>OU343221.1:148557119-148603149 GCA_910596185.1 Chrysanthemum makinoi | reverse complement strand
CGTGCAGATTCTTTTCATGCTCACGCCAACATCATCACTAATGGAAGTTCTATCCAAAAGAAACACAACAGTCAGAATGATTCTTCGTCAATACAGAGAATCTACAAAGTTAAAGACTTAAAGAACTTCATCAGTACTAAATTCCAACGTCAAAAGAGCGTGTGAGCATGTTGAAGAATGACGTGGAGACACTGGAGCAGCGAAGCAGACATGATGCAGACAACAACATACTATCACTTTCATCACAAAGAACAATGATCAAAGAACAAAGTTAAAGATGACGTCAAAGCATAACTGTTCAAAGAAAACTATCTCGCTACACTGGGGAGATGGTTCAAATCAAGGCAATTCTTCTCACAAGAAAGAAGAATGTCGAAAGACGTCAGAGCTACTATTACATCAACGCGTTCACCGTTTTCATCACCAACACTTGAGTGTTTGTTACTCATATGTAATAACACTTGAGGGGGAGATTGTTGGAATCACTCCTAAACCTTAATCTAGTGTTAGTTACACATATGTAATAGTTAGCTTATTATGCCCTTTATGTTTGTTATTAGCCTTAAGCTTATGTAGAAGGCCCATGAGCTTAGGCCCAATCCCATAGGAGAAAGGGAAGGAGTAGGAGTGTTGCCCTAGCTCCTTGCCTATAAATACTATGTAATAACCCTCACTTGAGGGTTGGTTGTTCAAGTTATTCTCTCTTTCACATACCTACGCCTAAACCGTCTTTTATATCGTGTATGTGTGTGGTTTTACTTGTTCAATCGCCTTATCTCTTTCAATATTTCTTGTGTTTGTAAAACTAGTGACCTAACAATGCTAAAACTTTGAGATAATGATACAAACTTCCCAAAACCGTTGAGTTTGTTTCCTGACACTCGACGTGCACCATTTTATGACTAGCTTTTCGAGGCCGTATATTCACTTTCATGAAATTTTCAAATGACATTATTTTACGACGAAAAGTTATAATTTCATAATAAATCACAAAACGATTATCGTAGGATGTTGATTCAACGTATATACTTGTAAAGTATTTTATAAACATGACGATATATCATAAACATATATTTCGACGATAAATTCTATTTTCAAAAACGTACAAGTGGTATAGATTACATATGGATTTGCATGCACGACATTGTTTCATGACTTATATTAGAGCACATCATTCATTTTAGGTCGCGGATAGTTTCCGAGCCTCATTTTCTTGCACTTCATTTTGTTAGCATATCAATCATACCAAGTGAGTTCATACCCCGCTTTTACTCGTTTAAATTCTTACAAACTCTTTGGGGGAGATTCATGCTTAAATACTTGTCTTTACTCTTGCGAATACTCAAACCATTTATACAATTGTGTTACACTATACTTCTTATACTCTTTGGACATTATGTGTGGTTTATTGCGATATGTGCCTTAATGTGCTAAACTTGTTTTCAATTATGCTTCAACATACATACTTTAGCAACTGGTTAACTCTTGCGGGAGCCGGCGGAGAGGTATTGATAGTACTATCGGGCTGACGCCCCCACCCTTGAGTCCCTGGTGACTTGACCTGGGGTGAATATAATATGTTATTCAATGAGACACAACAAACAATGTAGACTTGTCAAGAGGTTCAGTTGGCTGTGATTCTTTGCATTAAGTACATGTATATATCGTATGCACATATGTCCTACTTACAAACAAGATTGAAAATTCTATTTTAGGCAATGGGTTGTGAACACATAGGTTGCGAGTTTTGTATGGAACTCGAACTGAATGGATTTACAATGCCTTTGCTGCATCATCATTCTTTAAAGACTTTTTCAAATCATTTTCAACAAACTTATGAACTCACCAACCTTTGTGTTGACACTTTTTAGCATGTTTATCTCAGGTAGTAAGGCGATAGCATTTCATGGAGCTTTTGGGTCACATGGCATACATTGGAGTCTTGTGTTTTTATCTATTATCATTCGACATGTTTTGTAACCCTTTATGTATTATCAAACTTAGGGATCTCATGTTTTGTAAACTTTAACTTTATTTAATCGAATGGTAAACTTTTCAAAATGTCTCATTTTAGAGGTCGTTTTCTGTATCCATGCTTTGTGCTATGACATCATACCCCAAAGACACTATCGTTCCGCTGCGATATTTTGGGGGTGTGACAGTCATCTTCTTCACCCGAAACTTTTCTTGAAGTAACTTAGCATGCTCCAATGTTCGACCTTCTACCATATCTTGACCTTCAGGTAGGGAGGGAGTAGCATCAACAAGTGTAGAAAACCAATCATATTCGGTATCATCTTCGTTTAGCCATGAGACGACATCAACCTTAGTCGTTTTCTTCTTCTTCTTTGGCCTAGATGAGGATGCTGGTTTCTTTGCTGTGTCGGGAGAGGTGGGTTGTTGTTGGGGCTTAGGTATCTCTTCATCGTCACCACCAGTGTACTCGAAGTGATCACCGGTTTTCTCTGTCTGAGGTGGTAACTCAGAGTCCTGAGGTTTATCAGCAGCAGCAGAATTTGGTGGAGATTTTCTTTCGGTTAGAGTCCTTTGGGGTGGTGGTTGCATGGAGGATGATTCACCAGTTTTATTCGGGCGTTTAGGCTCTGTATCTTTTTCCTTATCCTTATCATCATCGTCTCTTGGATGCTTAGGCCTTTCAGCTTGCTCCTTGCATGAAGTCTTGAGTTGATATTCCAGTAATGCCTCAAGTAGTTTACTTTCGTCAAATGTGAGAGTTGCAGAACGTTGAGAAAATTGTAGCACCAGCTTGGAAATCAACTCTGCATCAGAGAGAACTGCAGGCTCAATTGGATTGATCTTCATTGTTACCTAGGTGGATTGCATTATTTGCATCAGAGAGAACTCCAGGCTCAATTGGGTAGAGCTTTCTGGTGAACATCTCCCTTGTAACGCCAAGAACAGTGTCGAGTAGGAATTTGTGAGTATATCTGTAGGACCTTACTTTTTACACCAACCTTACGCGTATATCCACCTTATCACAAGATGAACACACGAACCAAACACAAACTATATGCGTAGAAAGATTAAAAAGAAAAGGAAAGATGGTGACTTGATGTTATTAAACCGTGTATGTGTAGATAAAAGATGAAAACAATAAGATGTTTATTTCAAAGAAAATACACACAAAACACACTCAAGCACACACCTCAAATGACACATTTGAGGTGTATTTATACTACAAGTACATATGCCCTAATGGGCTTTGGGATGGGCTTGTATTGGGTTGGATTGGATGACTACTTATACAAGGCTAGCTTAACATAACTTTTAGCCATTTAGCTTAGCCCAATCCACGAGCCCGTTGACTATTCTATCACTATATCTAACACACGTTACAAAGTTCCTAAATGTGAATGACCATCACTTCTAATAAAAATGTTACGGCTAACAATCTCCCCCTAAGGGGTGGTCATTCAAAAGATGCTCCACTTGAATAGGTCTTTACTTTACTTGAGCTTGAACTTTGTGTGTTGGTATAGAATAGTCTTAATTTTCGGTCCTTCATGCTTTGTGATTAGATAATGTGGTATTCTGCCGATTGTCAACTTCGTTGGTTAGGTGTCTCCACACCTTTCTCCACCATGCTCACACTTCTATTTGTCTTTTGGTTACCAATGATGTAGTTCTCGAGTCTTTAGACTTTGTAGATTCTTTAACATTGACAAAGAATCATCCTTAACTTGGTGTTGCCATTGAGTTTGATGAGAACTTTCATGTGTTGTTGGTATGAGCATGTGAAGAATCTGCACGATCTCTTCCTCCCGCAAGCATCCATAAGAAGAAAACATAAAAACATAGGTTAGAAGTAATCCAGCGCTTACAAGTTTGAACTTCGAGTGTATTACCAGCATAGTGTGAAAACACGTCTCTAATTCTCACAAAGGCCGTTCCTGAACTGGAGTCCCACAAGTGAGATAACGCGATGTACCGAAATACATCCACAGTTTAGATGAGTCGCTGAGGTACACCGAAGCATCACCCCACGGCTGTAGACCGTTTGAGACACACTAAGCGTAACCCACGGGGAGTTACCGAAGTGACCTGCTGTCAGGGCTGCTTGATGTTGACCCTGGCAGGAGTTTCCATTCAATCATTGAAGATCACAGATGTGAAACTTCTCATAAATGGTCTGGCAGATTGCTAAGATCTGCGTAGGACTCTAGAATATATCACTTGTGTCCTTATTGATGAACAGCAAGCGATTTCATGTCATGTGTTCCTATGAGATATTTTGATGAATCTCGTGGCTCTAGACTCAATTAGTGCATTTTGGTTTTCCTGAGCGGAGACTAGGGAGAGGGTCTCCGTTTTCAATACCAACGATCTCTAAGAGAAAGTCGATAGATTATGTAGGGTTCCCAGTGAGAATGAAACAAATCCTTTTAAGAGGAATTGAGTGGCTAGAAGGTTTAGAGCAGTGCGTCACTGGGTCCATGACGTCTTTGTCTTCAATACCAGCGTCATCTAAGTGACAACCAGTAGCATATGAATTGAACCCGGTTTCTGACCTAAGGTTGAATATGGAGGGCTATTTCTTTTCATCCTTTTTATTACTTTTCTTTTTAATTCTTCAACCCCTTCTTTCTCCTTTCTCACATTACTCCTTTTTTCAATCATACCTAAGGACTTCTAATACTAACTATTGGTGGTGTCCTTAGGTAGATCCCTCCGGCTCTAGCGGATCATAGGATGGATTTACCTGTCCTTAGTCACCTTATAACTCCATGACTGTTCCTATGTTGTCATAAAACCATTTTTCTTGAAAATCACTCAAAGTGTTTATGATAAAAAACATGTTTGGAGCACTCTGAGAGTTTTATATTTTCAGAAACACTCCCCCTTTGTTAGGATTTGGAAAATCCGGTAGTTAAAGTGTCGGTCACCTCAAGTATATGTAATCGTTAGAAAGCTCGTAGTCGTAGTTATTTTATGTTAACTAGTAGTTAGTTTAGTAACACCGTGGAGGACGGACGGGTCTTTACCCACTGTATGCCTGATCCACAGCCCGTTGTTTGGCATTTTATTGTAAGACTATAAATACTCTCTACCTCCCAAGGTAGAGAGTGGGAGCTCATAATAAGATTTTTCTTTCTCGCACTAAAGTTCCCAACTCTCTTCCATTTCTCTCTCTAGAACTTTCTCTCTCTAAACATATTGTACGCCCTATAGTGATTATGGTTTAGTGTGTTTGTGAAATCCTATATGTTACAAATGGTATCAAGAGCCATGGTTTGATCACTCATCTTTCATGCTCTTTGTTTTGGTGGATTTCATAAGGTTTTTGGGGTATTAAGGGTTTAGGAGAGTTTGATTCATTTGGACAAATTCTAGTGTTAAAGTTTGAATTTTGCTTGTACTTTTGTGTTTAGGATCATCATATGTGTTTATGTTTTGAATTGGAAGGCTTAAATCATTGTGGTTTGGTTGTTTTTGATTGAGAAAGTGGTTATTTGTGAACATAGGATGAAGCGAGTTGAGTCTCGGACTTGTTTTTCTTCAAAGCGAGTTGCTTTGTTTCTGTATGCGAGTAAGTATATGCGACTTGGCTATTTAGCGAGTTGATTTTCATGCGACTTGGGTTCTAAGCGAGTTGTTTCATTAAGCGAGTTGTGTGTCTTGCGGGTTGATACTAAAGCGAGTTGGCTATTTAGCGACTTGTTCCATTAAGCGTGTTGACAGTGTTGCGAGTTGATGCTAATGCGACTTGGCTATTTAGCGAGTTTATTCCTTAAGCGAGTTGTCTCCTTGAGCGAGTTGGTTGTTTAGCGAGTTGATAACTAAACGAGTTGTGTGTTTTGCTACTTGTCTAATTTAGAATTGTCACTTCTTCGTGATACATTCTTACGGTTGTTCTTTTGGTTTAGTAAAATCCCGTGAAAGAATCAATTTCCCGGTTTAATCAAAGAATTGTAAAATCCCCGTAGAACTTGTAATCAAGGCAAACATCATTCCTACTATTGTTTCTTCCGTAGCTGAGGACGTTCAAGCAGCAGGGTCAGATACTCGTCCACCTATGCTTGACAGAACTGATTATGATTCATGGGCACAACGAATCCGATTGTAATGTTTGGGAAAGGAAAACGGAGTCAACATTCTCAAGTCAATCGATGAAGGACCTTATCTAGTTGAGACTACTAGAGACATAATTGATACAGCTGAAGATGGAACAATGATCTATGGAATAGACAGACCAAAGACGTATGATGAGCTCAATGATAAGGAGAAGAAGAGATTCGATGCGGATATCAGGGCTTCTAACATCATATTGCAAGGTCTTCCAAAAGACACCTATAAGCTTATCAATCACAACACTGAAGCCAAGGCAGTGTGGGATAATCAACTCACGCTTTTAAAAACAAAGATTTCAATCTCTTTCTACTAAACCTATGAAAAGTAGCAAATATTCCTCAAAAGAGATTAAGAAACCCTTATTTCTAAGAACGCCCCGTTTACCTTGCATTTTTCATATAGATATTACGTTTAAGCACATTCCAATTATGAGTGACGGTTTGTTGAACTTTCATGTCGATCAATAACTCCAACATTTTTCAAACGACACGTTAGGATCACGGAGTAAGAAACACAACACAGCGTGAAGTGACCATACGGATAGAATACATCGTCCCTGATTTTTCACAAGTCCCCAAACTAAGCGTAAAATCGAAATCATTGTTAAATATGATTCTAGATGCTAACACTACCCATGGAAGTTACTTGTGTAATTACCTTTTGTTCCCATTTTCCTATTTTCCTCTATTCATTTTATTTTTGTGAGAAATGAATTTCTTCAAGTTTCTCGTTTCGATAAGAATTAATCCGATAAAGATATGAAGCTAAGTCGCTAATTAGTTATCCATCTTCTCTCAAGAACCATTGTCTCAAAAATGAGGTCCACATCAAGGAATTTTTATTCACTTATATTTTTGCCTTTTTCATCACTTTTTTTTTTCATCATTTTTTTTTCTTTTTTTTTTTTTTTTTTTGCACTTATACTTTTTACTTATATGAGCTATGAACCACGGAGCTTCACGGGGTAATTCCAAGACTCTAGGCTTCATGAAATGAGGATCCCAGTGGGTTAGACCAAGACCTCACCCAATCCTGGCTAGAGATCCAAGGGTCCGATCTCGAACCGCAGCTCATAACTTTATTTATTACTTATTACTTATTTATTACGAGTCCTTGATGTGTACCCAATTTTTAAAACAAATATTCTTTTAAGAAGATAAAAAACTAACTATCGCCAAAAACACAACATCTCTAATTATTTATTAGACAAATACGGGGTGAAACAATTTTGTGGGAACAAAAAGCCATAAGTACCTTCGATGGGCTCTAAAGAGAACCAACTACTCCACGCTTAGCATCTAAACTCATAAGTAACTCTATCATTTCTCGATCTCCGCAAATTTAAAATCCCAAATAATGAGATCCGCGGATGCTTAGCCGATAATTAAATTATCTATGGTTAAGGGAACAAGCTAGGGCTCAACACGCTCGGTCAAGTCAGAATTCCATTCCTACTCTCACCAGCGGAAAGTCAACAAGGTGTCAAAACATATATTAATTTAGCAAATGCTTCGTCTAATGAAATTAAGTCATGCATATTTAAAGTCACTCAGGGAAACATGCAAATTCTTGGCCTTGTGAGCTAGAATTCGCATTTTATAGCTTCTTGTCTAAGAGACTAGCAAACTTTTCAATCAAAAAGACATAACAAAAGCTTCAAAATTTTCAAATTTCCTCATTTTTGCACAATTTTTCATTTTCTAAGGAAAAACGGGGTTGCAAGAGTACACGGCAAAAAGTAAGCAAGTGCGGTCAAATCAAATCGAAGATTACCCACCCCAGACTAAAACGAAACATTGTCCTCAATGTTTAAAGGTACGGGTTCTCAACGAAAATCTAAAGCCATTGGTTAGTTATGCTAATAGATAAACGATAATCGATAAAGATTTTGGATATCGAATTTCCATAAGAGCGTCGAAACATTAAACTCGAGTGGAGAAAAGACAAAACTCCGAGCACGAGAGTCTTCATGAATCGAGGAGAATCCTGGACATAAACAACAACAACACAAAACACGAGAAATGGAAGAGGCGAACCTCCTCACGTCACTTATTAGAAAACATAAATAAGATAAAAGGATAAGCATGGGGTGCCTCCCACGAAGCGCTACTGTTTTTGTTAAACGAGTCGCTAGCCTGACTCGTCCCCGAATTCATTTGTCCTTGGGGAAACAAGCGGAAGAGATACCCGGATCAAAGATGGTATCCTCACTCCGGAGAGAAAGAGAATGGGTGGGTTGGGAGGGAAAGAAAATGTCGGGCTCAAGCACATAAGGGATAACTCCTCCCAAACTCACTTAAGGTATATCAAGAAAGAATGATCCATCATTCGGTGGTTTTGCAGGTGGACGTCGGGATGACGGATCAAAGAGAAACAACTCCATATAAGAAGGGAGTCCATGGTAAAGAGAGGTGTTTCTTAAAGGCTCAAACATGAAGGCATCCAAGAGAAGATCCCTTTTTCGGAAAACTTTTGTTTTATGAATGTCCTCTATGATGAGTATCCCAGGGTTAAAAATTTTGTCCTCGGAAAGGAACGAAATCAAAGTATCAGCTACGTGAAAATCCTCACAAGGGAAGGAATCACTCTCAGATAAAAAATAATGTTGGACCTCTGAATCAACAAGCTCATCAATCGAAATCTTTACTCCTTTATCTTTCTTCAGGTAGAATGGATCATCATATTCATTTTCTTCATTCTCGGAAAGAATCGAGTCGGTGGGAGCAAGTTCATCGGTGAACTTCTCGAGAAGTGAATTGATACAAGAATAATCCTTGAGCTCGGGCTCAACTTCTTTACTTCCTTTTTCTTCAGGAGGGATATAAGAGTCCCCGTAAAGAATTTTCTCAATCAAACGAATATCTCCATCGATGTCAATATCGGAATAATCAATTTCCGGTGAAACTGAATCGCAGTTCAAATAAGCTTCAATTTCTGCCATAATAGAATCATCAGTGCGAGACGGTTTAGGTTCAAAAACATCATCCGGAGGGGGGTAAGAAGACGGTTCATTATATATCAATTTTTCAAGTAAAAGGATGTCCCCCTCCGGGTCAAAAGTAGCATCATCAATCTCAACGAGAATCGAATCATCATTAATATAAGCCTCGAACTCCTCCCAAATGGGATCTTTCTCCTCAAACGGAATGAGGGAAGGAGAAGAAGAAGGTTCCATAATTTCAGAAGAAGGAGTGGGATTGCCACTCAAAGAAAGCTCAACGTTTTTAAGATTAATACAACAAACCGAAAGCGGAGGTGGGACAAGTGGTGTGCTCTTAGAGCTAGCATTTTCCACCACAACCGTTGTAGACTCCTTTTCTAATTTCTTCTTTTCGTCAGCACGTATTGTCGATAAACTCTTAACCGTAAAACGTGAAAGGCTCGGATCAATTCTCGGTGGTTTAGGCCCAACTTTTTGAACCACCGGAGGTTGGACGTTTTTGGTACTTCCGTTATTAGTAGGAATTCCCGGGTCCTTTGTCACCTCGGTGTCATTAATTTTGGCCACATCATATTGTTTGGTAAAAGATTTAGAAGTATGGTTAACGTTAAACGTGACGGCTTCTTTTCCAACTCTTAAAGTGATTTCTCCTTCATATACATCAATCAACGCATGGCCCGTCCTTAAGAAGCATCTTCCGAGAATAAGGGGTACACGAGGGTCGGCATCAAAATCAACGACAACAAAATCCGCGGGGAAATCGAACTTCCCCACTTTAACAAAAACATCCTCGGCTATACCGATTGGTTTTGTCGTAGTACGGTTGGCTAGCTCGAGGTTCATACACGTTGGGGTTAGTGGGGGTAATGAAAGCTTTTCATAGATCGATTTCGGCATCAAATTGATACTCGCGCCAAGATCGGCCAAGGCGGAGCATTGAATAATTCCTTGAAAATCGCACGGAATAAGGAACTTGCCGGGGTCACCTAACTTTTCGGGAAGTTTCTTGAGAATAACCGCCAAACAATTCTCATTCAAAGACGTTTTTGCCAAATCCACAATTTTCTCTTTGTTACTTAATAATCCTTTTAGTGTCGAAACAAACTTAGGCATGAGAAGAAGAGCATCCGCGAAGCTAATTTCGAAGTGAAGATCTTGAAATATTTGAAAGAATTTTTCTATTTGAAGATTTGCTTGTTCACCTTGCTTTTGATCATTCATCCTTGATGGGTACGAAAGTGTTGTTTTTGGGTTAGTCTTCTCAGCACTAACCGGAGCATCCTTAGGCTCAGACGTCGGGACAACCGTGGGTTGGACATTCTCGGTACTCCCCTTATTAGTAGGAAGCACCGGGTCCTTTTTCACCCCGGTCTCACGGTCTACCACACGAGACGGAGAAGAAGAAATAGTGGTAGGAGCCGTGGGTCCATCGTAAGCAACACCACTTCGGGTAGTGATCGCTTTCATGTCACCTCTCGGGTTGGGAATTGTATTACTCGGAAGAGAACTAGAACCCGATGATTGAGAATAAGAAGTCGAAGCTTGATTGGCTTGAAAGAAACTAGCCATCATATTCCTCATTTCACTCATCTGCTTGTTACTCGTAGCTTCTATTTCTCTTTTGAAATCAGTCCTCATGTTGGTGATTTGAGTTTGAAAATTTTTAATGGTGTAATCGGAATTCTTCATGTAAGTCAAAAAATCGTTGTTCGGAGCAGCTTGATGAGGTGCTTGATATTGTTGTTGAGGAGGTTGTTGATAAACTTGAGGTGGAGGAGCTTGGTAGTTTTGATTACAATGATTGAGATTAGCTCCTCGGTTTTGATTGTAAGATTGGTTTTGATAACGGTTTTGGTTATGGTTTTGGTTTTGTTGTGGAATGGGTGCAAAACCGGGTGGTCCCATTTGGTTGGCACGGTATCCTTGGTTTTGATTTTGAACCGGATTAGCAGATGCTACAGAAGCATTTCTGAGATTTCCATCGGTGGCTTGACAATTATAGTATGGATGAGGACCACCACAAATAATACACGTTTCGGTAACGGCTTTGACTGGTTCGGATTTCAAATTCTTAAACTCTCTCATCATCGAATTAATAGCATGAGTAAGGTCAGTCACCCCACTCAACTCACTCCTCTGAACGTAGTTATCATTAGTAGCGATCTTAGAAACAACCGGACGGTTTCTAGACGAGACAACTTTTGACTTGTTTTCGATAATCGTTCTAATATCGGCGGGCATACGATTCAAGATATTACCACCGGCGGCCGCGTTAAGCGAATCTTGATCGGACGGCGTTAAAGCATTGTAGAACGTATCAATCTGATGAAGATCGGTAAAACCGTGATTTGGGCATTTACGTAAAAGTTCTTTGAATCTATCCCATGCTTCTCCAAAACTTTCATCGAATTTTTGTTGAAAATTAATGATTTGATTTCGTAACATTGTAATTTTCGAAGGAGGAAAGAATTGATTCACAAACTTTTTAGAAAGATCGGCCCATGTTGTAATGGATTGAGGGGTTCTTTTGAGCCAAGTCGGCTGCCCTCAAAGGAAAATGGAAATAATCTCAATTTAACTGACTCATGAGTGACGCCCCGAAAGTTTATCGTAGACGCAACTTGATTAAACCAACGGAGGTGTGCGTGGGGCTCCTCATGATCCAAACCACAAAAAGGTTTATTTGAAACCAATTGAATTAGATTCGTTTTTAGTTTGAAATTCTCGGTATCAAGTGGTGGAATAAAGATAGCATCACCGTAGCCGCCTACGGGAGCTTGAAGTAACTCGATCATCGTTCGAGTGTCTGCCATGACGACGGGTACTTCAACGATAGTACGTAACTCGGGTACGTCTATTCTACGATTGCGATTACGTCGTGATTGAGAACGAGTGCGCATGCACTAAAAATTCAAAATCAAAAATCAAAAAGGAAAAATAAATTTAAAAAAGGAAAATCTTTTTGGTTTTTATATTTAGAAAACTTTTGAAAACACAATCTTTTTGTAACCTTCGCGTCAACCGGTGCTCGGTAGCTCCCAAAAGTACGCGCAGCGGAGCGGGAACGAAGAGTGGATCGTTCTTCAGTCTGCAATTTAATGTCAAAACTCTCCTTATACCCAGTGTATAGGTTGTACTTCTGAGGTGAGCCGACATAACAATTGACGTTTCAGTTTCTTTTGTTGGTTTTTTAATTTTTTTGGTTTTGTAAACACTCTAGGAAGAATGTTTTGGTGTTTTAAGATGTTTTTGGGTTTTTGAAAAAGATATATATACAAAAACAACGGTAACTTCACTCGGGGAAGGATCTTTAAATGCACGCGATTCGAGACGGAATACGAAAACTCGCTACAAGTCCTCCTCGGCAGCGGCGCCAAAAATTGATTCTTAGGAAAAAGATCAATAATAAGAAAGTGTGTAGTATATGGGTAACTCAAACGTATTAGGTTTGAGCACCGAGATCGTTCCGAACGAGGGTTGAATGGAATTTCCAACTCACGTCACGATTATCGGGATTTGAATGTGTTAAAAAGGATTTTGAGGATTTCTAAACTACGGGGCAAGCAATAATAATAAAAGGCATTTAAATCTACTAATCCTAAGGTGCAAACAAGTAATCTCAATTAAGTACGCAAATTAAACTAAAGACGAAAATTACTTTATGCCAAAAAAACGTATTCTAAAATGCAAATTAATCTATTTTAACCCCTAAAAGTGATTTAAAAATTATCTAAAATTTAAAACTAATTTTTTTTTTGGTTTTTTGATTTTTGATTTTTGAAAAAAAACGGAATATATATATATATATTTTTTTTTGACTAATTAATTTTTTTTTAATTAAAGTTTAAACTAAAGTTTAAATGGCAAACTACAACTAGTGACGATGAATATTAAGCTACAATATGACAATAAAAGACTTAACAAACATAAGACGAATAATTAAAAATAACGTTAAACTAAGATTCTAAGCTAAAAATGATAAAAAGTTAAGAGAATAAAACCCGATGATTTATACGAGAGAAATACCACCCGATCTTATAAACCAAATAAATTATTAAAGTTTATTTCCTTATTAACTTTAATTATGCTAATTAGTTAAACAAAGTTTTAAGCTTTATTAACTAAATAACTTAATAAAAGTTATTAAATTTGTAAACTTTAATGATTTTTAAGCTTATAAGACCCGTAAGCTCCATGCCTTATGAGGTAGGATGGGATTACATAAACAAAATCAAAACTTTAAGGGTTAGCACAATTATATAAATATAAACTTTTATAATAAAAAGCTAAAATAAAAGATAAACTAATCTTAATAAATCAAATCTTAACCACCAAACTCTCTCAAGGAGATATGTTTCCACAAAAACTAATTTGGTTATTAAGGTTAAGATTTAAAATATAAGATTTTTTTTTTTTAAATAAATTAAAGGAAATAAATCAATGAAAAATATCAAATGAACTCCGAAAATTCCAAATGTTTTTTAACAATGTAAGAAAAGTGATAAAAGCTCACAGAAAAGTTTTTAGAATTTTCGGAATTAAATAAGTATTTTTTTTCGATTTTTATATTTAAAATAGCAAATAAATCAAAATAAATAGTAAACTAGTTCAAAAATATATGAAAAATTCACACTATCTTAAGAAAACTATGAAAAGCTACCAAAAAATCTAAAAATATTTTTTTGACGTTTTTTACTATTTTTTAAAAATAAGATACGAAACAGTTTTTTTAAAGAAAAAGGACAGAAACTGTTTTTGATTTTTTAAAAATACTAAAACAGCTTTCGAAAAAATACTAAAATTTTATGACGAAAATAAAATATATTTTTGGATTTTTTGTAAAAAAGACAAGATTTTTAGAGACTTTTTACTATTTTTAAGCTAAATAAAACAAGAAAAAGGTAAACTTTAATGAAAATAAACAATAAAACACTAAACTTTTATAAAAAGATAAATATGATATGTTGAGCGTGTGCACGGAGCGTATAAAATACACTCACACAATCTTACTATAACTCAACTCTTCATGGCATATTTTTATAAAAATAAAAGGAAATAAAAAAGATTAAGAGATGAGAAAATAAAAAAGAAGCAAAGATAATAAATAAGATGAACTAACTTGCAAGAAATAAATAAAATTTTATAAAACTAAATAAGCAAAAAAATTACAAGAGTTTTGGTAAGAAAAATAATTAAAAGAGATCCTCAAATGAGGTGAGGAGGTGGGTTTTTATAGACCCACAAGTTACAATTTGGCCCCTACTAGGGTTTTACAAATTTTCATTAAAGACCCTAAACTATAAAATCTTGGCATAAAAATCCATCTTTAAACTTGGTCTCCACGTTTTTATTACAAAGTAGCAAATGCAGATTTCATCACATTGGCTGTGATTGGCTTGGGCTTTCGATGGCATAGCTGGGCTTGGACTGGATCGTGGGCTTGAGTGGAGCATGGAGTAGATTTTCGCTGGGCTGCAGCTGGATTGGGCCTCGTCTGGGCTTGGAGGAGATGGACAGCAGTTGGGTTGGAGCAGCAGCTGGGTGATACAAAAAAAATATGAATTTGTCTTGGGAGGGATTAGAACCCTTGACCTCTTGATTAGCAAACATGTCCCCACCCACTAGACCAAGAGTCTTTTTGTGTTAAGTATGACATTTAATTTTCCTTTAAGCTCCTTTTCTTGCTGATCCATTTTTTTTCTTTTAATTAACATCTTAATTAATTGCAATCTTCGTTCGGGCTTCGTTTAATCTTAAAATTTTTCTTTTCTTGCCTCGATGTTCCAAATAAAATTATCATTAGTCCCGTAACTTTGTGCTCCTTCCATTCTCGTGCTCGTTTTTGTCCATTTTGTCTTTTCTTTGTCCATTTTGCAATATCCGTTACCTGCACATACATAAACACAAAAACACAAACATTTATGGCTTTAGGGGTTAGTTTTTGGTCTTTTTGGTCCGGTTTTGATAACGAAAAGGTATATGTTTTTACATATACCAATGTTTCTATTTCTGATGTGGGTGTTCCAATTATTGTTACTAACCTAGTGGAACCCATTCTTGCATGGAGATCCTAATTATCCAGTTATCCATTCTTGTCTGTGTTCAACTGCAGATCGTTCAAATCGATTCGTGGTACTTGGACTCGGCTTTCCAAGCATATGACTTTGGAGACGGTCGCGCTCATGAACTTCGTAAGCAAATTTATCGGATTGTTAGATTCGGAAACAACCATTTTGGAGCAATTATGGGTTATGGTGATTATGTAGTTGGCAAAAGTGTAATCTCCAGGGTATATTATGTGGAAGGTCTTGGTCATAATTTGTTCTCTGTTGGTCAATTCTGTGATTCCGATTTAGAGGTGGCCTTTAGAAAACATACTTGCTTCGTTAGACAACTTGATGGTGTGGAATTATTAAGAGGTACTCGAGGTTCTAACCTATACACCATTTCTATCGAAGACACGATGAAGTCTTCTCCAATCAAGCTTCTGTCAAAGGCTTCTAAAGCAAAGTCATGGTTATGGCATCATCGTCTCAATCACTTGAACTTCGGCACCATTAATAACCTTTCCAGAAAGGATCTTGTCAGAGGCTTACCCAGATTAAAATATGAAAAAGATCATCTTTGTTCAGCCTGCCAATTGGGTAAAAGCATGAAATATGCCAACAAACCAAAACCCACAAATTCTGTAATGGAAGTTCTTCATACCCTTCATATGGATCTGTGCGGTCCAATGAGAGTGCAAACGATAAATGGGAAGAAATACATTCTAGTAGTTGTTGATGACTACTCTCGATTTACTTGGGTAAAGTTTTTTAGGACAAAGGATGAAACTCTAGATGTTATCATCAAACTAATCAAACAGCTTCAGGTTCGACTCAACAATACTGTCAGAATTGTTCGAACAGACAATGGCACAGACTTTCTCAACAAAGTCTTAATTCAGTTTTATGAAAGTATTGGAATCAGTCATCAAGGAAGTGTTCCACGAACTCCTCAACAGAACGGTGAGGATATTTTAGAATATTTGGATGTAAATGTTTTATTTTTAATACTAAAGATTATCTCACCAAGTTTGACCCAAAGTCTTATGAAGGTGTATTTCTTCGTTATTCTCAAACTAGTAAAGCTTACATTGTCTTAAACAAAGAAACAATGAGAGTCGAGGAATCGTTGAACATAACATTCGACGAAAGTCCACCTCCCTCTAAGAAATTACCTTTGGTAGATGATGAATTAGTTGAAAGTAAACTTGTAGAAAGTCAAGAAATAATTGAAAATGACAAGGAAGATGAACCATTAAATAATGTGTCACACCCCCAAATTACGTGTTTTGCAGCGGAATTGAATACCTTGGGGGAGGACTGTCATAGCATCAAAGTTACAGTTATATCGAACGACCTAAAGTGTCGTTTAGAAAATACATCGTTTAATTTATTAAAACAATCAGAGTTTACAAAGTAATGGTCTCAAATGAAAATCAACTTGTGCGGAAATAAGTTTGTTACAAGCCAAACGATGTTTTAAAGTTTATAAAACCCAAGTGAGACGCGTCGTCACCACGACTCTATGAGATGTCCATATGCATGCCATGAAGTGAATGCCTTAGATACCTGAGATAAAACATGCTAAAAAGTGTCAACACAAAGGTTGGTGAGTTCATAGAGTTTGGTTAACAAGTAAAGCTTTTAAAGAGCATTCATAAAACAAAGGTAAAGTTTTTGGTCATATAGAATAGTTCGCAAAGCAAAGGCATCGTAAATCCACTCAGTTCCAAGTCCCGCCCATACAAAACTTGCAACCTGTGTGTTTACTCTGATTGTTTTAATAAATTAAACGATGTACGAATCCAAAACCATGTACGAATCGTTATGAAATGCTGAATGTGAAATATGAGAAATGACCGGAAATTGCGAATTGTGACATAATGAGATTATAAACATCAAAGAATCCAAAAGTCATCCTTTAGAAAAGGTCATAGGACAACTAAATCAAAGAACCTTAAGATCACAAGCCCAAAATCAAAGTAATAATTTTTGTTTTGTGTCTACCATCGAACCGAAAAACATAAATGAAGCAATAAAAGATGAATCTTGGGTAATTGCTATACAAGAAGAGTTAAACCAATTCGTTAGAAATGATGTTTGGAAATTAGTTCCAAAACCTAAAGATCAAACTATAATTGGAACGAAATGGGTTTTTCGAAATAAAATGGATGAAAATGGTGTAGTGTCTAGAAACAAAGCTAGGCTTGTCGCACAAGGTTATAATCAATAAGAGGGGATTGATTATGATGAAACTTATGCACCGGTAGCTAGGCTCGAGTCTATTAGAATCTTACTTGCAAATGCATGTGCTTATGACTTTAAATTATTTCAAATGGATGTTAAGAGTGCGTTTATTAATGGGTTTATTAACGAAGAAGTATATGTTTCTCAACCTCCCGGTCTTACCGACTTTGAGAAACCACATCATGTCTTCAAAATCAAGAAAGCATTATACGGTCTTAAGCAAGCACCAAAAGCTTGGTACGATAGATTTAAGACTTTTCTTGTTGAAAACAAATACACCATGGGATTAGTAGATAATACTCTTTTTACCAAGAAAAAGGAATCACATATTATCATTGTTCAAATATATGTTGATGACATCATATTCGGATCAACTTGTCAAGAGCTATGTGATGATTTCTCTAAAATCATGCACGATGAGTTTGAGATGAGCATGATGGGTGAATTAAAATTCTTTCTAGGACTTCAAATTAAACAACTAGAAGATGGCATATTCTTTAACCAATCTAAATAGATAAAAGATATGCTTAAGAAATTTGGTCTTGAAGACTCAAAACCAACTAAGAAACCCATGTCCTCGGACACTAAACTCACCAAGGATGAGGAAGGTGAATCGGTAGATAACACTAAATATAGAGGAATGATCGGTAGATTACTATATCTCATGGCTAGTAGACCCGACATTATGTTTAGTGTTTGTCTATGTGCTCGCTTCCAAGAAAATCCAAAGGTATCACACTTAGAAGCCTTGAAAAGGATATTTAGATACATTAAGGGAACGACATGTTTAGGATTATGGTATCCCAAAGGAACGGGTGTAGAAACTATAGTATGTGCCGATTCAGATCATCTTTGGTGACTATGTCGATAGAAAAAGTACAAGTGGTATTTGCACTTTTGTCGGACATTGTCTCACCTAATGGTTTGCAAAGAAGCAAACGACTTTAGCTATCTCAACTACTAAAGCCGAGTACGTATCGGTCAGAAAAGCATGTCAACAAGCTCTTTGGATGAAGCAAGCTCTTGTGGATTACGGAATTCATCTCAACGACATTGTTATATTTTGCGACAAAAAAGGAGCTATTGATCTCAGCAAAAATCCCGTCCAACATGCTCGTACAAAGCATATTGAAATACGTCATCACTTTCTTCGCGACAACGTTCAAAAAGGAAACATCTCAATTGAGAAAGTATTCTCCGAAGACAACATTGCCGACATTCTAACCAAGCCTCTCAAACGAGAACCATTTAATCTTCTTAGACTTGGTTTAGGGTTAATGGCATAGTTGTCAGGATCCCGATCCTGATCTTAGGATCTTAAGATTTTACGATACTGCAAAGCAAAAACGATCCGGATCCTACATAGGATCTTTGCAAGCTTAATATCTTATAGGATCCCGATCTTGACCATACGATCTTACGATCTAATCCGATCCAATCTTACTTTTCTCAGATTACAAACTAAAAAACTACAAATTTATGAGTTGTTTGTTTGTATAATTCAAAAAACAACATGTTAATCCTTTTAAACATTTTATAATCATAATTTAGAACAACATTTATATGAAACATTCATAGTATTTTATGGTTATAATGTATTAGAATTTCTAGATTTGTATAAATTTACATAAACTATTAAGAAATAACATTAGAGTAGGATCTTAAGATCCCGATCCGATCTTACGATCACGATCTTGCAAAGACGAAAACGATCCTGGGTAGGATCCCGATCTTGACAACCTTGGTTAATGGAACCAAACATGTAGGCAAAACATAGTCTAAACCTTAGAACAAACAAAACAAAAAAAATTTGTTTTGAACCCAACTCTTGTTCACCAAAGCGACAACAAAAGAAATGGCGGAACCATATTTTTGGTGTCGTTCGTGGTGGTGACTCAGATGCAAAAATGCTACCTACAAAACACCTTCTTCCTCACAACCCACTTCACCAAAACGTGTAAACATTAGACCTAACTCATTGTTGACAATTTCTCACCCACTAATCACTGGAGATAACATCATTGTAAGTATCCTAACTACATTTTATCTCTTAAATCTGAGTCTAGGATTTTAATTTGTGCACAAAATCATTACATGGGGATTATGTATATTCTTGTACAAAACATGGATTCAATTGGCAAATTGCATAACTTGTCATTGAAATTAGGTACTACATTGTCATATTGCATAAACAAATCATGTTTCCCACTAATCAAAAGATAATGACTATAAGGTTTTATTCAAATAACCAAACACCCCATGTCAAATTTTTTTGAAAAGCTTCTCACTTGTAGGAAAACAATTTTTCATTGTTAATACAAATAGAAACGTTAAATTTTCATCACTTGCATGCTCTTGAATACTAAAGGTATTACATAACTAATATGCATTCCCGGGTATATTCAAATGAAGCCACGTTGAATTAGGAGCGTTTGGGTTATCTCATGCCGTTTGCCAAACACCCCCACTAAAAACCATTTTATGCATAAAATGAGTCGAGATAACCGCAACTCCAAATCGTTTTCATATAGGCACACACTAGAATCAAAACGTTGAGTTTATTCTTATTTTTAACATGTAAATTCTTGCTCATAGGAATAACCATGGTAGCCGCAAGATTCTATGATCACAAGGATACCGTTAACTACATTCCCAAACATCACAAAACCAAAGGACTTTCCAAGGAGCAAGTCGAAATCTTTAAGAGTCTAGAAACAAGGTACTTCCATGAGGGCAGAACCATTCACTCTTCTTTTGTCGACAATACTAATCTCCGTCAAGAACTAGCCGCTATTCAATTCGATTGTCTCCTTAACATCGATGAACCTATTTATCCTAGGTTTGTGTTAGAGTTCTATGCTAGTGTCACCAGTTTCATTGATGAAGAAGATGAGTTTAGCCTTAGGTTTAAGATCAATCAAAACGAATACACCATCTCCCTAACCCAATTTGCTCAAGTGTTAGGAATTTCCAACCGAGGGACTTGTGTCTACTCGGATAAGTGGTCACTCACTATCCTTGATGGAATCTATGACCGCTCTCTTCCCTACCAAAATCCTCTAGCGGATAAGGATTTCATCCATGAGCACCTCTTTAACCCAAGAGCTGCTCCAACCCTTGTCACCCGAAAGGGAAAGGAGGTGAACCGAGACCCATATGGAATGGAGCTCAATGAACTAAAGCCCGAATTTAAGAAATGGGAGGAACTTCTTAGAGCCAACGTCATTAGCACCATAGGGAATATGGACCATATCAACGCTTTCCTTTGTCACATGCTCTACAACTTGTCCACCCATCAACCATTCAATCTAGCCTACTACATTGCTAGGAGAATGATTGATATTCCAACTCAAGGATTGGTTGCTCTTCCTTATGGGGATGCTTCTCACCCGTCTCTATAGAGCCTTTGCACCAATTCCACCAAGCCCAAAAGGGTTGCAGCTTGACTATGAGCTCATCCCTCACATTTTTGTGCCCTTGAGTGACGAGCGAGTGGCTAAGACAAAAGGCAAAAGAGCAAAACCTCCAACTCCATCATCATCATCATCAAATAGCTCAGAGGATGGTCTTCCAACTTATCGCCTTCCACCTCATGAGTATTATGCGTCTCTTCCCGAGATTGAGAATGAATCAGCGGAGTTCAAGCAAACCAAGGGGGTGTTCAAGTGCTTTGGTAGGATGATGAACAAGATTTACAAGAAGTTGGACAAGTGAGGGTCTTTTTAAGGAGTGTTTGGAACAAGACATTAACGTTAATGTTTGATACAATTTGGTTGTTTTTAATTTGTAGGATGATAATATAAATCAAAACAATGATGTATGCTAACAATCTCATGCAGGGGGATAGCATAAGTGTGTTATCAAATTTTACCCATTTTTCACTTTAATGTGAAAATCGCTAGCCCTTGGTCAAAGTCTATGCTCCACTATGTTTGTGTATGTATTATTTACTTTTCCTAACTAGAAGTAATTTGTTAATACAAATAAGCCGTAAAAACGTTTATTTATATTTTACGATCTTCTAATGTTTTGTCGATAACAAACGTAAAATCATTTTAACAAAACAAATAAAATACGTAAATAATTTGAGTCAATAGTTTCCTAACACACTTACGTATTCACATAAAACACTAAAACAAGTATAAGTGATTTTATGATTTAGATACATATGTTCAACAACTAGTGTTTACATATTGGACTAGCATATACTTAAACTAAGTATATACTAAAATGGGTAAAAACAAGTATATACTAAAATGGGTAAAAACAAGTATATACTAAATGGGTAAAAACTAGCAAATGGCATTGACTCATAACCCATGGTTTTATATATACCACTTAACCAAGTTCATTGTATTCTTGAGATACATTGTATCTAGAAAGAAAACCATGGATCAACCCATAACCCATGACCCATAACCAAAAATACCCATGGGCAAAGAGGAGCGTCCCACGGATCCCTAGCTTTGTGCTAGCAGTCCTTATGGGAGGGATTCAAGGGATCGAGAACGATAGAAAATTTCCTCTATAAATAGATAGCCATTTCTTCCTTTCTACTCACTACTTTACACATATACTCCCCCCAAGTATTATACCTCTCTAACCTCAGATCCAAGAGATCTATGTAGTTTGTCTTTTGTTTTTGTGTGATTCTCTAGGTTCCTCTTAAAGGCGAGATCACCACTTCTTGAAGTCGAGCAAGATCAAGTCCATGAGTTGCCATGCTTCATCATCATCAAGACAACTGAGGTTCTCTTGTTGATAGTTCTTTCTTCCTCCGTAGATGTTGGGTTGAAGGAATTAGTGAAGGATGCCGAAAGTGTCAAGACGAAAGCATTAGTGAAAGGTGCTAAACGTCCGTGTCAAAAGCATTAGTGAAGAATGCTAAAGGTGTCAAGATGAAGGCATTAGTGAATGGTGCCAAGCGTTGTGTCAAAGGCATTAGTGAAGGATGCCTAAGAATCAAATCAAGTGGCATTAGGGAAGAATGCATAGGTCGTATAATCGATGAGGTGCATCGTTATACATATAAGCATTTGTTTATTTCCAAGGATGGTTATATCCTTGATGGTGTTGTAACAAGGAGTGGATCTCCTTGAGATTAGGTGTTGTGTTGTGAAGGGTAGTAGTTCCTCCATGATAATGGAACTAGGTGCTTACCCTAGCACCTAATAAAGGGTAGGAGACATTGTGATATGATTAGTTCTCCTTGGTGTGAAAGAACTCGATGGCTAGCCTAGCACCGTATAAAGGGTAGGCGACGTTGTGTTAGGTGTGGTTCGCCTTGGTGTGAAAGAACTAGGTAGTTAGCTTTGTATCGGAAAAAGGTTAAGCGACGTTGTGAAGGCTTCTCCGCCATAAGCAGATTGGTGTGGTGTTTACGAACTCTCGAGTAGGTGACTCGGGGAGTGGATTAGGGCAAGGAAGGTGTCCTTGTAGCCGAACCACTATAAATACTTGTGTCGTGGTGATGTGCTTCTTACTCTTTATCTTTCATTACACGTTTATATATCTATCTATCGACGTCCAACATAAACAACCAAATAGATTGACATAAGTCGATCTAAATATTTAAAAGGAAGTTTTAATTGTAAAACTATTCAACCCCCCTTCTAGTTTTCCACAATTGGCATCAGAGCTTCGTTACCAAGTTTTTTAGAGTATGTTGTACTTTAAAAACTTGATACGATCTGTGTATGTTTGAAAACTACAAAGAAGGATTTTTTCTTAAGTCATGTTTTAAAAATCATTATAATGTTTATTTTTGGACAATGATAGAATGTTCTAACATTTTTTCTTTTTAAGTATTCTCCATACTTGGATTTGGGTATCTTAGAAGATCATGAAGTATTTCGCGTCTATGGTTTCTAAAACCATAAAAAGGGAATATAGCAAAGGATTTGGGTATCTTAGAAGATCATGAAGTATTTATGGTTTCTAAAACCATACAAAGGGAATACAGCAAAGGTATATTCTCTTAGTTACTATTATTAGTCAAAGACGTGCTAAATTGCTTGTGGATAAAATGGTAATATATGCTTCTATCTTATAATAAACATAATATGAAAAGTGTTTTAGTGATTATTTTTTTTTCTTTGAAGTTTTGTGTTTTGATATATGTTCATTCAAGCTTGAATAAAGATTAAAATGGGTAATATAACCTCACTAAAAAGTCTACAAAGGTTAAACCTTTTCGTCGGGTCAAAACATACATTATTGTAATTCTATGTCGGATCCGCGGATCCCTCGGTTTACACTGGACGGAACCCTCAAGCAAGGGATCCGTGGGATCCGTGGTAATACGAAGACTTTTTCAATTTCAAAATTCATAACTAATCAACTGTAAGTCGTTAGAAGTCGTGCCACCTATCGTTTTAAAGGTATTTGAGTCTACTTTCATTTAAAAATGATTTCATAAACTGATTCAAAACAAAAATTCACAGAATCATTGATTTATAATACAAAGTCATTTTTTTGGGTCATAACGTTTGCACAAACTTTTGATCTAATTGGAGACGGGTGTTTTCATCTTTGAATAAAAATGTATCCTCTTTTCAAATTAAGGTTTTGATCATATTTATAAAAGAAACTAATCAAGCTTGGTATATATGTTTAACACAAAGCGATGAAAAGAACTTTTGTATGCTATGCTAAATGATAAATTGTCTTCCTTGCGTTACTTGATTATTTGCTTATCTCAAATAGCTTTTGTGCTTTTTTAACATATGTGCTTTCCTTACCTTGCTATTCATTCTCTTGATTTTTGATTTAGTAATATTCTACTAATCAATGTGCTACTTGAAGGAGTGTTTTCGGATAACATCTAGTTGTGTCGAAAATGTTAGTTTTATAAGTTGAAAAATGTTTAAAACATATAACACACTAAATGGCTTTTTGATTGAGCTTGTCATGTGTGCAACATAAATGTTTTATGTGCTTATATGATTTCTTGATTTCATATTTTCTTGTATCGTTTTCTAAAAACAACAAGAATGTACATCGGATCATAACCTACACTTGTGTTGATGATGTACTCTCCCGTTTTCTTTTTCATGATCGTTCTCCAAGCTTCATAGTAGGATTGACAACTTGATTATTTCATCCGATATACTCAAGTAAATTATTTTGCAACACAAATATAATTGTTCATATCCGAAAATCCAAACTCTAGCTTTCCAACAACATATGTTGAACTAGTTCATCCAACCATTTTTTTGTTCACCATATGGACAACTTTTATATATTTCTTTTTACACCTTCGTCACCTTAGTTGTTTCAAGTATAATATTAATAAAAATAAACCAAAGTATCATCATTGTTACTCTTCGATAGGCCATTGTAGGAATATAAATTTTCCTAACTTGAGAATGAATACTGGAGAACTTATTGCACTAGAAACTCAATTTGACCTAACGGTTGAATTGCCTTGATGGAAGTTGGGTATGTGGAATCACCCATAAAATTGTGGTGTGTTTAGCGTAATTGAGCACCGCCAGTAATAGTCTCATATTCATTCTCTCACTTGAGAAATCTATACTCCTATGTTTTCCTAAAGTAAGTTTACAATGGAAATACTTTGCATTGTCTTAGGATTACTAATCAAACAAGTCATAAAATTGATTTTTCCTTTAATTAATCACAACCACTTTCCTCATCAAGCGATTATCTTGCCTTGATCGAGAAGAGCTACATGACTTCATGGATGATGTTCATTGTATGCTAATCACCATCCGTAATGACTATAGATAGCTCATTGCTTCCGTTGACCAAAACAACAACTCAGCACAAGTATAGGATTTTCTTGAACTAGCACCTCACTGGCTATGTGTTGTCGTGAATACTATCAATTACTCTTGTCTTTCTTGACATATACCTTGCACGCCATTGTTAATACAAACGATTTACTAATCTAGATCGTAAATATGTTTTGAGTTTCTTGAATAGTGCTTGTTAAGTTTGATAAACCTCTTTGTTATTTGTGAGCTCAATCTCATTTGATATCTTAGTGTTAGAACCTCTTAAACTTGAAATATGATGAATTGTCAAAGTCATTACATACCTTTTGTAAAGGTTACGCATGAGATAGACGGATCCCAAAATTTGTGCTTGCGGATCCCTACTCTTAGAGGAAGTGGGATCCGCAAACAGAAAATGCAATTGCAATCATTGTATTTCAAACATGTACTTAGAACACCTCACTAATCTAGGCGTAGTGCACGAAGGCAAATTAAGTCCTTATCAAGTTAAGTAGATCTCTTCTAATCACACATAACTCACCTAGATCACACTCAAGACGTTTGTAGATCTATCGTTTCACTTAAAACCATTACTCTTCCACTCTCAAGCTCACACATCATCTCTCACATGATTCCTCACATCTAGCTTTGAAAATCTTTCAAATATGGCTAAAATTGGTCATAATCATCCTTACCTCAAAATTGGTCAAAGTTGATCAAATTCTAGTTCTTCCACCTTAAACCTTTAGGATCTTCTCCAAGACATTATCCAAAGTCAATATCTGATCACTAGGATCATTTATCTCCATTTGACATCCTCAAAATCTTTAGTGTCATACTTGTTCATTCATTGGTACTCATGAAAGTTCCAATTTCTTCCATAAAAAGCAATCATTTGCTATAACACTCATTACTCTTGATCATTCAAGTGTACCCTCATCTTAGGAACTTAGGAGGACTGAAACACTCAACGTGATATAGATCTTAGATCTTAGAAACATCATTTCCACCCTTTCATAGTTCTTTGAGAGCCTGATCCCTAGGATTAGCCTAGACGGATCCCTCTTAGTAGGGAACCATGGGATCCGGATGACAGTCTATGTCAAATCTTGCTAAAACAGTCATTTCAAATCATATTTCTAACTCAAACACTCCATCTCATCTTAAATAAGTTCCTAGATCAGTACAAACTCTGAAGTTGACTCTTGTGCATGTTAATCATCACATTCCAATGAATATTAGTGGATTAAGGCTTAAATGCACTTGCCAAATCTCTTGGTTTATAAACCACATTGTTAGGATTTCCATAGTCATCACCTTCATCCTAACTTTCAGTACTTAAAAAAAAAAACCCTTTCAAACCTCTTGAAATCATATCATCATGAGGAAAACCCCAAGTAGTAACTTATCCACCAAAGAACCACCCAAGAAAAAGGCTCGTGTTATACACGAAATTTCTTCAACCGAATCATCTCCGGTCAAGCCAACAAATGATAGGATCTTCCCTCAACCAATCAAACCAATTCCTAAAAGGATAGTACCCACAAAACTACCTATTCCAAACACCACCGTACCTCCTAGGCCAAACAATATCATCTCCACTAAACCATCACCATTAGTTCCTAGAGCTATCTCTTTTACATCCCCACTATCATCACCACACCTCTACAATTTAGAGGATTTGCCTCCTAGGCCGTCTCATCCGCCTCCGCCGATAACATTCTCCTCATTAGGAGGAATAATGGTACAAAATCAAGGTGTTGAGTCAACACTTGCTCAGGCTTCCTTTTCGCCGTTTCCATCATATAATCCCATTTGGATTATGAGAAATCATCAAAGTCAACCACCACACCATATGGAAGTTGACACTTCGTATACCACCATCATTCTTGGTCGAGCCATTCTTAAATGCGCCTCCACCAATCCCTCCATTGTTTGAAGCTCCGCAAGCCGCTTCACTTGATCCTTCGCATCAAGCCATTTCATTTCTTCCACTACCACTACCTAGCCATGACAAAGATTGGTATCATTGTCAACATGTTGAAAGTTTGATACATGAAGTACGAGAAGACCAACGTTTCATGTTTTATCATCTCCACGAACGTTTTGACAAGATTAAACCTAAACAAAACATGAGCTAGAAGATTTTAGTGGTGTCCTAGCATCAATCGATAGTTGTGTGGAAAACTAGAAGGGGGGGTTGAATAGTTTTACCAATTAAAACTTCCTTTTAATCTATTTGGATTGACTTATGACAATCCATGTGGAGGTGTGTGTTGGATGTTGATAAACAAGCATATAAAGGTAAGTAATGAAAAGATAAGAGTAAGAAGCACAAAACCACAACACGAGTATTTATAGTGGTTCGGCTACAAGGACACCTTCCTTGCCATACTCCACTCCCCGAGTCACCTAATCGAGAGTTAAGTAATCACTACACCAATCTCCTTAGGCGGAGAAATGTCGCTACCCCGTTTTTCAGTTGCTAGGCTAACCCATCGAAGTTCTTTCACTCCAAGGTGAACCACACCTACCACAGCGTAGCCTACCCTTTATAAGGTACTAGGCTAAGTACCTAGTTCTTTCACTCCAAGGTGAACTAACCTTCACAGTAAGCCTACCCTTTATTAGGTTCTAGGCTAAGCACCTAGTTCCATTGCAATGGAGGAACTACTACCACACTACACCAACGACTAATCCCAAAGGAGATCTACTCCTTTACAACATCATCAAGGATTTCAATATCCTTGGATCTAATACTAGTCTATCTTGTACATCGAAACACACCATATCTAATGTACATCTAAGGCACCTTTCACTAATGCCTTTGACTAGATCTACAAGACACCTTTGACTAATGTCTTGTGTCTTCACTTCTAAGCACCTTTCACTAATGCTTCTTTGTCTTGACTTCTAAGCACCTTTCACTAATGCTTCTATGTCTTGACTTCTAAGCACCTACCACAAGTGCTTGTCCTATAGACGATAGATACCTTTCACTAATATCTTCGTCTTGACATTTGAGACATCTTTCACTAATGTCTTCAACACTACACTTCTTTGAAGAAAGAAAAGAATCATCAACAAGAAGACTTCAGTAGCCTTGATGATGAGGAAGCATGGCAACTCATGGACTTGAGCTTGCTTGACTTCAAAGGTGGTGATCTTGCCTTTAAGAGGAACCTAGAAGATCACACAAAAACAAAACTACAAACATAGATCTCTTGGATCTAAGGTTAGTGAGATTTAACTTAGGGGAGAAAGTATGTTGGAAAGGGATGATGAATAATGAAGAAATGGCTCACTATTTAGAGAGGAAAAATCCTACTGTTCCCCGGATCCCATGGATCCCTTCCACTTGGGATCCGGCTAGCACAAAGCTAGGGATCCGTGGAACGCTCCTCTTTACCCATGGGTATTTTTGGTTATGGGTCATGGGTCATGGGTTATGGGTTGATCCATGGTTTTCTATCAAGATACAATGAACTTGGTTAAGTGGTATATATAAAACCATGGGTTATGGGTCAATACCATTTTCTAGTTTTTACCCATTTTAGTATTAACATGTTTTTACCCATTTTTAGTATTTACATGTTTTTACCCATTTTAGTATACTTAGTTTAAGTATGTGCTAACCCAATATGTAAACATTAGTTGTTGTACATATATATCTAAATCATAAAAACACTTATGCTTGTTTTAGTGTTTTATGTGAATATGTTAGAAACTATTAGTTCAAACGATTTACGTATTTTATTTGTTTCGTTAATATGATTTTACGTTTGTTATCGACAAAACATTAGAAGATCGTAAAATATAAATAAACGTTTTTACGGCTTATTTGTATTAACAATCTCCCCTTTTGTTGATGACAAAACATAAAATTATTTTAAGGAAAAGCTAAAATTGTAAAAGTTTGAATTTGTAGTTTTACTTTCTTCTCCCCTTTTGTCAAACAAAAGTGTTTGAATGAAGTCAACACATCGTTTTAAAAAACTTGTGAAAAAATAAGTAAAAGGAAATAGAGAGCAAATAACGGAAAGGATCTCTCGTCTTTTACTCCTATGAGTCCATCCCTATGTAAGGGCGTCAAGTAAGTGACACTAATCTAGTTTATTTGCAAATAAGTTTGCAAAGGATTTCGTCTAAGAGACGAATGTGCTCCCCCCTTGATGATTGCAATTATGCAAAGGGATGTCATGAAATGTAAACCTAGTATTGCAAGTGATTTGCAATGTTGCTTTGACATACTCTCCCCTAGCTTTGGGATATCAAAGTCTTCATGTGTAAATTGAATAACTACAAAACAAAGGTTAGAAAGCAAGTATAATTTACAATTTCCTGCAAATATGATTCAAGTTAGTAAAAGAAACACTGTCTCACGGATCCCACGGTTCCCTCCTATAGTAGGGATCCGTCTAGAGAATTGTGAGGATCCAGTATTAGGCATTTAATTTCACAAAGGTGATATAATAAGTAATGTTATCACAAAAATGAGATATGAATACAAGGTAATCATTCGCTCAAAAAATTAACAAGTAGCATGTAATTCCATTTAGTAAAACTAGAGTTATGATATACATAACTCTAAAAACTAAGAAAATAAGAAAATACATGAATAGGAATTTCTAAATTAACTATCGCTTGATACTAGGACACCACTAAAATCTTCTAACTCAAGTTTTGTTTAGGTTTAATCTCGTTGAAACGTTCGAGGAGATTATAGAACATGAAACGTTGGTCTTCTCGTACTTCATGTATCAAACTTTCAACATGTTGACAATGATAGCAATCTTTGTCATGGCTAGGTAGTGGTGGTGGAAGAAATGAAATGGCTTGATGCGAAGGATCAAGTGAAGCGGCTTGTGGAGCTTCAAACGATGGAGGGATTGGTGGAGGTACATTTGAGAATGACTCAACCAAGAATGATGGTGGTGGTAGAGAAGTGTCAACTTCCATATGATCGGGTGGTTGACTTTGATGATTTCTCATAATCCAAATGGGATTATATGATGGAAACGGAGAAAAAGGAAGCCGAGTGTTTGACTCAACACCTTGATTTTGAACCATTATTCCTCTAATGAGGAGAATGTTGTGTGAGCGGATGGGGGAGGCCTAGGAGGCAAGTCCTCTAAATTGTAGAGGTGTGGTGATGATAGTGGGATGTAAATGAAATAGCTCTAGGAACCAATGGTGATGGTTTGGTGGAGATGATATTATTTGGCCTAGGAGGTATGGTGGTGTTTGGCATAGGTAGTTTTGTGGGTACTATCCTTTTAGGAATTGCTCGATTGGATGATGAAGGATTCTATCATTTGTTGGCTTGACCGGAGATGATTCGGTTTAAGAGATTTCGTGTATAACACGAGCCTTTTTCATGGGTGGTTCTTTGGTGGATAGGTTACTACTTGGGGTTTTCCTCATGATGAGATGATTTCAAGAGGTTGCAAGAGCTGAAAGTTAGGATGAGAGTGATGACTATGGAGGTCCTAACATAGTGGTTTATAAACTAAGAGATTTGGCAAGTGCATTTAAGCCTTAAGCCTCTAGGATTCATTGGAATGTGATGATTAACATGCACAAGAGTCAACTTTAGAGTTTGCACTGATCTAGGAACTCATTTAAGATGAGATGGAGTGTTTGAGTTAGGAAGATGAGTTGAAATGATTGTTTTAGCAAGATTTGACCTAAACTGTCATCCGGATCCCACGGTTCCTTCCTTAGAGGGATCCGTCTAGGCTAATCCTAGGGATCCGGTTTCAGCAGTTATGAAAGAGTGGAAATGATGTTTCTAAGATCTAAGACCTATATCATCTTGAGTGTTTCAGTCCTCCTAAGTGTTTTAAATGAAGGGGTGTTTGAGTACTTAAAGGTAATGAATGATGTAGCTAATGATTGTTATTTATGGAAGGATTTGGAACTTTCAAGAGTACCAATGGATGAGCAAGGATGACACTAAAGATTTAGAGTGTAAATTGAAGCTAAATGATCCTAGAGATCAGGTTGTGTCTTAGGATAGAATTTTGGAAAATGTCCTAGAAGCTTTGAGATGGGAAAACTAGATTTTGATCAACTTTGATCAATTTTGAAGTGAGGATGATTTATGATCAATTTTGTCATAATCGAAAGATTTCTAAGACTCGATGTGAGGGATCAAGTAGAAAATGAAGTGTGAGTTTTAAGAGCGGAAGAGTAATGGATTAAGAACGAAACGGTAGATCTACAATCGTCTAAGAGTGTGATCTAGGTGACTTATGTATGAGTAGGAAAGATCAACCTATCTTGATAAGGACTTAATTTTGCCTTAAGACACTATGTTTAGCTTAGTGTGTGAGGTGTTCTAATGATATGTTTTTAAATATAATGCTTGCAATTGCATTTTCTGTTTGCCGGATCCCACGGTTCCTGCCTCACGTGTAGGATCCATCTAGCACAATCTTTGGGATCCTACCATCTCGCAGACCTTTACTAAAGGTATGCAATGGTCTTGACAATGCATTATATCTCAAGGATAGTCTAAAAAGGGTTCTACTACTAGGATATCAAATGTAAGATGTTTTATTTCATGAAAGAAATTGGATTACATTGATAAAGCACGAGTACAAGAGATTTGATCCTATTTTGGAATACTACTAGGTTCCTTGAGTGTGTTTTTGCTAGGAGGATCATTATGTGATTGATGAGTGTTGGTGGAATCAAGAATGAAGAAAGTCTTCATGAGAGATATGTTTAGCGGTTCCATCATCTTGTTCACAAGTACGTACAACGGACTTTGAAATTGAGGATGGAAGTGCATAACATTATGATAGAGGCGTGTCAAGAACATTTAGGGATGAGTTTATTCTTGGAGCCTTGAAGATTTGCAAATTCGCCTTCAAGTAAGTAGGCTAAATTGTATGGTTGTTGTGTTAGCAAACAAGCACAATATGTGAGCACAACAAGCGGGAAGAATTTCTCGATTTCCCCTAAGGATCCAAACATTTTCACGTAGGATGAGTGCAAGAGGCTTGTACTCTTCTTGGATATCCCTTGTAAAGATAATGTTTGGATCGGAGTAATATGGTCGAGGTTTGCATATTATGCGATTTAAATCTTCCAGAGAGGGTATGTGTGAACAATATGGACTATTTTCTTCACAAAAGTTGAAGAGAGAATCAAGAGACCAATCTTCGGTGAAGGCACTATGTCCATGATTGGGAATCTGAGGATGTGAGAAAATGCCCAAGGGTTAGAGTGAACTTTTGGTTTTTGATATAAAACCAAAGAGATAGAGAGCGATCCTCGCTACGTAACGAAGTTCGAACTTTGACGGAAGAATTCCATTATGAACCTTGGACATATCTTCTCATTAATTTCAAGAAGACATTCTAGTCCTTTGGCCCAATGAGGTATTGATACCTTCTTCGAATTGTAGAGAGGTATCTACAATACGTCCTTCGTGGAAGTGACGGTTTTCGATATTATTAAACCCACGGACATGATTGCCAGGTGTGTTGGGTTCGAGAGAGATGTTCGGAGTGTAGACGCTAGTGAGTGAAAAATCAAACTCATATTCATGCATCATAGTTGATCCTATAGAGATGATAAGTTAATAAAAAGAGTTGTTTGTGGTTAACCTATGATAATCTAATGTTTTTACTAGATTTTTATTAACAATGGTATTTAACACTTTACCTTACTCAAGATTTTGACTTTCTAGTGGATTATTACATTTAGAAAGATACTCGGTTTTAATTTGCATGAAAACTGTTTTCCAAAGAGGGACGGATCCCACGGTTCTTTTTATAAAAGGGATCCGGCTAGTGTATCTTCCGGATCCGTGGATCAGTAGTAAATGTAAAAACATAGGTTTTACAGTTTTATACCACGAAATATGTTTTATCATACATTTTCTTTTAGCATGCATACATAACTTCTAATGTATCATGAAAGAATATAAAACATATAAATCAAGATAAGTGACACACACATTATGATAATAATAAACTAGTAATATTGCATTTCAATACTAAGGATGATACAAAGGATTGGGTATATAACCCCAATGTAGATTAACAACACAAAGTAAATGTCTCCGTATGTGAACTTCATCATAGGGAACACAAGTGCGATGAGTGTTAGGGCGATGAGCACGAGTGCGATGTAAACCATGTTGATGACGGATCTTCTTGGTTTCGGTTGAGATGGAATGAGGAGGAAATTTTTGAAATTGGAAGATTTGAAAATAAAAATAAAATGAGGGTTTGATGAGATGGTCGACGGTGGGAATATTTATGGGGAAGGAGGAATTATAAGATTTATGTTTTGTTTTATTAGAAGATATGATTTTTGGATTAAGTGAGATAAAACACAATTTTTATAAACCATGATTTCTAGACGGAGGAGTGACACATATGTGAGAAAAAGCTTCCTAATGAAGCTATATGTAAAGCATGTGTAAACACGAAATCTACTCAAAATAAATGCCTAACAAATAACACTTATTTATTAAACTAATATTATTTAGATATAAGTGGAAAGTCATACCTCGAATGCACTTAGGAATGTCTTTACAAATGACACAACAAATGTCACTTTAGACGATTCCCGCTCCTTTGCGATTAAGATACCTTCTTAAGGAAGGTATTCTTGTAACCAAGCGACTCCTAAAGCTTGGTGGGTATGAGCTTTGACTAATCAACATGACAAAGAAGATTAGTGCAATTAAATGAAAAAATAAATAAGAAAAATGTTGTTATCAAATCAACATCCAAACATATAGTTATAAAAGACATGGTGTTTGTTTTTATGAAAAACCTTCTTTGTAGTTTTCAATAAACCATGGATCGTATCAAGTTTTTAAAGTACAATATACTTCAAAAACTTGGTAACGAAGCTCTGATGCCAATTGTGGAAAACTAAAAGGGGGGTTGAATAGTTTTACCAATTAAAACTTCCTTTTAATCTATTTGGATTGACTTATGACAATCCATTTGGATGTGTGTGTTGGATGTTGATAAACAAGCATATAAAGGTAAGTACTGAAAAGATAAGAGTAAGAAGCACAAAACCACAACACGAGTATTTATAGTGGTTCGGCTACAAGGACACCTTCCTTGCCCTACTCCACTCCCCGAGTCACCAACTCGAGAGTTCGTAATCACTACACCAATATCCTTATGGCGGAGAAGCCTTCACAACGTCGCCTACCCTTTTTCCGGTGCTAGGCTAACCACCGAGTTCTTCCACTCCAAGGTGAACCACACCTACACAACGTCGCCTACCCTTTATAAGGTACTAGGCTAAGTACCTAGTTCTTTCACTCCAAGGTGAACTACACCTTCACAACGTCGCCTACCCTTTATTAGGTACTAGGCTAAGTACCTAGTTCCATTGCAATGGAGGAACTACTACCACACTACACCAACGACTAATCCCAAAGGAGATCTAATCCTTTACAACATTATCATGGATATCAATATCCTTGGATCTAATACTAGTCTATCTTATACATCGAAACACACCATATCGAATGTACATCTAAGGCACCTTTCACTAATGCCTTTGACTAGATCTACAAGACACCTTTCACTAATGTCTTGTGTCTTCACTTCTAAGCACCTTTCACTAATGCTTCTTTGTCTTGACTTCTATGCACCTTTCACTAATGCTTCTTTGTCTTGACTTTTAAGCACCTACCATAAGTGCTTGTCCTATAGACGATAGATACCTTTCACTAATATCTTCATCTTGACATTTGAGACATCTTTCACTAATGTCTTCAACACTACACTTCTTTGAAGAAAGAAAAGAATCATCAACAAGAAGACTTCAGTAGCCTTGATGATGAGGAAGCATGGCAACTCATGGACTTGAGCTTGCTTGACTTCAAAGGTGGTGATCTTGCCTTTAAGAGGAACCTAGAAGATCACACAAAAATAAAACTACAAACATAGATCTCTTGGATCTAAGGTTAGTGAGATTTAACTTAGGGGAGAAAGTATGTTGGAAAGGGATGATGAATAATGAAGAAATGGCTCACTATTTATAGAGGAAAAATCCTACTGTTCCCCGGATCCCATGGATCCCTTCCACTTGGGATCCGGCTAGCACAAAGCTAGGGATCAGTGGAACGCTCCTCTTTACCCATGGGTATTTTTGGTTATGGGTCATGGGTCATGGGTTATGGGTTGATCCATGGTTTTCTATCTAGATACAATGAACTTGGTTAAGTGGTATATATAAAACCATGGGTTATGGGTCAATACCATTTGCTAGTTTTACCCATTTTAGTATTTACATGTTTTTACCCATTTTTAGTATTTACATGTTTTTACTCATTTTAGTATACTTAGTTTAAGTATGTGCTAACCCAATATGTAAACATTAGTTGTTGTACATATATATCTAAATCATAAAAACACTTATGCTTGTTTTATTGTTTTATGTGAAAATGTGAATATGTTAGAAACTATTAGTTCAAACCATTTACGTATTTTATTTGTTTCATTAATATGATTTTACGTTTGTTATCGACAAAACATTAGAACATCGTAAAATATAAGTAAACATTTTTACGGCTTATTTGTATTAACAAGTTGGTCTAGAAATTCCTAGTCATGTATTTTCTTGTTTTCTTAGTTTTTAGAGTCATGTATATCATAAATCTAGTTTTGTTAAATGAAATTACATGCTACTTGTTATATTTCTGAGCATATGATTACATTGTATTCATATCCCATTTTTGTGATAACATTACTTGTTATATCACCATTGTTGAAATTGATCATCAGCTATACGGATCTCTCAGAATTGCCTAGACGGATCCCTACTAGGAGGGAACCGTGGGATCCGTGAGACAGAAAACTATTTTCTACTTGGACCACATTTGCAAGAAATTGTAAATTATACTTGTTTTCTAACCTTTGTTTTGTAGTTATTCAATTTACACATGAAGACTTTGACATCCTAAAGCTAGGGGGAGCTTTATGTCAAAGCAATACATTGCAAATTAACTTGCAATATTAGGTTACATTTCGTGACATCCCTTTGCATAATTGCAATCTTCAAGGGGGAGCACGTTTTTCGTCACTTAGACGAACCATTTGCAAACATATTTGCAAACACATTAGTTTATTTTACGTCATGTCCTTGACGCCCTCTCAAAAGGATGGACTCGTCAAGGGGGAGTTAAGACGAGTACCATTCCCGTCACTTGCTCTCTTTACATTTTCTTTTACATATTTTTCTTATAAAAATTGTGTTAGTTTCTTTTAACACTTTTTGTTTCGACAAAAAGGGGGAGAAGAAAGTAAAAACTACTAATTCAAATTTCCTATGAATTTTAGTTTTTCTTAAAATAATTTTATGTTTTGTCATCAACAAAAAGGGGGAGATTGTTAATACAAATAAGCCATAAAAACGTTTATTTATATTTTACGATCTTCTAATGTTTTGTCGATAACAAACGTAAAATCATTTTAACAAAACAAATAAAATATGTAAATAGTTTGAGTCAATAGTTTCCTAACACACTTACGTATTCACATAAAACACTAAAACAAGTATAAGTGATTTTATGATTTAGATACATATGTACAACAACTAGTGTTTACATATTGAACTAGCATATACTTAAACTAAGTATATACTAAAATGGGTAAAAACAAGTATATACTAAAATGGGTAAAAACAAGTATATACTAAAATGGGTAAAAACAAGTATATACTAAATGGGTAAAAACTAGCAAATGGCATTGACCCATAACCCATGGTTTTATATATACCACTTAACCAAGTTCATTGTATTCTTGAGATACATTGTATCTAGAAAGAAAACCATGGATCAACCCATAACCCATGACCCATGACCCATAACCAAAAATACCCATGGGCAAAGAGGAGCGTCCCACGGATCCCTAGCTTTGTGCTAGCCGGATCCCTTGTGGGAGGGATCCGCGGAATCCGGGGAATAGTAGAAAATTTCCTCTATAAATAGAGAGCCGTTTCTTCCTTTCTACTCACTACTTTACACACATACTCCCCCCAAGTATTATACCTCTCTAACCTCAGATCCAAGAGATCTATGTAGTTTGTCTTTTGTTTTTGTTTGATTCTCTAGGTTCCTCTTAAATAATGATCACCACTTCTTGAAGTCGAGCAAGCTCAAGTCCATGAGTTGCCATGCTTCGTCATCAAGACAACTGAGGTTCTCTTGTTGATAGTTCTTTCTTTCTCCGTAGATGTTGGGTTGAAGGCATTAGTGAAGGATGCCGAAAGTGTCAAGACGAAAGCATTAGTGAAAGGTGCTAAACGTCCATGTCAAAAGCATTAGTGAAGAATGCTAAAGGTGTCAAGATGAAGGCATTAGTGAATGGTGCCAAGCGTTATGTCAAAGGCATTAGTGAAGGATGCCTAAGAATCAAATCAAGTGGCATTATGGAAGAATTCCTAGGTCGTATAATCGATGAGGTGCATCGTTATACATATAAGCATTTGTTTATTTCCAAAGGTGGTGATATCCTTGATGGTGTTGTAACAAGGAGTGGATCTCCTTGAGATTAAGTGTTGTGTTGTGAAGGGTAGTAGTTCCTCCATGATAATGGAACTAGGTTCTTAGCCTAGCACCTAATAAAAGGTAGGCGACATTGTGATAGGATTAGTTCTCCTTGGTGTGAAAGAACTCGGTGGTTAGCCTAGCACCGTATAAAGGGTAGGCGACTTTGTGTTAGGTGTGGTTCGCCTTGGTGTGAAAGAACTCGGTATTTAGCTTTGTACCGGAAAAGGGTTAAGCGACATTGTGAAGGCTTCTCCGCCATAAGGAGATTGGTGTAGTGTTTATGAACTCTCGAGTAGGTGACTCGGGGAGTGGATTAGGGCAAGGAAGGTGTCCTTGTAGCCGAACCACTATAAATACTTGTGTCGTGGTGATGTGCTTCTTACTCTTTATCTTTCATTACACGTTTATATATCTATCTATCAACATCCAACATAAACAACCAAATAGATTGACATAAGTCGATCTAAATATTTAAAAGGAAGTTTTAATTGGCAAAACTATTCAACCCCCCCTTCTAGTTTTCCGCATAATTAATGTCACATGTTTTGAGCAAAATTTCAGGTTTCAGAAAAATCCCCGACCCTTAAAAACCTGTTCTATGGAGTTTTCTGGTGTCCACGGATCAGACGGCACCAAATTTTTGGTACCGTTTGTTGTAAAATTTGGTACCGCAGTACCTGTACAGGCGGACCAGGTGGTACCATTTTTTTGGTTCCGCATGTGTAAAATTTTGGTGCCGTGGATCCTAAAGGTAATTTTCTGAATTTTGCTCATTTCGATATTCCAAATTACCATACATTGCTTGTAATTTAATCTTAACTAGTTATTACCCATATTAGAACTAGTATAACATACTTAGGCATATAGGAAATCTATTTCGCACCAAAATTCAAAAATTTGAAAAACCCACCCAAGGAGCCCTTTTGCATAAAGGAAGGAACCAAAAATTTGGTTCCTTGTAATCCGTGGGTAATCTGATTGTTAGGATCTCACAATCATCAGAACACATTTGATGCAAATCTTTGCCTTTTCACTCCATCTTTCTTGTATGGATTGACTTGGGTGATATGACTAGCATTAAACCCACTTCAAAATCATTAGAAACCTCATCTCTTCTATGGTTTAACATCAAATCAAACACATTTCTCCATAATTCTCCATTCCTATAAATTAAGAGGTTTTACCATGATCATCTTCACACCTTCTCAATTCTCACCATCTACTAGCAAAAGCTTAAGTCAAAATGACAAAAACATCACCATTAACCAAGCCTTGCAAGAAAACCGCTAGAATTAGCATAAGACCTTGTTGCTTTGTCAAATTAAGCTCTTCCTCTGAGTCATCTCCACTAACCATCTCATCTCCCATAAGGGATGACACAAACCTCACTTTAGCTACTCCTGCACCACCTCCACAATCACCCATTACCATCACTACTCCACAACCAACAAAGAATCCAAGCTCAGCACCACCGGCTCCCCTCCAAACATCAAAAACACCATCACCTCATAAATCTCCAACACTCATCCCATTGGAGTTATTATCTACACCACCTACTTCTCCAAATCCTTTCTTGGAGGACTTGGAAGATTTTACTCCTAGGCCCAATCATGCACCACCACTACCGTCATTCGGTACTATTGAGCGGATTGCTCATGAGTCTCCAAGACCATCATTTTACCCAAACGCCCCGTTAGGGCCAAGACCTCTTCTCTTCCACCCTATCCACAATGATATCCATGGTCCTTTTTATGGGGATCAACAACTTCCTACATCAATGTCTCCTCACATAGAGGACATTGAGGAGTCCATGTAGGAAGATCATCCCACAAGAGAAGAGATTCAAGCCGAACTCCAACATCTCCACCAATTCTCAAATATGGTGGATTCTCATCTAAGTGATGCTATGCAAATTCAAAGTGCTCTGCTAGCCTCCATCATCACCACACCAAACACTAACACCTCCATCGTTCCACCACCACAAAATCATCAACCATACTACCCTCCTAGGCATGGTTGCTCCAATTGTGAGCAAACCGGCCAAACAACCGAACGAACCCGGGTGATGGTCCATGAGTTCCAAGAGGAAATGAGGTTCATCCTCAATCACATCCTCGAGCGCCTAAATGCTCTTGCTCATCCACCACCTCAATAGGAGGGTCATAGATCATTTCTTTCAAGCATTTTTTTTCTAGGATTTTTCTTGTATTTTTTTTGGATAATTTCTTTTTTATGATTTTATCATTGTATTAAACACTTCATTGTGTTCTTCTTTCATGATACTTAAAATCATAAAAAATTTTAACGAATGAATGGTGCTTCTTATATTGTTGTTGCTTATTACATAGTGTTTGGAAATGCTTGTGATGATGCTTATTACTAACAATTCTTTTTGTATCTTTTTCATAATCTATGTATCTTTCCATTGGCACCCAATTTAGGGGGAGCATTGGTCAAGGGAGAGATAATGGCTAAGGGCTCATTACACATTCTGCCTCGCATCTTCTTTTTGTTGAGACAAAAAGGGGGAGAAATATATAGAACTTGGTTATATTTGACTTTCTCAAAAAGTCAAATCTGATAAATTGACTTTCTGAAAATGTCAACATGATACTTCATTGGTAATATTTGACTTTCTGAAAAAGTCAAACTGCACACTTTTACTTTCTGAAAAAGTCAACATCATGCTTCAACTAGTGAAGACTTTGACTTTCTGAGAAAGTCAACATTAGGTCTATATTGGACATACTTGCATTATCATTTTTCTTTCAAGTTCTAAAACTAATATTTTTATGACTCTTGTACAATCTTTACATCTTTTATAAAAAAGAAAATTTATGTTTTGCCCTCAACAAAAAGGGGGAGATTGTTAATATAAATATCGTCATTAAACGTTATTTATATTTGTGATCTTTACCTAAGTTTTGTTAATTCAAAAGTAAATTTAATTTTTATAAAGCTTAAAGCTTGTCAAGTTTAGTAGATATTAAAACAAGTTTTTTCAAATAATATCTTCATCACTCAAGCATTTACGTTGTGATTAATCATATCTTGATATGACTCTAAACCATAATGTATGATAGTAGTTTTTAGAGTGTTTTGGTTTCTTAAAAACTTAAAATTACATATGTATTTACATATTTCTAAAAATAGAAAAACAAACACATGACATCATGTGATGCATCATTGAAATCATTGGAAGATTTCACTAGATACTTTGAGTAGATTTAGGCTCTACATATCTTACACAATCTTGCATAGATATGGTTGACTTTGGTAAGATTTTGAGATCTTGCTGTCAGACCTCGGCGGCACAAAATATTATAATGGGCGAAACCCTTTCAAGGATTCCGTGGTCTGTGGTGCTTGCTGATGGTTTTGGCTATAAATGGCAAAGCCAAACCAAGTAGTTTTTCATCCCTTTTTATCATACTCTCATACATTCCTTCTCTCTAGCCTTTCTAACTCAGTTTCATATCATATTAGTGATCTCTTTTGTAGCAAAGAAGATCAAGTCATATTCAAGCTTCAACGAGAAGTTGGAAGTCTTGTTTGTTTGTTGTTGTATGATATTGTGTTGATTCATACTTCATTGTTGTACCAAACCATCATAATCTTGTGAGTGAGAGTGGTTAGTATTTTAGTCCTTAAAATACATTGTGTATGGGAGTGGTTGTACACTTGAAAAGAACTCGACATTTAGCTTGGTGTCGGAAATAGTGTGTAAGCGAAGTGTAAAGGTTGCTCCGCCGGTGAAAGGAGCTTGTTGACTAGCGAAGTTAAACTATCGAGTGTGAGACTCGTGGAGTGGAGTAGGGCAAGGAAAAAGAGTCCTTGTAGACCGAACCACTATAAACAACTTGTTGTGGTTTGATTGTTTCTTTCCTTATCTACTCTTTATATATTGTTTATATATTTCACTAACATATCTAAGATCAACATCAATTGATCTTTCAATAAGTTTCAAAACAAAGTTTTTAATCGGTAAACTATTCAACCCCCTTCTAGTTTTCCACAAAGATCTTGTTGATTTCTTGCATGTTACCCCCGAACGGATTTTCCGCAATAAGTCAGATTTACCTTGTGTGGTTTACTGCTCATCTAGAAATTCCGCTGCGTACTAAAAATTTCAAAAGTTAGAAGAAATGTTCACTACATCAAAGTTTAGAATCTGCTGAAGACGGTTGTCAGTTTGGGGGGAAGCTGATTCAGAAAGTTCACCAAAAAGAAGTGTGCGGAGAAGCTGCTAAACACATGCAAGATGATTTGGGGGGAAGTTAATCCAATTCATGCATATTACATCATTTGCATACAAGTAAAGATAAAGGTTCTCAAGTCGAGGTACAAGAAGAAGACAAAGAGCGTAAACTTTCATTATCCTCAGCATTTGAAGAGCTTATGAAGACATTTCTTTATTTGTTTTTTATACTTGTAGGAAATGTTGTAAGTAATCCCTTATGTCGTCCCATTGGGGGAAGATTGTTGGAATCGATCCTAACTCGTAAATGAAACGACATTAATGGGATTACATTTTCTATCTTTGTTAGCTTAAACACATGGGCTTGTTATGTCATATAGTCATAGTTGTATTTGTTTAGCTATAAATACCCTCCTAGACTTTCCTAGGAGGGTGAGACTCTTTAGTGTAATTTACCTTTCATCAATTATAAAACACATAGTTCTCTCCCTTCTCTCTGTACTTTCTCTCTCTAACTTGAAGATGTTGTTCTTCCATCTTCCAAGACCTCCCGATTCACCAAATCACCCATAAAAATGATCCTACAAATTCACAACATACAAGGAAAGCATGGCGAAGTATCTGGCCAAAGAGAAATAACACATTGCATCTTTCAAGCAATTCAGAATATAGAATATCCCCAGAACATAGAATCAGAAGGCCGAAGTGCTGAGTAAGTTAGCCTCAGTCACGTTTGACCACTTAACCAAGGAAATACTTGTCGAGGTTTTAGAAACCCAATCGACCGAGGAGGAAGTCATTGGGGCGATAGTAGAGGAGGAGGAAGAAAACTGGATGTCCCCAATCATCCTGTGCATTACGGAAGGAGTATGGCTCGATGATCAAAATGAAGCAAGAGCTCTCCAGATGAAAATCAATCACTATACCATGGAAGATGGGGTTTTGAATAAAAAGTCTTACCTAGGACCTATGTTAAGATGTGTGGGTCCGTTGCAAGCTAACTACGTGGTGAGAGAAGCATACGAGGGGGCATGTGGAATGCACTCCGTCCCAAGGTCTGACAAGGGTATTGTTGGCCCAAAATGCACCAGGATACCAGGGAAGTTAATTCCTCCCAGATACATGCCCCGGTCTAAAAATTTTCGAAGACCCTCATGACCTCCATCATGTCACCATGGCCGTTCTTTCAATGGGGAATGGATGTACTAGGACCACTTCCCAAAGCTCCCAGAAAGGTTTAATATGTTATCGTGGCTATCGATTATTTCACCAAGTGGATGGAAGCAAAGCCCTTGGCAAGGACAACAGGCAAGGAGGTCAAAATATTCGTGTAGGAGAACATACTATGTCCCCCACATAATAGTAACAGACAATGGCAACAACTTCATCCATGATCCTTTCAAAATTTGGTGTGAGAGATTGAACATAAAGCAAATAAATACAACTGTAGCTCACCCCCAAGCTAACGGTTTGGTGGAAAGGGAAAACAAGAGCCTAATGTATAGCTTAAAATTAAGGCTGGGAAGAAGCAGAGCCGGATGGGTGGACGAACTGCCAAACGTATTCAAGACCAGCAACGGCGAGACTCCATTCAGCCTAATATATGGGAGTGAGACTGTGATCCCGAAGGAGATAGGAATGCAAACTTTCCAGACAATGATGATAAAAGAAGAAGGGAGTGAAGAGAAGATCCACCTTAATCTGGATCTACTAGAGGAAATAAAGGAATCAGCAGTGATAGAGGAAGCCAGGTACAAGAGGAAACTGGAGCAGTACTACAATCGAAGGGTCCGTTCTGAAACGTTCAGGGTCGGAGACTTTGTGTACCGGAATAACGAAGCAAGCATAGTGGAAAACCAAGGCAAGTTAGGACTAAACTGGGAGGGTCCATACCATGTTACTAAAGCATACGAAAATGGCTCGTATAAGTTGCAAACAGCCGAGGAGAAAGAGGTACCTCTTTCGTCTCAAAAGTATATAACAAATATCAAAATACCAAATGTACGCAATAATCAAGAAACCAACCTTTTAGGAAAAGGGTTGATAAAATCAAATAGTCCTGAATATTAAGTGTTAATTTCCTCCGATAATGCTTGTAATTTATTTCATTTATATGGATTTACGCTTGTTTTCCATTGTTTTCCACTTTCAGGTAAATTACAAGCATTGGAGCTAAAGAGACGCGGAACTGGAGAAATATCTAAAGATTTATCACAGTATGCTACTTTGAAGAAGTTACAGCGTAACTCGTCTCTCACATTACGCCGTAACTATTATGCGTGACTCGTAAAGCCAACTTATCGATGGTTACGCGTAACTCTTCCCAAAGGTTACGACGTAACTATATTAGGTCAAATGAGGTTCCACGCCGATACTTACGCCGTGAATCGCTACATCAACTATGACGTAACCAAGTTTATTGAAGACTACTACAGAACCACTCATAATATTACGTAACCAAAGATATCTAGTGCAAAATATGAAGAAATAAAGGTTACAAACAGAATCTTATATTAGTTACGCCAGAACCCGTGATCCGCCTATAAATACCCCATGAATTCCAGCATTTCTATTCATCCCATTCCACACACAACACTCATAGAACGTGGGAAAAAGCTCAAGGCAGATCTAGAGGAGCATACGGAGCTGTCTTCATGGGAGAAATCACTCCCCTACGATAAGCATTAATGTTTTATATTTCTTTTACTTTCAATTCATGTATTTCGTACCCTTGAATATTGAATTGGTTTGCATGATTAATATGAGCGGATAAGCACCTTTTGGTGCTGGCCTAGTTATGATTCCTTAATTGTTTTGTTTGCGTTTACTTTACTTCCGTACAATTATTTCTAAGTGTATGCATGCATATTTTATTGGTAGCCACCCTTGGCTCGGTAGTTTTGAATGGTGATAGAGGCCAATTGCATAGGAGATATGACCAAATGACCCTAGGTGAGCGGATTGAGACGGGAAGGGTAAGATATGACCAACTGACGACCCTTTCTACTTGTGTGATTTGACCAACTGATCACCTATCGTTTGGATGAACTTAAGAATTAGGGGGTGCGTGTCTAAGTTCCTAACGACCGGCCATTCACTATTATAAATCTAGCATGTAGCGGTACTTAATGACTTGGCTTAGGGACCGGAACAACAGGGACTTATGAGGGGACACGACTTCTCCTATGGTGGCATCTTTGCCGATAGGTTAGGGCTAATTGACAAATGTCTGTCCTCTCGACTTTGACCCCACCCAAGTAATTGGAAGTAAGTAGATGTAGACATAACTAGCTAGGAGGATTAACTAGGTTAGCACCACTTTCCTCTATTGATTTCCCTTTACCTTTTATCTGCTTTATTTTATTCTGCTTTAGTAGTTTAATTAATTAAATCCCTATCGAAACCATTATTAACTGCGGACACCTAGACTTAGTAATAATCCATCACACATAGCTCTTGGGAGGACCTCGGCTTTACCAATTACTACACTACACACTATTTCCCTTAGTGCACTAGGGTAGACCATAGGTATAACGAGACATTATAAATATTAAGACTGGGTCAAGAAAACTCGTGATCAAGTTTTTGTCGCGCGGGAGTTATATTAGGATTAATATTAAGTATTTCATTTCATTTTAAAACTTTTCTCACGATCATATTTCAAGTTTTCAGGTACCATGGAAGTTGTTAACATTGATGACCTCACTCTTGAGGAATATTTGGCATTAACAAGAGAAGAACAAGGACCGTGGATTATTAGGCCTATAGAAGATGCTTAATTCGAAATCAAACCTCAATTCATGAGGGAATTACATGCAAATCCCTTCTCTGGAAGCATCACCGATGATGCCCATGAACATATAGACAACGTCGAGTACATTGTCACCTATTCAAGATTCCCGAGTCTCACACGATGCTATAATGTTACGTGTATTCCCTATTTCTCTTACGGGAGCTGCAAAAAGATGGGTTGATCGATTAACTGCTGGGACTGTCAACACTTGGCCTATCTTAAAAAAGTTTTTCATTCAGAGATACTGTCCTCCATCAAAGACAGCTAAACAATTGGAAGAAATCCATAACTTCAAGCAAGAGGGTGATGAAACGTTATACCAAGCTTGGGAAAGATATAACGAATTGTTATACAAATGCCCTACTCATGATCTCAACAACCAACAAAAGGTGAACATCTTCTACAAGGGTCTGAACATCTCCTCTAGACAAATGATTGATTCT
>OU343221.1:148540129-148557019 GCA_910596185.1 Chrysanthemum makinoi | reverse complement strand
CAAGGGCCGATTCCTAGTATGACACCCACTTTGGCTTTAGAAACTATTCAAAAAATGGCAGACCACTCTCACAAATGGCACAATGGAGGTAGCAACCGAAATAAGAATGGAGATATGGAAGGCCTTATAGCAATAAACAACAAATTAGAACGCCTTGGAAGAGAAATGAAGAAGCTCAAGGAAAATGTGCATTCCATTCAAGTAGAGCGAAATGGGACTCCACCTTCTAAAGAATGTTCCTCCAACGAAGAAGTTAAAAGGATCGGAGAAGTTAAATATGGAAGAGAATCCCCTTTCAACAACTACAATAATAACGGGCCCAGATTTCAAGAAAAATCCCCTGGGTTCTACACAAGAATCAACAACAATCCTCCTAAATAATATACAGGTACATCGAAGAGTCTACGAAAAAGGGAGATAAACTCAAGGAATGGATGGTCAAAGTGAAGGAGGACACCAATATAAACCTACGTAACAAAGATGCTGCGATAAAAAACCTCAAAACACAAATTGGGCAGTTGGCTAAAAACCTTGAAACAAGTAATGCAAAAGCCATTGCCTGCAAGGCCATATTTGCGCAAGATAAAGCAAAGAAAGAGCAGTGCGCATCCTCTCTCACTAATGATCTTTCCGGGATTAACTACCTAAGAGAGGATGATAAATCAAAAGACGACGAGGTCCTACCAAGCCAACTTCCTGAAAAACAGCAATACCAGAAACAGGAAGAAATTATCAAAAGCATTGAGGAGACTATGGTTCCGAACAAACATTTTAGAAACTCGATGTCAACCAAGGATAGCGAATCAGTGACAGCATGGCCACAATTTACTCGTCCTCAAAAATGTGAAAGAAAGGCAAATGAATGGATATACCCTCATAAGGGAGAGAGACATGATATTGAATTAGCATTGGAAGATTGGTACAAAATAAGATTTGGGAACTCAAAAATCCATAAGGGGCTGGTTAAGGAGTATAAGTACAATCATCTCACTAACACAATAAACGGTGCAAGATCCAAATCAAGATACTAGTAGTCTTATTATCAAGATGATGACCGAGAAAATCATGTGATAAATGGCTTTCACATGAGTTTGGAACGACGGAATCCGAATTCTACAAGGAAAAAGAGGTTCGACAAATGGATGAATGAGTGCCAACGAGTGGTGGAAGTGGGCCAGATCCTAAGGCCCCTATAGAAGCCTCGCTCTCGAAGTCTAACTTAAAGACTCGTAAATAAAGAAAAGTGCTCTTTCGGGAGACAACCCGAATTATCCCTTTCTTTTGTTTTATTTCCATTTTTGTAGGGTTTTGTGTTTTCTAACTATTTTTGCAGGAAACGAGGAAGTAATTGCTGCTACAGCTTCTGATCGAATGTGAGCGAGTTACGGCAGAACTCATCTTGGTGATTACACGTGAACCAACCTTTAAGCGCAGAGTTCTTGACGCATACCAATTACGGTAATACCATCTCGCTGGTTACGCCGTAACCACTCGCTTTGCAGCTTATGTCAGGTTTTGCTAGTTACAGCGTAACTCCCTCAAAAGAGTTACGACGTAACCTTCCTCTTGTTTAATTCTTTAATTTTAAAACACAGTAACCTTGTATTAGTATTTAAATGAACTTTGTGGGTGTGTTCCCTGTAAACCCTCACGAGACTTCACTCGTCCACTTGGGACACCAAGTGGTTTAAAAGACTTGTTGCATATGCTAAATGCAACCGTGATTCCTACGAAAGTGAGTTAGGTTTGTTTTTCATTTTTCATTTTATCTTTTTAGAATTATGCTTGTCGGTAGTGTGATTTCAGGGATTGAATTTTGTTCATGATGCTTATACGAAGGCACGTCTCTTTTTTGTGGGCCTTCCTTCTTTATGGAGCAAATTTCAGGGAAGTTCTCGCTCTAATTCTACTTATTTCTTCACCTTTATTTAATGCTTAGTACAAAAGGGACTTTGTACAATTCAAGTGGGGGGACGGGAGTAGAATTATCTCTTGAACACTTTTTTGCCCTCGTTTTTCTAGTTTATTTTGAAAAATTATGCCATTTTTAAAAATTTTGACATGTTTTTCTTAACTTAACTAGATTAGACCTTAGCCGAGCACATACAACCCTTGATATTACATGGTGAGATTAGCCTTATCCGTTTCCAATATTTTACCCCAAATCGACCAAATTATGAGTGTGCCGGTAGCTTGTAAACTTTAGAACTTGGCCTTTGCATCATTTCGAGACCATAGACGAGGTATGTTGAGTTAGCTCGATGTATTTGAACTTTTTAGTTTTAGAAGGCATTATTATAGGATTATCACCCAAACAGCCTACCATTGTGTGTCTATCGATTAGTCACCTCGACTTTTCGACCCCCATGTGAAACCCTTTTGTTGCACTCATCTTTAGTGCAAGATACCCCTAGATACACCCTTCTAAGCTATTTGATGAGTGTGTAAATACTCATCATTTTTGTACAAATTAGACTGCAAAAACATCTGAAAACACTCAGAAATGCATCAAAATGATAAAAATATCACAAATAAGTGTTTTATGTGTTTTAAATGCAAAAATATCAAAATCTGTGAAAACGATCAAGTTTGCATAATTGGCGCTTTTAGTCCCCAAGTTTCAAAAGTTGTCAAAAACAGTCCCCGTAAATCCAAATAAAGAAAAAATATCATTTTGAGTCCCTATGGATTACTAAGTTGTCAAAATTGGTCCTTGAAACTTAAAATTACAAATTTACAACTTAGGTCCCTGAACTTTCAAAATTGTCAAGTTTGGTCCTTTGAAAATTTGAAAATGTCAAACCGGTCCCTGTAATATTGGAACTTGTCAATATTGGTCCCTTGTAAAACTTTGGAAAATTACGTTTGGTCCTCTAAGTTTGGCGAGAATTACAATCAAGTCCTTGTCATAATTATTATCCAAGCCTTGTCAAAATGTTTTGACCCTACCACTTAACCCATTGTGACCCCCTGTCACTTTCTTTTTGAACCCTGGTCAAACCACCCCAAGTCAAACTGCTCTTTCCCTCCACCTCCTGCTTCTTCTCCACCATTGCCTGCAACACTCCACCTCCTCCCATCACTTCACCTTTTCCACCTCCATCATCATCACCTTCCCACTCAACCCCCACAATTAATGCCCCGCCCCCCTACTAGCTATTTCACAGAGCAACAAGACAAATCCTGTTTCTCGCCAAAATGATAAAAACAGTGTACTCACTCAAAACTCTTCCATTGGCCAAACAAAGAGGTGGGATTCTCTCAGAAGACCACGTGGAAGGATTTTGGAGTATAAAGTAGAAGAAAGAAGCGAGAGAGAGAACCGTTAGTGTAATTTTAGTTTTACTTATGTCGTTTTAATTTCTTCAAGTTTTCTAGTTATTATTTAAGCTCTAAAGTATTTTGTAATCAATCCGTGTGTAATAAAACATAATCTCAGCTTCAGCTTTCAAGTTTTATGTACGAATTTAGTTAATGCCATTTTCAAGCTTGAATCCTCAAAATATTTAAACATTGTCAATAGTGGTTATCTTGAACTCAATAGCTCATAAGAGTTCATTTTATAGCTTCTGAAGGCTTTAGTAAGTGTAAAACTTTGTTTAGTCTCAAAAACAGAAAATTCACAAAAATCAAGAAAAATAGTAAGAAAATAAAAATCATGGAGATGGTACAAGAAAGATGGAGCAGAGCTGATTTTGGAGTAATGTTGGTTTAGAGCTTCTTGGGAAGCCATAGGGTTGGATCTCGTGCCTTGGTTCCTTGTTTACATTTGAATTCCAAATTGTAAGTTATTTCTTGGAAATTTGCATATTCTAGTTAAAGTGCTTAAAATCTGTTAATGTTAGCTTAATCCTACTTAAAAACAGTTAATATAAAGTTTTTAATCATTTGTATGGTCTTATTCAGTGGAAACCTTTGAAAAGCTTCTTAACAGTTGTTAAAATGGATGTTTGGATCAGTGTGTTAAGCTGAGCTAGAGTCTTAGTTTACACATGACTAGTGCATTAATAGCCTTAATATAGGCAGTTAAACTCATTTGAGTCAAATATTTATGCACTATACCTTCAAAAGTCAAAAGCTACTTAAAATCTGTTTAAGCTCTTAACTGTTAAAATTTTGTGAATCCAAAAGCTTGTTTCATGTTTAGAATTCAGTAGATTAGCCTAATATAGTTTCATTCCATCATAATACAATATAATTAGTCCTTAAATCAGTTTCAAAGTTCATAAAAGTCAACTGCTTATGGTCATTAAAAAGTCAAATTTCTTAAATACCCGTTTTTGAATAAAACTTAGAATTTTGTTGTGTGTTTATTACTAAGTTTCAGCTCATAAGCTCCTAGGATAGTAAACTTCAGTTGCTTAAGAAAATTATAAAAATACTAGTTTAGTTTTAATCAGCTTATACAGTGCTTATTTGTTAGCTTATTGTAGATACCCTTTCTGAAAAGTGCCCTGTACGCATTTGGTATCCTACTTCATAAGCTCTCACAAAGCTCATTAGTTAGCTTAATTCTGTGAAATTTAGATTTTTGAGAAGCCAACCTAGTTGTCTAGCTATCTCAGTGCTTATTTTTCCAATTCTAGCTTATTTAGTTGGTCTGCTTATTGTTTTCAATTCTGTCCATTTTGTTTAAGTCCATTATTAAGTCAGTTTTCATCAGTTCTACATAAGCTCCTCAAGAGCTTATTAGTGTAAGCCAAACCTTGTAAAATAGCTTTTTAGAGAGTTTAACTGGTCTACTTGTTGGTCCAAGTTTGCTTTTCCATTTTGTAGCCTATTAAAGTGCTTAAAATTTAGTCTAAAGTTGTCTAGAAACCAAGCAGATCACTGTGTAATCAGTCATGCTTGTGCTTATTTAGTGCTTATTTAGTGTTTATTTAAGTCATTCTGCTTATTTAGTTGTTAAATTAGCTTATTTAAAGTGACTTAGCTTTATTTCAGTTTAGTTTCAGCTTATTTCATAGCTTATTAGTCATTTTAACTCAACTTGTGCTTATTTCCATTTTCAAGAGTAAACTGTTGAAAAACTTGAGCTTATTCAGTGCTTATCAGTGTTTTTTGTAAAAAGCTGTAGTTGAGAAAAGTGCTTATCTTCATGTGATTGATTGGTTTGTAAAATAAAAATTGAAAAAAAAAATGTTTAGCAAAAAGGTAGAGGCCAGGATTCGAACCTGTGACCTCTAGCCTCCCACGACCACAAACACACACTCAATAACCAGGCGCCCTTGGGACTTGTCTTGGTTATCATTTGCAAAATCAAATACTTAACTACTCTTTCTCATTTTAGCTTATACGATTGTTTTAGCTTATTTTTAGCTTATTCGAAGTAGCTTTTTCATCTTTTTCAATTTTCTTAGCTTAGTATTGTTATAAAGTATTTTCTGTGAAAATTTCAGATTTTTCTCATTTGTTTTAGTATTTTTAAACATTTAATTAGTGTTTTATAGTAATTAATTCATAAAAAAAATATAAAAGTAAAAAAAAATATAAATCTTTTTTCTAAAATTTTCTTTTGTCATATAGTACGTAAGAAAATTAGTTTTACATTCGTAGGCCTTTTATTTCATAAAATTTACGTTTTTGCTTAGCTCTCGTAATTTTTAGACTTAACGTACGTTTTCATTTTAAATCTAGTTTTTAGATAATTTGAGTTTACGTTTCAATTAAAATAGTTTATTTAAGTTATTTTATTTTATAAAATCACAAAAACATCATTGTAAAATTAGTGATAGCATTTATTTAAGATAGTTTAACTTTTTAATCTCCTTTAATCTTCTGTAGTTTATAAACAAATCAAAATCCTTACTGACCACTATCCTTAGTGGTTATTCGACAATCTGATTGTGTTAAACACCAGTCATCCTCCGTGGGACTTAACGACCCGGAATCCACTATTCTCCGATCTAAATTGCAATTGGTGTGTGAGTCGCTTTTAAGTTCCTTACGGCTGGTCATTCACAAGTGGCTAGCTTGCGTGAGAAAACTTGACGGTTTTGCACCGATCAAATTTTGGCGCCGCTGCCGGGGAGGCTGTAAGCGTGTTTTAGCATTTTCGCACCGTACTTGCACATATACCACAGTTTGTAAAAGTTTTCGTAAAGTTAATATAAATCAAAAAGTTCATTAACACTTTTCCTAAAGTGTTAAAACACCAAACAAAATATAAAACAACAAAACAATCGTAACGCGTTTCTATCTTGTGTTTCTTTTAAGGTGATTCTTAAAGAAATACGATTTGGTTAAACGAGACGATACCAAAAATATTGTCCAAAAGTTTTTAAACCCATCAACACAAATCTATACCTACGTCTTTTCAGTGGTACTTAATATATACATAAAAATCAACCACCGAAATCAAGGCAAAGGCACTACCTAACCGGGGGTGCGACCATAATAAGTTCCCGAACATCAGATTTAAAACTTGCCTTTGTGTCCTTGTGATTTGGTGTACCTTTTTCAAAGAAGCCATTTCATTTGTGATTATTGGTTAAGTTCACTTGTCGTTTTGCCTCGCATTTGTTTTGAAAATGGATTTTTAAACTTAGTGCATGCGCACTCGTTCTTCCAGCTCTACAAGTCCACTTTCGAGCTTGGAAAGATTCCTCATAGACGTAGAGGACGTTCGCTCCTTCACCGTGGTCGAGGAACGCTTACCACCACCACCACCGTAATGGCGTAAGATAAGCCGATGAATGAGCTTCTCCAAGCACCCATCGAGGGTTACGGAGATGCCATCGTTGTCCCAGCCATCGTGGCTGAGACCTTTGAGCTCAAAACCGGGTTGCTTAATCTTGTAACCCAAAGCCAATTCTATGGTTTTGAGCGGGATGATCCTCATGCACACATTCGATGGTTTAACAAGATTGCATCTACCATCAAGTACAAGAATGTCCCACATGAAGCCATCAAGCTTCTTCGGTTCCCATTTTCTCTAGAGGGACAAGCCCGGAATTGGCTTGAGAAACAACCCCTCGTTCCATTGAGACATGGGAGGATCTAGTTACCAAGTTTGTTAACGAATTCTATCCTCCATCCCGAACTACAAGTCTTAAGAATGAGATAATGAAATTCTCTCAGAGATTTGAGGAATCATTCGGGGAGGCATGGGATCGTTACAAAGAATTGCTCATAGTGTCCGCATCATGGTTTTACCGAGTTAATGCAAATGGATACTTTCTACAATGGTCCGAACCGGACTAATCAAGACTCTCTAAATGCCTCCGCAGGAGGTAATTTCTTGAGCAAGACCACAAAAGAAGCCTTACAAATCATTGAAAACAAGTCCCAGGTCCGTCCTTTCCGCACAAAGACATATCAAACTCGCCTAATGCAGGGACCTTCTACTTCATCTCCTGTGAGTACATCTAGCATCGATGCTAAGATTGATAAACTCACAGATATTGTTCAGGCTTTGGTTCTTGCTAACCAGAAGAAAGTCACCTTCACTCAAACACCATCACATGGTGAAGTGAAGAAAGTTGAAGTTTGTGTTACTTGTGGTGGTCCTCATGCATACTATAACTCAGATCGCCACCGATGGTAGTTCGTTTGAAGCTAATGCTATAGCCGGTACTTCAAATCAAGGAGGTAATCAATACCGTCCTCATAATGAACCAAACTACCGTGCTAACACTTATCAGCCACCACCCGGTTTTAACCGTAATCCTAACCGAATAGAACCAACCAAGAATAAACCAAGGTTATCAAAACCAAGGTAATTTCTATTCCGGACCCAATCAAGGTTTCCAACATCAAGGAAATCTTAATCAAAACACCTACAATCGAGGGAATCAATTTCAAGGGAATATGAACCCTAATCAAGGGAATTCTGGCTATAATCAGAACATACGGCCTCAAATTATCCCTCCACCTCCTCCTGTGTCAACATCTGATGAGCTTTTAAGGCGATTCATGAAGACTCAAGAGGAGACAAATAGGTTGTTGGTCAGTCAGATCGCTGAATTAAAGAAGTCTTTAAATGATCGACCCTCGGGCTCAGGTACTTTACCTAGCAACACGATCGCTAATCCGAGGGCCGATGCAAAGGCGATCACAACCATAAGTGGAACTTCATATGATGGACCCGCTATTCCTACTACCTCTTCTTCTTCTCTCCAGAAGGTAGTGGAAAGTGAACCTGAGGCGACAAAGGACAAGGAACTTCCTACTAATAACGGAAGTACCAAAGATCGTCCATCCTCGGGTTGTCCGAAACCAAAATCCAATCCGAGTTGTTTTGAACCTCCTGTAGCTCCGCTGAAAAACACAAATCCAAATCTTCTATTCCTTACCCATCACGTTTGAATGAGCAAAAGCTCAGAAAGCCGGTCATCAAATGAAAAAATTCTTTCAAATTTTCCAAGAACTTCATTTTGACATAAGCTTCGTGGATGCTATCATGTTGATGCCCAAGTTTGCATCAACTCTCAAACACATGTTAAGCAACAAGGAAAAGCTGTTTGAAATGGCTAAAACTCCTCTGAACGAGAACTGCTCTGCGTTATTCTCAAGAAGCTTCCCGAGAAGCTTGGAGATCCTGGAAAGTTCCTCTTACCTTGTGTATTTCCATGAATGGTTGAATGCTTTGCCTTAGCCGATCTTGGTGCAAGCATAAACCTGATGCCTCATTCAAGATGGAAGAAACTCTCTCTTCTGGATCTTACTCCTACATGCATGACTCTCGAGCTTGCAGATCGTACAATATCCCGCCCTCTTGGAATTGCCGAGGACGTATTTGTGAAAGTAGGAAAGTTCCATTTTCCAACTGACTTTGTAGTTGTTGATTTCGATGCTGATCCACGGGTTCCTCTCATTGTTGGAAGAGGATTCCCGAGAACGGGCCGTGCTCTCATTGATGTATTTGAGCAAGAAATCACATTACGTGTTGGTAATGAAGCTGTCACCTTTAACCTTGATCAAACTTCGAGGTACTCCGCAAACTATGATTCCGAGTCGGTTAACCGAATAGATATCATTGATGTTGCTTCTGAAGAGTACTCTCAAGAAGTTCTTGGTTATTCTCATAATTCTGTGAGTGGGGATCCCACCACATCTTCTCAACCTATCATAGCCAATTCTACTCCTCCTCTCACTCCGTTTGAGGGAAGCGACTTCATCTTGGAAGAGATTGAAGCATACTTGGCTAGTGATTCTGTTCCATGGGAAATTGATCACGCTCCAATTGACATCGAGGGGGACATACTTCTCATTGAGAAGTTGCTTAAAGATGATCACTCATCAACCCCTCACACTAGTGATGCAATTCCTGAAGAGATTAATCACCATGAGATTAATCCGGAAGGAGATATTCTTATTCTTGAGAAGTTGTTAAATCAGGACACTTCTCCTCCTCTCCCTCCCATCGAGCTTCATAACAAGGAAGTCAGTCAGCTTGAGAAAATCGAAGAATTTCCTGAAGTCGAACTTAAGGACTTACCACCTCATCTTGAGTATGCATTTCTTGAGGGTGATGATAAATTACCCGTCATTATTGCTCGAGATTTGAGTAAAGATGAAAAGACTGCTCTCATAAAGGTCTTGAAGTCACACAAGCAAGCAATTGCTTGGAAACTCTCCGACATTAAGGGTATCAACCCTGAGTTCTGTACTCACAAAATCTTGATGGAGGATGACTTCAAGCCAGCTTCAACATCGAGAAGAGTAAATCCAAAAATCCATGATGTTATCAAACAAGAGGTTATCAAACTTCTTGATGCGGATTGATTTACCCAATCTCGATAGTCCTTGGGTTAGCCCGATTCACGTGTTCCAAAAAGGGTGGCATAACTGTTGTCACAAATGAAGAAAACGAGTTAATTCCAACTCGATTGGTTACGGAATGGCGTGTGTGTATTGACTATCGTAAGTTGAATGACGCCACCCGTAAAGACCATTTTCCTCTACCCTTCATGGACCGGATGCTTGAGAGATTAGCAGGAAACGAGTACTATTGTTTCCTTGATGGTTTCTCAGGTTACTTTCAGATCCCCATTTATCCACAGGATCAAGAGAAGACCACATTCACCTGCCCATACGGAACTTTTGCCTACAAACGTATGCCTTTTGGCCTATGTAATGCTCCTGGCACGTTCCAAAGATGTATGATGGCCATTTTCCATGACATGATCGGAGAAACAATGGAGGTGTTTATGGATGACTTCTCAGTCATTGGGGATTCGTTTCAAACATGTCTCTCCCATTTAGATAAAATGCTCAAAAGGTGTGAAGACACCAATCTATGTCTAAACTGGGAGAAAAGCCACTTTATGGTCAAAGAAGGCATAGTCCTTGGCCATAAGATTTCAAAGAACGGGATTGAGGTTGATAGAGCAAAAGTCGATGTTATTGCTAAATTACCTCATCCTACTACCGTCAAAGGTATTAGGAGTTTTTTAGGTCATGCTGGTTTTTATCGCAGATTCATACAAGATTTTTCTAAAATCGCCCGGCCTATGACCCATCTTCTTGAAAAGGATGCTCCTTTTATCTTCTCTCCTGAGTGCATCATAGCTTTTGAAACATTGAAGAAAAAGCTTACTGAAGCACCCATTCTCGTTGCTTCCGACCGACTTGCCTTTTGAGCTCATGTGCGATGCAAGTGATTTTGCTATCGGTGCGCTCTTAGGGCAACGAAGGAACAAGCATTTTCAGCCTATCCACTACGCAAGTAAAACTATGATCAAGCTCAAACTCATTCCACCACCACAGAAAAAGAGCTATTAGCCGTGGTGTATGCATTTGAGAAGTTTCGGCCGTACTTAATCTTGACCAAATGCGTGGTGTATACGGATCACTCGACTCTTAAATATCTCTTTGCAAAACAAGATGCAAAGCCGAGATTGCTTCGTTGGATTCTCCTCCTCCAGTAATTTGATATCATTATACGTGATAAAAAGGAGCCGAGAATCTAGCTACCGATCATCTGTCTGATTAGAAAACCCACATCAAGATGTTTTCGAGAAAAAGGAAATAAATGAAACATTTCCTCTCGAGACACTCAATGCGGTTTCTTTTCGTGGAAATTCTACCACCCCATGGTTTGCTGACTTTGCAAATTACCATGCGGGTAACTTCATTGTGAAAGGAATGTCGACCCAGCAAAAAAATAAATTCTTTAAAGATGTTAAACATTATTTCTGGGACGACCCTTTCTTGTTCAAAATTTGTGCGGATCAAGTCATCAGGCGATGTGTTTATGGACAGGAAGCTATTGACATTCTCATAGCTTGCCATGCTGGACCCACCGGGGGCCATCATAGTCCAAACTACACCGCCAAAAAGGTGTTTGATTCTGGGTTTTATTGGCCCACAATCTATAAGGATGCCCACGAATTTGTCAAAACCTGTGACGCTTGTCAACGTCATGGTAATATCTCTCAAAGGAATGAAATGCCACAAAATGCCATTCAAGTTTGTGAGATATTTGACATATGGGGTATTGATTTTATGGGGCCGTTTCCATCTTCTCGTGGTAACAAGTACATACTCGTGGCTGTTGACTATTTGTCAAAATGGGTTGAAGCGAAAGCTTTACCTACAAATGATGCCCGAGTAGTTGTGAAATTTTTGAAATCTCTTTTGCGGTTTGGAACTCCTCGTGCTATAATCGCTGATCGTGGTACACATTTATGCAATGATCAATTTGATCGTGTCATGCAAAAGTATGGTGTTACCCACCGCCTATCTATCGCATACCACCCCCAACCAAGTGGGCAGGTGGAAGTTTCAAACCGTGGTATTAAAAGAATCCTTGAAAGGACAAGAGGCTTAAAATCGTGCATCCTGGTCGGATAAACTAGATGACGCACTCTGGGCTTTTCGTACATCTTACAAAACACCAATTGGGTGTACTCCATACAAGCTAGTGTACGGAAAGGCATGTCATCTTCCGATTGAACTAGAGCACAAGGCTTACTAGGCCTTAAAACATGCAAACTTCGATATACGACAGGTGATCACGAAAAGTTCAAATGAAACTAAATGAACTTCGTGATCAAGCTTACGAGAACTCTTTGATCTACAAACAAAAGACAAAGAAGATTCATGACTCTAAAATCAAGAACCGCGTTTTCAACGTTGGTGATCGAGTCCTTCTTTTTAATTCAAGATTGAAGATTTTCTCGGGAAAGCTTAAGTCCCGCTGGTCTGGACCATTCACCATCACTAAGGTTTATCCTTATGGCACCATTGAGTTATCTCAGCCCGATGGTCCAAACTTTAAAGTGAATGGTCATCGAGTGAAGCATTACTTTGGAGAGGACATTCCTCCTGCGATTATCCCGGATCTTCAAACTTTCCCCATGAACCAATAAATGCGGGGATCGAGTCAAGCTAGCGACTCGGGAATCAAAAACAGTAGCATGCTACATGGGTTTTCACCCGTGTGTACCACCCTAGTGTGGGGGGGTTGCCCCACATGTTGTGTATATATAAGAGTTTCATGCAAAAAAAAAAATCCTTGCTAAATAATGGCCTTAGTATTTCCCTTTACGTTCTATGTTTCGGCATAACCGCCGGTACTTTGAATATTGAGGGCAATATTCAATTCTAAGTGTGGGGGGGAATTCTCACGAATTTTATCATGTAATTATACCGCCTAATTCCCCAATTTTTGGCCAAAATTTTTTTTTTTGGAGTAAGTGTTTTACACTTACTCAATTGGTTATCAGTCCGCCTTGTCTAATAAACAAAAGGATTGGCTAATCCAGGAGCAAACGGCTCTTGGTAAAGATATCTCAAATCCGTTGACGGCTTGCAATTTGCCCAAAATTGTATGGTATTCACCTCACCATATCCTAAAAAGTGAAGAGTTGGCTAGCCCGCAAGTTTATGGCTTGTGGTAAAGGCAGTGGAAAAACCATAATTGGTAATCAGCTCACCAAAGATAATATTGATAATTTATCTAAGATTTGGCTAGTCCAGAGCAAACGGCTTCTGGTAAAGACACATCAAATCCGTTATATGGTTTATGATTTGCCAATAAATCATGTGGTTATCGGTGTACCATAGTTCTTACTTGAACTGAAACAATTGGCTACTCCAGAAGTAATGGCTTTTGGTAAAGAGATGAAATCCATTAATTTTTCTCAAAACATTGCTAGGGACTAGCAATATCTTAGTGTGGGGGATTGATGAGTGTGTAAATACTCATCATTTTTGTACAAATTAGACTGCAAAAACATCTGAAAACACTCAGAAATGCATCAAAATGATAAAAATATCACAAATAAGTGTTTTATGTGTTTTAAATGCAAAAATATCAAAATCTGGTGAAAAACGTATCAAGTTTGCATAATTGGCAGTTTTAGTCCCCCAAGTTTCAAAAGTTGTCAAAAACAGTCCCTGGTAAATCCAAATAAAGAAAAATATCATTTTGAGTCCCTAGGGATTACTAAGTTGTCAAAATTGGTCCTTGAAACTTAAAATTACAAATTTACAACTTAGGTCCCTGAACTTTCAAAATTGTCAAGTTTGGTCCCTGGAAAATTGAAATTGTCAAAACTGGTCCCTGTAATATTGGAAATTGTCAATATTGGTCCCTTGTAAAAACTTTGGAAAATTACAGGTTTGGTCCCTCTAAGTTTGGCAGAATTACAATCAAGTCCTTGTCATAATTATTATCCAAGCCTTGTCAAAATGTTTTGACCCTGCCACTTAACCCATTGTGACCCCCTGTCACTTTCTTTTTGAACCCTGGTCAAACCACCCCAAGTCAAACTCACCAGTTACCCGCCACCTCCTGCTTCTTCTCCACCATTGCCTGCAACACTCCACCTCCTCCCATCACTTCACCTTTTCCACCTCCATCATCATCACCTTCCCACTCAACCCCCCACAATTAATGCCCCGCCCCCCTACTAGCTATTTCACAGAGCAACAAGACAAATCCTGTTTCTCGCCAAAATGATAAAACAGTGCACTCACTCAAAACTCTCTCATTGGCCAAACAAAGAGGTGGGATTCTCTCAGAAGACCACGTGGAAGGATTTTGGAGTATAAAGTAGAAGAAAGAAGCAGAGGAGAGAACCAGTTAGTGTAATTTTAGTTTTACTTATGTCGTTTTAATTTCTTCAAGTTTTCTAGTTATTATTTAAGCTCTAAAGTATTTTGTAATCAATCCTGTGTGTAATAAAACATAATCTCTTTAGTTTCAAGTTTTATGTAATGAATTTAGTTAATGCCATTTTCAAGCTTGAATCCTCAAAATATTTAAACATTGTCAATAGTGGTTATCTTGAACTCAATAGCTCATAAGAGTTCATTTTATAGCTTCTGAAAGCTTTAGTAAGTGTAAAACTTTGTTTAGTCTCAAAAACAGAAAATTCACAAAAATCAAGAAAAATAGTAAGAAAATAAAAATCATGGAGATGGTACAAGAAAGATGGAGCAGAGCTGATTTTGGAGTAATGTTGGTTTAGAGCTTCTTGGGAAGCCATAGGGTTGGATCTCAGGCCTTGGTTCCTTGTTTACATTTGAATTCCAAATTGTAAGTTATTTCTTGGAAATTTGCATATTCTAGTTAAAGTGCTTAAAATCTGTTAATGTTAGCTTAATCCTACTTAAAAACAGTTAATATAAAGTTTTTAATCATTTGTATGGTCTTATTCAGTGGAAACCTTTGAAAAGCTTCTTAACAGTTGTTAAAATGGATGTTTGGATCAGTGTGTCAAGCTGAGCTAGAGTCTTAGTTTACACTTGACTAGTGCATTAATAGCCTTAATATAGGCAGTTAAACTCATTTGAGTCAAATATTTATGCACTATACCTTCAAAAGTCAAAAGCTACTTAAAATCTGTTTAAGCTCTTAACTGTTAAAATTTTGTGAATCCAAAAGCTTGTTTCATGTTTAGAATTCAGTAGATTAGCCTAATATAGTTTCATTCCATCATAATACAATATAATTAGTCCTTAAATCAGTTTCAAAGTTCATAAAAGTCAACTGCTTATGGTCATTAAAAAAGTCAAATTTCTTAAATACCCGTTTTTGAATAAAACTTAGAATTTTGCTGTGTGTTTATTACTAAGTTTCAGCTCATAAGCTCCTAGGATAGTAAACTTCAGTTGCTTAAGAAAATTATAAAAATACTAGTTTAGTTTTAATCAGCTTATACAGTGCTTATTTGTTAGCTTATTGTAGATACCCTTTCTGAAAAGTGCCCTGTGCACAGATTTGGTATCCTACTTCATAAGCTCTCACAAAGCTCATTAGTTAGCTTAATTCTGTGAAATTTAGATTTTTGAGAAGCCAACCTAGTTGTCTAGCTATCTCAGTGCTTATTTTTCCAATTCTAGCTTATTTAGTTGGTCTGCTTATTGTTTTCAATTCTGTCCATTTTGTTTAAGTCCATTATTAAGTCAGTTTTCATCAGTTCTACATAAGCTCCTCAAGAGCTTATTAGTGTAAGCCAAACCTTGTAAAATAGCTTTTTAGAGAGTTTAACTGGTCTACTTGTTGGTCCAAGTTTGCTTTTCCATTTTGTAGCCTATTAAAGTGCTTAAAATTTAGTCTAAAGTTGTCTAGAAACCAAGCAGATCACTGTGTAATCAGTCATGCTTGTGCTTATTTAGTGCTTATTTAGTGTTTATTTAAGTCATTCTGCTTATTTAGTTGTTAAATTAGCTTATTTAAAGTGACTTAGCTTTATTTCAGTTTAGTTTCAGCTTATTTCATAGCTTATTAGTCATTTTAACTCAACTTGTGCTTATTTCCATTTTCAAGAGTAAACTGTTGAAAGACTTGAGCTTATTCAGTGCTTATCAGTGTTTTTTGTAAAAAGCTGTAGTTGAGAAAAGTGCTTATCTTCATGTGATTGATTGGTTTGTAAAATAAAAATTGAAAAAAAAAATGTTTAGCAAAAAGGTAGAGGCCAGGATTCGAACCTGTGACCTCTAGCCTCCCACGACCACAAACACACACTCAATAACCAGGCGCCCTTGGGACTTGTCTTGGTTATCATTTGCAAAATCAAATACTTAACTACTCTTTCTCATTTTAGCTTATACGATTGTTTTAGCTTATTTTTAGCTTGTTCGAAGTAGCTTTTTCATTTTTTTTCAATTTTCTTAGCTTAGTATTGTTATAAAGTATTTTCTGTGAAAATTTCAGATTTTTCTCATAAGTTTTAGTATTTTTAAACATTTAATTAGTGTTTTATAGTAATTAATTCATAAAAAAAAATATAAAAGTAAAAAAAAATATATAAATCTTTTTTTCTAAAATTTTCTTTTGTCATATAGTACGTAAGAAAATTAGTTTTACATTCGTAGGCCTTTTATTTCATAAAATTTACGTTTTTGCTTGCGCTCTCGCGTAATTTTTAGACTTAACGTACGTTTTCATTTTAAATCTAGTTTTTAGATAATTTGAGTTTACGTTTCAATTAAAATAGTTTATTTAAGTTATTTTATTTTATAAAATCACAAAAACATCATTGTAAAATTAGTGATAGCATTTATTTAAGATAGTTTAACTTTTTAATCTCCTTTAATCTTCTGTAGTTTATAAACAAATCAAAATCCTTACTGACCACTATCCTTAGTGGTTATTCGACAATCTGATTGTGTTAAACACCAGTCATCCTCCGTGGGACTTAACGACCCAGGAATCCACTGTATTCTCCTGATCTAAATTGCAATTGGTGTGTGAGCTGTTTTAAGTTCCTTACGGCTGGTCATTCACAAGTGGCTAGCTCGCGTGAGAAAACTTGACGGTTTTGCACCGACCACTATTCCTTTCATTTTGTTAACCCAATATATTGTTTCAATACACCTATACACCTTAGCCTACCCTGTAGTCTTTATTTGTGATTAGGAAGTCATCATTTGCCTAAGTTCAAGGTTCGAGTGGAAAGGTTCGGAAATCACGCTTTCATCAACAACATTCCTGAA
>OU343221.1:148301108-148540029 GCA_910596185.1 Chrysanthemum makinoi | reverse complement strand
GATCATTGAAGACCCCCCGAATTCCCATTGTTCATCTCAAGTGGGGGGATATTATGTTATGTTATTATTGTTATGTTGAAAAAAAATAGTTGATATGATTTAGTTATTGTAAAGTGCGATGTTATAAGCACTATGAGCTTTATAGATTTAGTATCGAGGAGGCCACCTCAGTCACATTTGAAGACTGGAGTTGGTAGTTATGCCAACAGTTGGAGAAAAGGTAGTGTGCCCATCACGACGTCCTCTAATGACACATCTACCTTGCAGTTCATGATCCGGTCTCTTGACTTCAAAGCTTGAACTTTGGGCGGACGGTAAGTGGTGATGACTTGGTTATAGATTTAGACTACCTGCTTGTTTTTTATTTTACACCAATTATATATCCCATGTCTTATCCTACCCTTTAGTCATGAAGCGTGTCTAGGTGATGCAACAAGCAATCTTTGGTATCTTGGCCATGGATTTGGTCATGTATTGTTGGGATATAAAAGATAAAGTACTGAAGAAAGTCAAAGTGCTGAAGAAAGTCAAAGTACAGCTTAATGAAAGTCAAAGTACTGCTTGTGTCAAAGTACTGCAAAGCTAAAGGACTGCTATATCGTTTATGGAAAGCTTTGTAATTCTAGAATATTCTTAGTTTAGAATTAGTATTACTTGTCGTATAAGGATTGTAATTTAAACCGACTAGGGTACTCCTGATGCCTATAAAAGGACCCCTAGATTGGCATTAGAGATACACAACATTAGAGAATATTAGAGATACGACTTACATGCAAGTTCGTTATTAGAGTTATTAGGGTTGTTAGTGAATCTGTGTATCAAGGTGTTCAAAGTTTTAATATAATCATTAAAGTTTAAGTTATTCTTCTTAGCTTTATTAAAGTAGTTTCCGCATACTTAGTAGAGTAATATCAGTGTTTCATTGTTAGTAACTTAGGATTTATCCGAGGTTGCTAAGCCCTTACAAGCTACATAGTTAGTTTGGTCAGAGTATATCGATCCAACAAGTGGTATTAGAGCTTGTGTGGAAAGTCTGATTAAGAAGAATCCCCAACAAACCCTAAAAGATGTCGACTGAAGCTGCACCACCCCCATCCATCACCTCACTCAGAATTCCTATCATCAAGAAGGGAGAATATGATCTCTAGAGCATGAAGATGAGGCAGTACATTGCTATTACAGACCATGCACTATAGAATGTGATCGTCAATGGTAATGTCATTCTTGAAGAACCTGTAGAAGTTCCTGGACAACCTAAACCACCTAAGCCTACCTTGCCAGCAGCTACAGTAAGAAATCAATAAAAGGCTCTCAACATACTGTTGTCTGCTATTCCTGATGGTCACCTGTTGATCCCAGTTGAGCAAACGATCTAATATAGAAATTGACTTAAACAAAGACTTATTAAGTATCACGCGGAATTTAATACTTAATCTTAAGAAGAAGAACAATAAACATTCAACACCTCAATATTATTATTAATACGAATACTCTAATCAGTATTAGGGTTTTACAACCTTGAAGTGTATCGACCTTTGATATAAAACATACGTATCTCTAATCTAACCTAAGACCTCCTTTTATAGACTAAGGAGTCCTTTACATAATACAATACGTAACCTACAAGATAAATATCTTTTCCATATTTATCTAATACAGAATACTAAACCGACTATACAAGACTAGCAGTGGTTACGTTACATTATCCGTGGTTACACAATGCTACTAGCCGCGGTTTGTCTTCAGCAGTGGATCCATTCCTCTGTCCGTGGTTTCATCAACACTATCCGTGGTTCCAACACTTAGAATAATTCTTGATCCAAGGAACCAAAAACCCAACAATCCTCCCCTAAACTTGATACATTCAAATAGAATTTTCAAGTTTCCTTTAAGCTCAAAACATCTGAATTGGAGGATGCAGCCAAACACTTACTGGATTTAAGAATTTTTTGATACTTCAGCAACAAATTGTAAGCTTGACCATCATAGGGCATCAACATCTTGATAATACCAGGCTTCATCATCTGAGTAATAACTTCTGGATACTTATTTAGTTGAGGATAATCACCTTCTACAAGCATATGAATAACTTCTCCAGAAATTGTTAACACATGAACTCCACAAGTTTGATATAAAAACCAGCTTGTAACTTGTCCATTGCAGAGTCCTTTCAATTCAGGTTCATCATTAGTAGGCTCAAATAGAATCTTCAAGTGATGATAAAACATCCTCTCATGATAATCATCTGGTTGCATATCACCATATTTATTCCTATAAAGCTCCCAAAGATTCAGCAAATCATCTCTATCAAAATACTGAAGCATTTGTGAAAATTTATTATACTCTGAAACTTCATTATTGAGTCTTTGAATTTTCCAACATCCTTCACTCCCTTTAGGCTCATACTCATAAAAGATAATTTGATTACCATCTTCATTCACTTTCAGTCTTTTAGAACCAGATGTCTCCTGAATCTCATATTTTCTCTTTAGATTACCTTTAATCCACTCTTCTTCTTTTTCAGAATTCATGGGACAGAAACTATCATTATTAATCCTCATACACATCAGATAAAGCTTATGAATTCTTTCAAATGAACATTTATTAAGATTATTAGGAATACGTATGCCTGAATTCTTAATAATCTTCATCAAGACATTCCTCATCTCGTGCAATTGTAGGAGGTTTCATTCTTATAACTTGCTTCCTTTCTTTACTGATCCTCCTTGCCCATTCACCCAAAAGTCTAGCTCTTTCCTCATCATCTAACAATGCCCATTCTTGTGGAGTATACTCATCATGTATTTGATTAGAAGCTTGAAGATAGTTTTGTGATTCATACCATTTAGCTAACCATTTATGACTAGCCTCCTCCTCTTCTTGCTTTTGTTTCATTGCAGCTTCTTCCTCTGCAGCTTGTATACTTCTCGAAAACTCATTATCATAAGCAATATGTTCTTCTCTACTTTTAAACATCAACTCTATTTCTGCAATCCCTTTACCTTTACCAATGTCTGGTTGAGCCACTTTCTTCTTCAAAGGCTCACCAATAATCAAACTTTTACCTCTAGGTTTAGTTGCAGCAGATTCAAGAGATAAAACAGGTGCAATGATGGGTGTAGGATTAGATGAGGTTTTGCTAAGATTAATCAATGTACTTGCAGCTTCTTTCTCAACTTCTTTTGATTTTGGTGGTGACACAGAGATGGTTGTAACAATTTTGGAAGTAGTTATGATAGCAGTGGGTACAATTGCCATGTCTGAAACTACAGCAACGGTTTCAAAAGTACTATCCGTGGTTGCAGACACACTATCAGTGGTTATGTCCTGCATCACTTCATCTTCTACCACAGTCTTCAAACTTTCAAGAACAGCTTCATTCCCATCTTTATCAAAGACTACAAATTGTGCTGCTTGATCTCCACTATCTACATCAGTCTCTATATGCTCATCATTAGCCTCCCCTTAATTCATGACTTCACTCCTCCCCTGTTTGGGTACATTCTCCACATTCAGATCTGGAGAGGAGTCCACCTTCTTTTTCATCTTCCTCATTTTCCTCAAAACAGAAACCCCAGGTCTTCTTACTTTTTCCAAGACAAACATCCTATGCTTCAGCCTTCTAATTTCTTTACCCTGAAACACAGCCAACTCTTGAAGACTTGAGATTGTATCATCCATTTTAGCACATTTAGCCGTCAATTCATTAAAAATTTTAAGAATATCCTCCCCACTTCGACCTGTGTTAACTGGTCCGAGAGGTGGTTCATTGGAAAAGTCATTATGTACCATACTAGGATCCGTCAATTCATGTTCATGTTCCAATCGATCCTCATCACTTCGAAATGTGTTAAGCTGCCAGAAATGAATCCTTGGATAAAGTAAACATAGCACCAGACCTTTCCTGATCAGCTATGCACCCTGTATGAGCCAGTTGGCTAGGGATTCCTCCACCTGTGTTAAGTTCCAAGGAACTCTCCACATTAGGAGTTGCCAAAGGTTGGGTCTTAATGATGTTTCCACTAGCCTGACCAGCATCTAAGCATGAATCAGTAGTGGAAGCCCTGCCAATCATGTCACCTCCACCACCTGTGACAGCCTCATGAGCAACACCACTAGCACTAGCCTAAGGTAGCTTAGTGCCCTTCCTCCTCCTAGTCCACACAATGGGGTTAAAAGTTGTTGCAAGTGTACTAATAGTGGTTTGGGGTATACTAGCAGTGGTTTGGGGTATATGATGAGTGTCTAAATACTTATCATTTTTGTACCATTTAAACTGCAAAAACATCTGAAAACACTCAGAAATGCATCAAAATGATAAAAATATCACAAATAAGTGTTTTATATGTTTTAAATGCAAAAATATCAAAATCTGGTGAAAAACGTATCAAGTTTGCATAATTGGCAGTTTTAGTCCCCCATGTTTCAAAAGTTGTCAAAACAGTCCCTGGTAAAACCAAATAAAGAAAAATATCATTTTAAGTCCTTAGGGATTCAAAAGTTGTCAAAATTAGTCCTTGAGATTCAAATTTACAAAATTACAACTTAGGTCCTTAAACTTTGAAATTTGGCAAAAATGGTCCTTTGAGAATTTGAAAATGTCAAAAATGGTACTTGTACTATTAAAACTTGTCAAAAGTGATCCTTGTAAGAAATTTGGAAGATTGGCAGGTTCAACCCTTAACTTTGTTGGAATTACACAAAAGGTCCTTGTGATTATTAAGATACAAACCAAACCGGACCCTATTTAAACCAAACCCAAGCCCAAAACCATAACCCGGCCCAAATTTTAAAACAGATAATACCGCCACCACTGTAGGGTCTTCTCCTCTCCACCTGTTAAACCAAAACCAGGTGGTTTTCCACCTCACCTCCACCTCATCACAGCTGCCAAATACACTCATCACCATCCTCCACCTCATGAGATAGCCCACAAACTGCAGTTAATGCTTCCCCACCATAGACCTTTCACTGTTCCACTCACATCCCCTGTTTTTGCTTCTACATCACACCAAGTCCATTGAAACTTAACCTTTTGTGTCCCCTACACCTCCACTACACCCCAAGCTTCTTTAATTACAGCAGAACTGCTCTAATCCACTAGTCTCAATTTTGGCGCCAAAAGTCTTTTAAACGGATAGGATGAGTTTAGTATTGTTTTGTCCATTTAACTCAGTATACACTGAGTTATACTCAGTATACACTGAGTTATACTCAGTTGTTTTTCAGCTTTTTAATAAGCTCACCAAAAGCTCTCCAGTGAACAAAACAGTGATAATTTTAGCTTTTTGGATAGCTTATTTGGTCAACTTATTAGTTCAAGTGTTTGTTTTAAATTTCTAGCTTATCTTAGTGCTTAAAAATAAGCTTAAAGGTGCATAGTGATTTACAAAGTGTCCTGTGCAATTCAGTTAGCTAAGTGCTTATTTTTGCTTAATAAGTGCTTATTTCCGAGTATTTATGCTTTTTCAGTTTCCATTTTAGCTTTTAAATCAGTGTTTAGCTTATTTCAGTTAGCTTGTATTTATTTGTTAGCTTATTAGTCATTTTAAGCTTACTACTTGTGCTTATTTCATATTTTAGCCAACTGTTGGAATCATAAGCTCATAACTGAGCTTATTAGATTTTTAGAAAAAGTTGTAGTTATAGAAAATGCTTATCTTATAGTGCTTAATAAGTTTTAACAAAGAAAATCAAAAAAAATAAATAGTTAGCAAAAAGGCATTGCTGGGATTCGAACCCTGGCCACCCAGCTCACCACACCACACACACACCATCTGCCCTAGGGACTTTTTCAGTTTTCTTTTACACTATTTAATACATAAGTCTTCCTTGTTCATTTAGCTTATACGAGCTTAATTGCTTATTTCTAGCTTATTTAAACCAGCTTTTTCATCATTTGTATTTTTCTTTAATTTGTATTAGTATTAAGTATTTTATAAAAAAGTTTCAGATTTTTCTAAATAGTTTTAGTATTTTTAAACATTTAATTAGTATAAAATCTTAATTAATTCATAATAAAAAATATAAAAGTCTAAAAAATATAAATCTTTTTTCTAAAATTTTCTTTTGTCATATAGTACGTAATAAAATTGTTTTTACACTTGTAGGTCTTTTATTTCATAAATTTTACGTTTTTGCTTGCGCACTCGCGTAATTTTATAAATAACGTACGTTTTCATTTTAAATCTAGTATTTAGATAATTTAAGTTTACGTTTTAGTTAAAATAGTTTATTTAAGTCATTTTATTTTATAAATCACTAAAACATCATTGTAAAAATAGTGATAGCGTTTATTTAATATATTTTAATTTTTTAAATTTCTTTTAATTTGCATTTTAGTCACTGTAATTTAATCTTTTCTTTAGGTAATTATATTTTAAAATCCTTACTGATCACTATCCTTAGTGATCATTCTATCATCTGATCAAGTGTTTATACACCAATTCATCCTCCGTGGGACTAAACGACCCAGGAATTCCCTATATTCCTCTGATCTAAATTGCATTTGGTGTTTGACCTGTTTTGAGTTTCTTACGGTTAGCCATTCACAAGTGGCTAGCTTGTGTGAGATAACTTGACGGTTTTGCACCGATCAAATTTTGGCGCCGCTGCCGGGGAGGCTGTAAGCGTGTCCTAAACATTTTCAGACCCGTACTTGCACATATACCACCGTTTGTAAACAGTTTTCTGTAAAGTTAAATATAAATCAAAAAGTTCAAATTCCAAAAATAATATAAAACAACAAAAACAATCGTAACGTTTTCTAGCTTGTGTTTCCTTTAAGGTGATTCTTAAAGAAATACGATTTAGTTAAACGAGACGATTCCAAAAATATTTTCCAAAAGTTTTTAAACCATTAGCACAAATCTATACCTACGTCTTTTCAGTGGTACTTAATATATACATAAAAATCAACCACCGCAAATCAAGGCAATACACCTACTAACTGGGGGTGTGACCATAATAAGTTCCCGAACATCAGATTTAAAACTTGCCTTTGTGTCCTTGTGATTTGGTGTACCTTTTTCAAAGAAGCCATTTCATTTGTGATTATTGGTTAAGTTCACTTGTCGTTTTGCCTCGCATTTGTTTTGAAAACTGATTTTTATACTTAGTGCATGCGCACTCGTTCTTCCAGCTCTACAAGTCTACTTTCTGAGCTTGGCAAGATTCCTCGTAGACGTAGAGGGCGTTCGCTCCTTCAGCCGTGGTCGAGGAACGTCTACCACCACCACCACCGTAATGGCGAAGACAAGCCGATGAATAAGCTTCTCCAAGCACCCATCGAGGGTTACGGAGATGCTATTGTTGTCCCACCATCGTGGCGATACTTTCGAGCTCAAAACCGGGTTGCTTAATCTGGTAACCCAAAGCCAATTCTATGGTTTTGAGCGGGATGATCCTCATGCACACATTCGATGGTTTAACAAGATTGCATCTACCATCAAATACAAGAATGTCCCACATGAAGCTATCAAGCTTCTTCTGTTCCCATTCTCTCTAGAGGGACAAGCCCGGAATTGGCTTGAGAAACAACCCCTCGTTCCATTGAGACATGGGAGGATCTAGTTACCAAGTTTGTTAACGAATTCTATCCTCCATCCCGAACTACAAGTCTTAAGAATGAGATAATGAAATTTTCTCAGAGATTTGATGAATCATTCGGGAAGGCATGGGATCGTTACAAAGAATTGCTCCGCAAGTGTCCGCATCATGGTTTTACCGAGTTAATGCAAATGGATACTTTTACAATGGTCCGCACCAAGGTGACCAAGACTCTTTAAATGCCTCCGCGGGAGGTAATTTCCTGAGCAAGACCACAAAAGAAGCCTTGCAAATAATTGAAAACAAGTCCCAGGTCCGCCCTTTCCGCACAAAGACATATCAGACTCAGTCTAATGCTGGACCTTCTACTTCTAAACCCGTGAGTACATCTAGCACCGATGCTAAGATTGACAAACTCACTGATATTGTTCAGGCTTTGGTTCTTGCTAACCAAAAGAAAGTCACTTTCACACAAACACCATCACATGGTGAAGTGAAGAAAGTTGAAGTTTGTGTTACTTGTGGTGGTCCTCATGCATACTACAACTTGTGCCACCGATGGTAGTTCGTTTGAAGCTAATGCTATAGCCGGTACTTCACATCAGGGAGGTAATCAATACCGTCCTCGAATGAACCAAACTACCGTGCTAACACTTATCGTGCACCACCCGGTTATAACCATAATCCTAACCGAATCGAATCAACCTAGAATTAACCAAGGTTATCAAAACCAAGGTAATTTCTATCCTGGACCCAATCAAGGTTTCCAACATCAAGGGAACCTTAATCAAAACAATTTCAATCGAGGGAATCAGTTTTAGGGGAATGTGAATCCTAATCAAGGGAATTTTCAACAACAAGGTCATAATCAAAACATCCGACCTCAGAATTTCCCTCCACATCCTCCAGTACCATCATCTGATGAGTTATTAAAGCAGTTCATGAAATCCCAAGATGAAATGAACAGGTTGTTGGTCAGCCAGATTGCTGATCTCAAAAAGTCTTTAAATGATCAACCCTCGGGCTCAGGAAAACTTCCGAGCAACACGATCGCTAACCCGAGGGGCGATGCTAAGGCGATCACAACTAGAAGTGGTGTTTCATACAATGGACCCGCTATTCCTACTACCTCTTCTTCTTCTCTCCCAAAGGTAGTGGAAAGTGAACCTAAGACACACAATGGACCTACGACTCCAATGCCTCCTCCACTAGGAGAAATGAGTCAAGTTACCAAGGATACAACGGACAAGGTGCATTATTTAAGCCCACGAAGTACCGCACACGTCCTACCTTCGGTAGTCCAACCTCAAGTTGTCCAGAAACCCAAGTCAAATCCAGGAGTTGTTTTGAACCTCCAAAAGCTCCCGTTGAAAAACCCCAAATCCAAATCTTCTATTCCTTACCCATCACGTTTGAATGAGCAAAGCTCCGCGAAAAAGCAAGTCATCAAATGGACAAATTTTTCCAAATTTTCCAAGAGTTACACTTTGACATAAGCTTTGCGGATGCTATCATGCTGATGCCCAAATTTGCATCAACTCTCAAACACATGTTAAGCAACAAGGAAAAGCTGTTTGAAATGGCTAAAACTCATCTTAACGAGAACTTCTCTGCAGTTATCTTGAAGAAGCTTCCCGAGAAGCTTGGAGATCCTGGAAAATTTCTCTTACCTTGTGTATTTCCAGGAATGGTTGAATGCTTTGCCTTAGCCGATCTTGGTGCAAGCATCAACCTGATGCCTTATTCAGTATGGAAGAAACTTTCTCTTCCGGAACTTACTCCTACATGCATGACTCTCGAGCTTGCAGATCGTACAATATCCCGTCCTCTTGACATTGCCGAGGACGTATTTGTGAAAGTAGGAAAGTTCCATTTTCCAGCTGACTTCGTGGTTGTTCATTTTGATGTCGATCATCGGGTTCCTCTCATTGTTGGTCGAGGATTCCTGAGAACGGGCCGTGATCTCATTGATGTATTTGAGCAAGAAATCACATTACGTGTTGGTAATGAAGCTGTCACTTTTAACCTTGATCAAACTTCGAGGTACTCCGCAAAATATGATTCTGATTCGGTTAACCGAATAGATATCATTGATGTTGCTTCTGAAGAGTACTCTCAAGAAGTTCTTGGTTATGATCATAATTCTTCGAGTGATAATCTCACTCATTCATCTCGACCTATCATCGCCAATTCTACTCCTTCTCTCACTCCTTTTGAGGAAAGTGACTTCATCTTGGAAGAGATTGAAGCATACTTGGCTAGTGATTCTGTTCCATGGGAAATTGATCACGCTCCAATTGACATTGAGGGGGACATACTTCTCATTGAGAAGTTGCTTAATGATGATCCATCATCACCCCTCACACTAGTGATTCAATTACGATGAGATTAATCAAAATGAGATTAGTCTGAGGAGATATTCTTCTAAAGAAGTTGTTAAATTAGGACACTTCTCCTCCGCTCCCTCCTGTCAAACTTCATAACAAGGAAGTCAAGTCAGTTGAGAAAACTGAAGAATTTCCTGAGGTTGAGCTTAAGGACTTACCTCCTCATCTCGAGTATGCATTTCTTGAGGGTGATGATAAATTACCCGTCATTATTGCTAGAGATTTGAGTAAAGATGAAAAAGCTGCTCTCTTAAAGGTCTTGAAGTCACACAAGCAAGCAATTACTTGGAAACTCTCAGACATTAAGGGTATCAACCCTGAATTTTGTACTCACAAAATCTTGATGGTGGATGACTTCAAACCAGCAGTTCAACATCAGAGAAGAGTAAATCCAAAAATCCATGATGTTATCAAACAGAAGGTTATCAAACTTCTTGATGCAGGATTGATTTACCCGATCTCAGATAGTCCTTGGGTTAGCCCAATTCATTGTGTTCCTAAAAGGGTGGCATAACGGTTGTCACAAATGAAGATAACGAGTTAATTCCAACTCGTCTGGTTACGGGATGGCGTGTTTGCATTGACTATCGTAAGTTGAATGACGCTACCCGTAAAGACCATTTTCCTCTACCCTTTATGGACCAAATGCTTGAGAGATTAGCAGGGAATGAATACTATTGTTTCCTTGATGGTTTCTCGGGGTACTTTCAGATCCCCATTGATCCAAAGGATCAAGATAAAACTACATTCACCAGCCCATACGGAACTTTTGCCTACAGACGTATGCCTTTTGGCTTATGTAATGCTCCTGGCACGTTCCAACGATGTATGATGGCCATTTTCCACGACATGATCGGGGAAACAATGGAGGTGTTTATGGATGACTTCTCGGTCATTGGGGATTCATTTCAAACATGTCTCTCCCATCTAGATAAAATGCTCAAACGGTGTGAAGACACCAATCTTTGTCTAAATTGGGAGAAAAGCCACTTTATGGTCAAAGAAGGCATAGTCCTTGGCCATAAGATTTCAAAATGGGATTGAGGTAGATAGAGCAAAAGTAGATGTTATTGCTAAACTGCCTCATCCTACTACCGTCAAAGGTATTAGGAGTTTTTTAGGTCATGCCGGTTTCTATCGTAGATTCATACAAGATTTCTCTAAAATCGCCCGGCCTATGACTCATCTTCTTGAAAAAGATGCTCCTTTTATCTTCTCACCCGAGTGCATCAAAGCTTTTGAAACATTGAAGAAAAAGCTTACGGAAGCACCCATTCTAGTTGCCCGACCGATTTACCCTTTGAGTTCATGTGCGATGCAAGTGATTTTGCTATCGGTGCAGTCTTGGGGCAACGAAAAACCAAGCATTTTCAGCCTATCCACTACGCAAGTAAGACTATGACTGAAGCTCAAACCCATTACACCACCACGAAAAAGAATTATTAGTTGTGGTGTATGCGTTTGAGAAATTTCGGCCATACCTCATCTTGACCAAATGAGTGGTGTATACGGATCACTCGGCTCTCAAATATCTCTTTGCAAAACAAGATGCAAAGCCGAGATTGCTCCGTTGGGTTCTCCTCCTCCAGGAATTTGATATCATCATACGTGATAAAAAGGAGCTGAGAACCTGGCTGCTGATCATCTGTCCAGATTAGAAAACCCTCACCAGGATGTTTTCGAGAAAAAGGAAATAAATGAAACATTTCCTCTCGAGACACTCAATGCGGTTTCTTTTCATGGAAACTCTTCTACCCCATGGTTTACTGATTTCGCAAATTACCATGCGGGTAACTTCATTGTGAAAGGGATGTCGACCCAACAGAAGAACAAATTCTTCAAAGATGTTAAACATTACTTCTGGGACGACCCTTTCTTATTCAAAATCTATGCGGATCAAGTCATCCGACGGTGTGTTTATGGACAGGAAGCTCTTGACATTCTCACAGCTTGCCATGCTGGACCCACCGGGGCCATCATAGTCCAAACTACACCGCCAAAAAGGTGTTTGATTCCGGTTTTATTGGCCCACAATCTATAAGGATGCCCACGATTTTGTCAAAACCTGTGACGCTTGTCAACGTCATGGAAATATCTCTCAAAGAAATGAAATGCCACAAAATGCCATTCAAGTTTGTGAGATATTTGACATCCGGGTATTGACTTTATCGGGCCATTTCCATCTTCTCGAGGTAACAAATACATACTCGTGGCTGTTGACTATTTGTCAAAATGGGTTGAAGCGAAAGCTTTACCTACAAATGATGCCCGAGTAGTTGTGAAATTTTGAAATCTCTTTTTACCAGGTTTGGAACTCCGAGAGCTATAATCAGTGATCGTGGTACACATTTTTGTAATGACCAATTTGATCGTGTCATGCAAAAGTATGGTGTTACCCACCGTCCTATCTACTGCATACCACCCACAAACAAGTGGGCAGGTGGAAGTTTCAAACCGTGGTATTAAAAGAATCCTTGAAAGGACAGTAGGTGAAAATCGTGCATCCTGGTCGGATAAACTGGATGACGCACTCTGGGCCTTTCGTACAGCTTACAAAACACCAATTGGGTGTACTCCATACAAGCTAGTGTACGGAAAGGCATGTGATCTTCCGATTGAGCTAGAGCACAAGGCTTACTGGGCCTTAAAACATGCAAACTTCGATATACAGACAGCTGGTGATCACAAAATAGTTCAAATGAATGAACTAAATGAACTCCGTGATCAAGCATATGAGAACTCTTTGATCTATAAACAAAAGACAAAGAAGATTCATGACTCCAAAATCAAGAACCGCGTTTTCAACGTTGGTGATCGAGTCCTTCTTTTCAATTCTAGATTGAAGATTTTCTCGGGAAAGCTCAAGTCCCGTTGGTCTGGTCCATTTACTATCACTAAGGTTTATCCTTATGGTACCATTGAGTTATCTCACCTGATGGTCCAAATTTTAAAGTAAATGGTCATCGATTAAAGCACTACTTTGGAGAGGACATTCCACCCGTGATTGTCCCGGATCTACAAACTTTCCCCATGAATCAATGAATGCGGGGATCGAGTCAAGCTAGTGACTCGGGAATCAAAAATAGTAGCACACACCATATGGGTTTTCACCCATGTTTCTGTCTTCTTACCCCTTTTCTACCACCCTAGTGTGGGGGAGTTTCCCCACGCTATTGTATATAACTTTTCAGTTAAAAAAAAAAAAAAATGTGTATATATCAAAAACAAAATAATGGCCGTAGTATTTCCCTTTTATATTCTATGTTTCGGCATAACCGCCGGTACTTTGAATATTGAGGGCAATATTCATTTCTAAGTGTGGGGGAATTCTCACGAATTTTATCATGTAATTATACCGCCTAATTCCCCATTTTTGGCCAAAATATTTTTTTGGAGTAAGTGTTTTTCACTTACTCGGATTATGGTTATCAGTCCGCCTTGCCTAATAAACAAAAGGATTGGCTAATCCAGGAGCAAACGGCTCTTGGTAAAGATATCTCAAATCCGTTGACGGCTTGCAATTTGCCCAAAATTGTATGGTATTCAGCTCACCATATCATTAAAAGTGAAGAGTTGGCTAGCCCGCAAGTTTATGGCTTGTGGTAAAGGCAGTGGAAAAACCATAATTGGTAATCGACTCACCAAAGATAATATTGATAATTTATCTAAGAGTTGGCTAGTCCAGAAGCAAACGGCTTCTGGTAAAGACAAATCAAATCCGTTGGAAGCTGGTGATTTGCTCAAAATCATTTGGTTATCGGTGTACCAAGGTTCTTACTTGAACTGAAACATTTGGCTACTCAAGAAGTAATGGCTTTTGGTAAAGAGATGAAATCCATTAATTTTTCTCAAAACATTGCTAGGGACTAGCAATATCTTAGTGTGGGGGATTGATGAGTGTCTAAATACTCATCATTTTTGTACCATTTAAACTGCAAAACATCTGAAAACACTCAGAAATGCATCAAAATGATAAAAATATCACAAATAAGTGTTTTATATGTTTTAAATGCAAAAATATCAAAATCTGGTAAAAAACGTATCAAGTTTGCATAATTGGCAGTTTAGTCCCCATGTTTCAAAAGTTGTCAAAAACAGTCCCTGGTAAAACCAAATAAAGAAAAATATCATTTTAAGTCCTTAGGGATTCAAAAGTTGTCAAAATTAGTCCTTGAGATTCAAATTTACAAAATTACAACTTAGGTCCTTAAACTTTGAAATTTGGCAAAAATGGTCCTTTGAGAATTTAAAAATGTCAAAAATGGTACTTGTACTATTAAAACTTGTCAAAAGTGATCCTTGTAAGAACTTTGGAAGATTGGCAGGTTCAACCCTTAACTTTGTTGGAATTACACAAAAGGTCCTTGTGATTATTAAGATACAAACCAAACCGGACCCTATTTAAACCAAACCCAAGCCCAAAACCATAACCCGGCCCAAATTTTAAAATAGATAATACCGCCACCATCAGTAAGCGTCTTCTCCTCTCCACTGTTAAACCAAAACCAGGTGGTTTTCCACCTCACCTCCACCTCATCACAGATGCCAAATACACTCATCACCATCCTCCACCTCATGAGATAGCCCACAAACTGCAGTTAATGCTTCCCCACCATAAACCTTTCACTGTTCCACTCACATCCCCTATTTTTGCTTCTACATCACACCAAGTCCATTGAAACTTAACCTTTTGTGTCCCCTACACCTCCACTACACCCCAAGCTTCTTTAATTACAGCAGAACTGCTCTAATCCACTAGTCTCCATTTTGGCGCAAAAGTCTTTTTAACGGATAGGATGAGTTTGACTCATCCAATGGTTAAGATTTAAAGTGGGAAAGTCTCGGAAGCATGTGGGGAGTATCTCAAGGCTATAAAGAAAGAGGAGAAGCAGAGGAGGAAGTATCTAGTTTTTAATTTTAATTAAGCTTATGTCGTTTAACTTAATTCTGATTTTCAAGTGTATTTCTTAGCTTTAAAGTACTGTTTATCTCATATTCAGTGTAATATACAACTTTTGCAACAAGTAATTTCAAGTTTCAAGTTCTGTTTTCAGTTTATGCATTTTCAAGTTCAAATTATCAAAATCTGTCAATGTTATTAGCAGTTGTTATTATGGACTCATAAGCCCACATAAGCTCCTTAGAAAGCTTATTCAAGCTTTTAGAAACCTTTAAAAACAGTCTAGTATCAAAAACAAAAAAATCATAAAAATACTAAAAAAATAGTGAGAAAATAAAAAATCAATGAAGAAGGTACAAGAAGACTGAAGCAGAGCTGATTTTGGATTGCTTATTGGTTTAGTGCTTCTTGGGAAGCTATAGGATATGTTCTCAGTCCTTGGTTCTCATCTTTCACTTGAAATCACTTGTAAGCTCTTTTGATCCAATTTGGCCTTTTACTGTTTAATACAGTCATAAGCTCAAATCTTTGTGTTTTCATGATCATTAGTTATATTTAAGTGTAATTAAATCATAAAAACAGTCACTTGTTCTTTAAAATTTATAGTTGCTAAAAATCTTGTTTTAACAGTCTTATTAGCATAATTGTAATTTCTTGATCTTATGTTGTTATTATTGTCATTTAAAGTTTCTTTAGTCTTATTTAGTGATAATATTAGGTCTGCAATCAATTTCATGGTCTAAATCACTCATTTGTTTTAAAAATCTTCAAAACAACCTTGTAAAGGCTTGTTTGGATTTGCTAGTTTAATTGTGTTTAAGAGTGTTTGTGTTGTTGCTTTTGCTGGATTCATGTCTCATCAGGTCTCATTAGCTCATACAAACAATATAAGTCAGTCCTTGTTTAAGCTATAGTCAAAATACTCTATAATCCTTCTTAAATTGATAATTGTTAAGATTTTAAAGGTAAGAATCATCATATTAGCTTAAAAGTTGTTAGCATAGCTTAATATAACTTTATTATACCTTAACATATCATAATCATTCATTAGCTTTGATTATAAGTTCATTAAAGTCAACTTTGTTTCATTTTCTTAAAAGTCAAAATGCTCGTGCACAGTTTTATGGTTGAATTCACAAGCTTGGCACAAGCTCACTAGTTAACTTTAGCTTGTGATTTTTAGTTTTTTGTGAAGCTAACCAAGCCATCTTTGAGTCCTAAGCTTAAATTTCCAATTTGAAGCTTGTTTGATAAGGTTGCACTCAGCTTATTGTTTTGTCCATTTAACTCAGTATACACTGAGTTATACTCAGTATACACTGAGTCATACTCAGTTGTTTTTCAGTTTTTTCATAAGCTCACCAAAAGCTCTCCAGTGAACAAAACAGTGATAATTTTAGCTTTTTGGATAGCTTATTTGGTCAACTTATTAGTTCAAGTGTTTGTTTTAAATTTCTAGCTTATCTTAGTGCTTAAAAATAAGCTTAAAGGTGCATAGTGATTTACAAAGTGTCCTGTGCAATTCAGTTAGCTAAGTGCTTATTTTTGCTTAATAAGTGCTTATTTCCGAGTATTTATGCTTTTTCAGTTTCCATTTTAGCTTTTAAATCAGTGTTTAGCTTATTTCAGTTAGCTTGTATTTATTTGTTAGCTTATTAGTCATTTTAAGCTTACTACTTGTGCTTATTTCATATTTTAGCCAACTGTTGGAATCATAAGCTCATAACTGAGCTTATTAGATTTTTAGAAAAAGTTGTAGTTATAGAAAATGCTTATCTTATAGTGCTTAATAAGTTTTAACAAAGAAAATCAAAAAAAATAAATAGTTAGCAAAAAGGCATTGCTGGGATTCGAACCCTGGCCACCCAGCTCACCACACCACACACACACACCATCTGCCCTAGGGACTTTTTCAGTTTTCTTTTACACTATTTAATACATAAGTCTTCCTTGTTCATTTAGCTTATACGAGCTTAATTGCTTATTTCTAGCTTATTTAGACCAGCTTTTTCATCATTTGTATTTTTCTTTAATTTGTATTAGTATTAAGTATTTTATAAAAAAGTTTCAGATTTTTCTAAATAGTTTTAGTATTTTTAAACATTTAATTAGTATAAAATCTTAATTAATTCATAATAAAAAATATAAAAGTCTAAAAAATATAAATCTTTTTTCTAAAATTTTCTTTTGTCATATAGTACGTAATAAAATTTTTTTTACACTTGTAGGTCTTTTATTTCATAAATTTTACGTTTTTGCTTGCGCACTCGCGTAATTTTTATAAATAACTTACGTTTTCATTTTAAATCTAGTTTTTAGATAATTTAAGTTTACGTTTTAGTTAAAATAGTTTATTTAAGTCATTTTATTTTATAAATCACTAAAACATCATTGTAAAAATAGTGATAGCGTTTATTTAATATATTTTAATTTTTTAAATTTCTTTTAATTTGCATTTTAGTCACTGTAATTTAATCTTTTCTTTAGGTAATTATATTTCAAAATCCTTACATCGATCACTATCCTTAGTAATTATTCTATCATCTGATCAAGTGTTTATACACCAATTCATCCTCCGTGGGACTAAACGACCCAGGAATTCCCTATATTCCTCTGATCTAAATTGCATTTGGTGTTTGACCTGTTTTGAGTTTCTTACGGTTAGCCATTCACAAGTGGCTAGCTTGTGTGAGATAACTTGACGGTTTTGCACCGATCAGTATACTAGTAGGGGTTTGAGAGTCACTATCAGTGGGTTCAGGGACTAAGGGTTGGGCTTCAAGACCTTCAGCAAACTCAGGAACAACAGGCAAAAAGATCATATGTGGGAACAAAGGAACATCTCTGATTTGAACATTTGGCTTTTGATTCCTCATATGTGCAAACACCTTAGGAAGCATACAATGTACTTCATATTCTCTAGAATGCTCAATAGGTTCTTCAATTTGACTCTCAACAATCAATTGCACAAACCTAGGATATAAATAATATTTTCCTTTCTTCCTAATGTTCTGCACAAGACCATCATAAATCATCCTAGACCAATTAAACTTCCTTACCTCAGGAAAACAAATAATAGCTATAGCAATCTTAGAAGGAAAGTCATCAAAGCCAGTGGTCTTGTTACTCATACACATCAACAAGGTGTGTATTAAAAACTTCCATTGTAGTGAAAACATGCTCTTAAAATTTTTTACCTTTTCACCCCTGTGTGTATAGCCTAACCTTTCTAAACCAGCAAAAATCTCAGCATCTGAAAGATTAACAATACCATCAGCATCATTAAACTTCAAAACCCTTCTAATGATCTCCTCATCAACCAAAATTTCATTCTCATCCACAACAGAACTAAACACCTCTACTCCATCGACCTCCTCAAGCTTAGCATTCCCCCAGTATACCCAAGAAAATCTACTATAATCGTCAGTGATAACTAGGCAATACTGCTTATGGCTCACACTTTTAACAAATGTAGGTCCAAATAAGTCCATATGAAGCATAAACAGTGGTTGTGTAATGGTGTTGACAGTTTTGGTCTTACAAGACGCTCTATGTTGTTTTCCTTTTTGAAAAGCCACTCACAGTTCCTTACACTCAAAAACCTTAGAAGGTAACCCTCTCACTAAGTTGCCTTTTACCAGTTTATTGATTGTTTTGTAATTGAGGTGACCTAGCCTTCTATGCCATAACTTAGACTCATCTACAGATGCTTTAGCAAACTAACAGGTTAAGGACCTATTAGGAATTACATCTTTAAGATCAAAACAATATATTTTTTCCTTCCTAGGTACCCTTAGCTATATATACTTCTCATCTGGCATCTTAAATTCAGGTGACAACACCACACACTCAGTTTCACCAAAAAGTACCCAGTTTTTCTTATCACACATTTGAGAAACACTGAATAAATTATACTTAAGTCCCTGTACCAAATAGACCTTTTCAAAGTCTAAATTCCTTGTTCTGATTGTGCCTCTGCCAAGTATCTTTACTCCCTTTGGATCATTACCAAATGCCACATATCCTCCATCAAAAGCTTCAAAATCCTCCAGGTTGCTCCCATCCCAAGTCATGTGCCCAGAGCAACCACTATCAAAAACTCCTTTATCTTTTAGCTCATCTTGTAGATTACCCTGCACATGAAATTAAACAAATTAGTTCCTTTTGTGGACCCAAGCCAATATTGATTTGGGTCTGACCTGTGCATCAACATAATCAAATTTGTTTAGGTCCATTGATGCACAGTTGACATGATGTAAAACCTTGGTCTTAGGCTTCCATTGCCAACTAGCTGAGGCCTTAACAACATAAAAATGGTTTCCAACCACTGTGTCAGTTATCACCTTTGGAATTTTTAAAACTTCTTTTGTATCAGCGGTGATATTTTGCTTACCAGTATTTACATTTTGCTTAGCAGTGGTTGGAACCCATTTGGGTGCAGCAGTGACAATTGATTTTGTATTCCAATTCCTCATTAACACTGATCTAGGAATCATGTTTCTGTTATAATGAGGGTTTGTTTTCTTTGAAAAGATTTGGTGATTTACCCTCCTCCATTGATTCCAAACTTGTGGTATGTTTTTATAACAGTTTCTTTGTAAGTGCTCAAAACTACCACATGCAAAACAAGCCTTTTTAACACATTGAAACTCATCTCCTAACCTATTTGAAATTCTTCCATTGAAGTTTCTCTGGTTTCCCCTAGGTATGTATCTTTTCATCTGTTCCCTAGGTACTTCCTTGTACTCTACTACTTTCTTAGCAATTTGGGCTCCAAATCTAGGTACAAGTTTTGCTTGTTCAGAATCAACTTTCTTAACATGTTCTATCCTTTCAGGCTGTGTTGATTCAGATCTATCTTCTTCAAAATCTGATTCCCAATCTTCAATGATGGGAGCATCAGATGACTTATCAGAACCTATCTTAGGTGATGCATTGCTAGTTTCACCTACATGTTTATTGAAACTAAATTCACTGCTAAATGACAATTCTTTAGTAGATGGTGCATGTTTCATAAGAGATGGTGGAGGCATATTATTGTAACCAAGACCAGTACCATCCTGGAACAATTTTTGACCTATTGGCTTATTTACTAGATCAGAAGCATACTGTGTTTTAGCAACCCTAACAACATGTTTTTCTTTTTCTTTTAGGGCTTCTTCCTTTACACTTTCTGCTTTTTCTAGTTTCTCTTTAAGCATCTTAATCTCTCTATCCTTAAGCTCAATTTCACCACCAATTATATTAATTTTATCAACATACTCAAACTCACATTTAATACAGTAATTTAGCTTTTCTTCAACACTTTCTAGTCCAACTCTATAACCTAAGTTATCTAGAGACAGTCTTTCTACTTCTTTCCTTAAACTCTCAGTGATAGCTTTTTGAGATTCTAAGTTATCTTGACATGATTTAAAAGAACAAGTAGAAGTTTTAGAATCATTAGATACCTCAGAATCTGAACCAGAAGATGAAGCATAGGCCATAAGAGCAAAGTTATGCTCTTTTGAAGGTTCACTAGCAAGAAAACTGCATTGGGTCCTTCTTCAATTTCATCACTCCAGTCATAATCACCAATACCATCTTGAGCCACCAATGCTGAAGAAGGAGCAGGCTCTTCAACAGTCTTCTTGATGCCTTCAATTCGCTTACGTTCTTTACACTCCCTAGCAAAGTGTCCCTTCTTTTTGCAGTTAAAGCACTCTATCTTGCTTTTATCAAATCCAGCTCTCCTTTGTCCATTATACTTGACTTGTCTTTCAGTCCTCCTCAAAAACTTCCTTGCTTGAAGAGTCAACATTTCCATTTGCCATTGTAGATTTATCTCTTCAAGATCATCAGGATCAATTTGATCTAGATCTTGATTCAAAATAGTAACACTGGTAGTTAAATCAGCCAGAAAAGCACAAATTGCACCATCACTGACATTATCACTAACAGTGGTATTGTTTGCAATAGCAGTGGTTATTCCATAGGCAGCAGTGGATACATAAAGCAATGTTTTGGCTAGTTGAAGATGCACCAGCAATGTTGTTCTCAGAATCATATACCTTCAAGTTGTTGTAGAGATTGTCCAGAGTCATCTTTTCAAAGTCATCCTTGTTCCTCCATACAACAGTATGCAGAGCCCCGTCAGGTGATAAACTTCTGATGAACTTTAGATTAATATCTTCTTGAGCAACTTTGTAGTCCACTGACTTCAGTTGGCTGATGAGCTTTGAAGTCTGTTATAGGTGCCATCAAGTTTTTCTCCACTCAGTCAGTTGATGTTTTCAAGCTGATGCCTGAGCATATTTTTCCTTGATTTCTTGGTAGCTTCATTACCAGCAAACCTTGTTTCTATAGCATCCATAAGCTCCTTAGCACTTATATTGTTCAAAATCAAAAGCATATTCATTAGGTATTCCCATAGAGAGAATACTATGAGCTTTAATCTCCATCTTTCTCTTAGCCTTGTCGATCTCACTAACAATGGATATATCTTTGCCATCCTCACCCTTATTAGGAAGAGTATCACCTTTTTCCACAACATCCCAGAGAGCATAATCAATCATACGAATATATTGCCTTATTCGCATTCTCCAGATTTGGTACTCTCCATGCTTGAGAATGGGCACCTTGGAAGCAGTAACCATGTGTGTTTCGTCAGACATCTTAACTTACTTAAACAGAACGTAACAAAGCTTCTTCTTGGTTACAGTTTCTAGATCACAAGCTCTGATACCACTTGTTGATCCCAGTTGAGCAAACGATCTAATATAGAAACTGACTTAAACAAAGACTTATTAAGTATCACGCGGAATTTAATACTTAATCTTAAGAAGAAGAACAATAAACATTCAACACCTCAATATTATTATTAATACAAATACTCTAATAAGTATTAGGGTTTTACAACCTTGAAGTGATCTCTAATCTAACCTAGGACCTCCTTTTATAGACTAAGGAGTCCTTTACATAATACAATACGTAACCTACAAGATAAATATCTTTTCCATATTTATCTAATACAGAATACTAAACCGACTATACAAGACTAGCAGTGGTTACATTACATTATCCGTGGTTACACAATGCTACTAGCCGCGGTTTGTCTTCAGCAGTGGATCCATTCCTCTGTCCGTGGTTTCATCAACACTGTCCGTGGTTCCTACACTTAGAATAATTCTTGATCCAAGGAACCAAAAACCCAACATCACCTACTCAAATTCCATGATGCTAAGGATGAAAAACAACTATGGGCTGCTCTCAAGACAAGATTTGGAGGTAATGATGCTTCCAAGAAGATGCATAGAAATCTGTTGAAGCAACAGTTTGAAACCTTCACTGTTGGTGAAAGAGAAGGTCTTGATGCTGCCTATGACAGATTCCAAAATCACCTTAGTATACTAGAGTTATACAAAGCAGAGGTATCTGTTGAAGATGCAAAACTGAAGTTCTTAAGAAGTTTGCCATCCATATGGCATGTGATTGCTACTATGATTAGAGGACAACCTGGTTTGGACACTATGGACTTTGATGATCTTTACAACCACTTAAAGGTGTATGAGCATGAGATGAATGGCCAAACAAGTTCAAAATCTCACAGCATTGCTTTTGTGTCTTCTGAAAATAGAAGCAGTACTTCCCCTAAAAGTACTGCTTATCCTGCTCAAAGTACTGTTGGTGATAAACAACATATTTACACAACCCCCACCTCATCACCACCAAACAACATCCACTCTGATGAAGTTGTATGTTCCTTCTTTGCTCAACAGGCCACTTTACCTGTTACTTATGAAGAAGATTTGTCACAAATTGAAGAGGATGCTCTAGAAGAAATTGATATAAGGTGGCAAGTAGCCATGATCACTGCAAGGATCAAGAAGTTCATGAAGAAAACAGGAAGAGGCATTGACATCAAACCAAAACAGGGTATAACGTTTGAAAAATCCAAGATTGAATGTTTTAATTGTCAAAGGCCTGAACACTTTGCAAGAGAATGCAAGTTTGCTAAATATCAGGCAAATAGAATGATTGAGAAACCCAAGCTTGAAATAAGGGAAATTCTTATTACTGAACCAAAACCAAAAGCTTTGGTTGCTTAAGAAAATCTATGAGAGGTTGACTGGAGTGTTGAATTTGATGATAAACCAGTAACCTACTCTATGGTCGCAGTGGAAAAGTTTAATTGGAGCACAACTTTTGATGAGGAATCAGGATTCGCTGCTTTGGAGCATGGAAAGTGAAGAAGAACCTGTTCTGCTTGCTATGGTAGCTACATTACCAAGTTCACCCACTATCTCTGAGGTATGTTCTAAGTGTAATGGTTTTTATCAAAAAGTGCGTAAAGATTATGTAACAGAAAGAGATAATTGTAGAAGGGCTAGGTCTGAGGTAGCTGGTTATCAAATAACTTTAGAGTCAATGGAAGCCAAAATAATAACTCCTGAAAATAATGAAATGGCTTGGGCAAAAAAATATGAGCAACAGGATTATCAATTAAAATTAAGTGAATGGAAGTTAGGATGTAAGGTTTCTTAACTTGAAAAGATGACTAAAGAAAGGGATGAATTGTTAGAGAAATTTGCTAGTTGGAAAGAATCTGGCCTTTCACATGTTAGTTTTGTTGAAAAACAGAGAAGAGCACACATTAAAAGTGGCCTAGGTTTTGGTATGGATTTAGCAAAACAGAAGAAAACCCACCTAGTGATAAGGAACAAATTGATTCAGAGAAGATAACCACTAGTGATGATGAACTCATTAGCTCAGAAGAGAACACATCTAGTAATGAGGAATCAATTAGTCAAACACCTCTTGAATTTAAGAAAGGCAAGGGTTATAATGCAGTCCCTCATCCCACTGGTAGTTTTCAACCACTTAGGACAAATGTTTCTTGTTTTGGAGTAGAAAATTTAGATTTTAGGAAAAGCTTACTGGTCAATCAAATTCAGGTCCACCTAGTTCTAAAACCCCAAAAGAAACAGTTGAGAAACCTAAGGATGATAATGTTAAGAGTTCAGCAGTACCTTCAACTCAAAGTACTGCTAAACATTTAACAGACCTTCAAGAAGTCAGAATAGGTTTTGTCATAGAACTAAATGAAGAAATTTTGGGATTACAGGTCAAAAAGTATGCTTTGTTTGTTATAGTCCTGATCATTTGATTAAGGACTGTGACTTTCACTCAGAATATTTAAGCAAATTCCCAAAGACTAAAACTGCCAACCAAAAACCAAGGGAGAATAAACCAGTTTGGAATCATTCACATAGGGTTAACCGCAACAACTTTTCAAAAGACTATAGGTACCCTGTAACATATTGGATTCCATAAACACATCATATCATAACATAAATGGGGCGTATGGTTTAAGAGTTTAGAGAGAGAAAGTAGAATGGGAGCCTTTCTAGAGAGAGAAAGTAAACAAAAGAGAAAATGTTAGATTAGAATAAAAGGTCCAACCCTCTACCTTGGGAGGTAGAGGGTATTTATAGTTTTACATAAGACGCCCTCCTGACGGGCCGTGGATCAGGTATACAGTGGGTAAAGACCCGTCCTTCCTCCACGGTGTTACACTACGCTAAACTAGGCTAATAACTAACTAATAAAACAGTAAATAACGATATGTCTACGAGCTAACATATGCTAGACTATAGATGGGGTGACCGACACTTCACTATGGAATTTCCAATTCCGAACAATCTCCCCCTAAGGGAGGTCACCCCATGTTTTACATTTCGAATCCTGGCATTCTAATTTGTCTTCTGTTCTGAGCTTGTAGACTTCAATTCTTCAATGTCCACATTCTTTGTGCTTTTGTAGTGACTCTTCATTATCCGATTATTTTTTACTTTCAGTGGAGGCCTTTAACTGATCCACATCTTTGATGATCTTCGAGCTTTAAATGAAACCATCAGCCACAGTAAATCTCTGGATCACCCTTTGTAGTGTTGCCTTCATGTGATGTTGTAACTTTTGGACCGACATGCTCACACTTTCAGGATCATGACATCTTTCCATCAGAGTAGCGGAAGCTTTACTCGTTCATGATATTTGCAGCAGCGTAGCAGAAGCATAGTATAAAATATCAGAGCCAGGTTATGTAGATATGCACAAGTCATGATTTCTTTAATTAAGTGTGGATGCTCTGAGCATGCGGCTTTGGATTGACTCCTCAATTCTAATCAGCTGCAACCGTCCAAATGTACCTGCAAACAACAGTTAGCAATAAAACACACGAAAGTATCTTTGATCACTTTCGTTGAATTGAGGTACACGGCCCACCGTTCCCCGTTGATCAGTACAAGTACTGCCTGTGATCAGGTATAATTCTGAAGAATCTCCTTGACAGGGTTTCTGTTGGAATCACTCCTAAACTTGATTTCAAGTGTTAGTAATTAATATGTAATAGTTAGCTTAATATGGCTTTTATGTTAGTAATCATGCCAAGGCTTATGTAGAAAGCCCATGAGCCTTGGCCCAAGCCCATAAAAAAAAGGAAGGGAACTTGCATGTTGCCCTAGTTCCTTCCAATAAATAATGCTTGTAAACCCTCACTTAAGGGTTGGTTGTTCTATTCACTCATTCACTCTACGCATAATTCTTCATATATTATCATACGTGTGTGTGTGTTTGTTCATCCAATCTCTTCTTTTCTATTTCTTATATTGATGCTTGTGTTATGAATATGGGAACCTAACAGTGGTATCAATCGCCAAATAGTTGGGTGAAAAGATTTTGTTTTTGAAGTTATTTGGTTTTACGCGTAACACGGGTTACAAACTTTTCACGCTTAAAAAATTCAATTTTTACACTTTTCAATCCAAGATTCTTGTACTTTCAAAGTTTTTAGGTGTTAAATTTCAGTTTTAAGCAAAAAATTTCAAACTTTACGTGTAATTCTTCGTTTTTAAGCTTGGTTTCATACGTAGGTTTATTTTTATGCATAAGGTGTTTAGAAGTTTTGGATCATCAAGTTTCACTCTTTTGTGTTATTTTGGTGATATTGAAGCTGTTTCATCACAGAAATCTGGTTTAAAATAACTTTGGGCTAAGAATCCGTTTTGGTTACATTTTACGCGTAACAAAACCCTAGTCTTACGCATAAGACTTCCTTGGTTTGATCTTCAGTGGAATTGGTTTACTCAGTGTTTTCTTGCTTGGATAAGCCTGAAAACACTTCGACTTTGGATATCTTTTACACTGAGATTAGTGTAAAGGATTTTTTGGGAAAAACCCTAATATTACGCATAAGCTCAATCTTACGCGTAGAACTCTTTACGCCTAAGCTTATTCTTACGCATAAGCCTTATCTTACGCATAAGCTAATCTTACGCATAATTTTTCTACGTCTAACTTTCAGTTTACGCCTAATCTTAGTGTTTCTCAATTCTTACGCGTAAGCTGATCCTACGCGTAAATATCACTTTTAAGCGTAAGTTTGGTGTTTTTACGCATAGGCATTACTTTGCCTTAACGTGGTTTCTGCGCTTAAGGATACTTCATCAACGACGTTTCATTCGACTATAAAGATCCATTTTACAACACAAGTTTTCAACATGTCTCAACCACCATACTCTAGCTACTTTCCTTATACGTATAATCATCAACAACAACAACAACTAAGTCCACAACATCAACAATTTAATCAACAACAACAAATTTATCAACAACAATTTAATCAACAACATTATCCATAACAAGGAGCAATTCAACCTCAAATGGTTCAACCACCACCTAGTCTTCAAGTACAACCTTTCACAAACGTTTACAATCAACATCCATCCAGGAACACTATGAAGGAACCGTCTTGGTTTGCAAAGATATGTGAAGCTTTAAGTAGCCAACAATCAATTCATGAGGCAGGATCACTTGATAGACCTCCAATGCTCACTCCCGAAAACTATGATCAATGGGTAATTAGGTTCTTTAGGTTTTGTGATCTAAAGAAGCCACATGGAAAGTTCTTAAAGAAGGTTATATTGGAAGGTCCATTCCAGATGCCTATTGTCGTTACACCCGGAGATCCTAATGCTATTCCACCAAGAGATGATCTCACAAACATTGCAACTGTTCATCGACCTTTCGGTGATGAACTTCTACATTTCGCGATGAGCTAGCAATGCAATATATCCTTTTAGGATTACCCAATCCAATCCTTCGAAGTGTTGATGCTCAAAAGATTGCAAAAGCAATGTGGGAACATATTCATCTTCTCATGGAAGGCACTGAACTCAATCAAGAGGATATGGAATCCAAAATTTACTTGGCCTATGAACACTTCATGATTGAACTAGGAGAGACATTAGAGTCTTATCATCATCGATTCTCAGACATCATCAATGATTTGGACAAACACAACATCATCATGCCAAGAATTGAAGTCAATACTAAGTTCCTAAGTAGTCTTGGTCCTGATTGGGAGAAGTATGTCATTTTCATCCGTCAAGCTAAGAATCTTCATCATGCTACATACGGATTGTTGTACGACTATTTGAAGCCTCACCAAAAAGAAGTTGACAAATAAAGGGCCATCCGTGGACTCCCGGCTCCAACGTCACTTCCGGACAATCAACAACTTGATTTGTAGGCTCAAACTAGTTATCCTCCTCAACCCGCTCCTCAACCAACTGCAACAATTACACCATATGATCCATCACATCAACAATCTCAACAAACTCAATTGGTTCCATACAACAACAACAATGATCAAGCACTTTATAGTGAAGCTAATGAGGACTCCGATGCTTTCGATGCATTGCAACAAGGATTTGTTATGATTGCTAAAGCCTTTGGCCGTTATACAAACAAATCCAATAATCGCATTCGTTCCTCATCAAACACAAGGAATCAGGCTGTTGTGAACAATGGACATGTTGAAGTTCAGAATCATGGTTATGGACGTCAGATGGGAGGTGGACAAGGGTTTAATAATATGGGAAGGAATAACATGGGTGCTCCACAACAACAGAGAGCTCAAGTGGTTGAATAGGGAAATGCTCAAAATGGGAAAAATGGTCTTTGTTGCTATAACTGTAATGAGAAGGGTCACCTGGCTAATGCATGCCCAAAGCCGAGGACTAGAGGCAGTGCTTATCACAAGGAAGCTTTACTTTTGGCTCTTAAGGATGAAGCTGGTGGAACCCTTACAAACAAAGAACAGAGCTTTATCGCAGATGCGGACTCAGATGATGATATGGAGGACTTGCAGGCTAATGCAGCAGTGATGTTGATGGCACAAATGCAAGCTCTCCACATGAGTGACACAGGCCCAGTGTATGACACTGATGGCTTGTCTCAAGTACCCGAACAAACCATATTCCTCACTGATCTAATATCTCAGCCGACATCTGAATCCGACGAGGCTCTGAATGTTCAACATGAGTTGTCCACATCTCATTCTGACGATTCTCAACTAGACCCCGGAGTTACATTTGATGATCAAGATGACCTTATGGTTACCTTTGATACTCAAATTGACTCCGTGGTCATACTTGAGGATCTGAATAGTGATCATGTTGTGACTCACGTTGAACACGCTGAACCTTTGCCTAATCCAGATGTTGATCTCTTACTTAAAGACCAACAATCCCGAATGGAAGAATGTTGTGCACTGAACCAGAATTACACATAAAATGCATTGTTAACCAGGGATATTGAATGCTTAAAAAGGCAACTCAATTTTTCAAAACTCAAGAAAAACGTGAACAAGGTTTTGAAGCCGCTTTTGCTAAATCACACCAAAACGAAAAATCTTTAGAACGACAGATACGTGATCTAGCCACATCGAAGAATGCTTTGTTGTCTCAAATAGAACAACTGAAAAATGAACATAAAAAACAACTTAACACTCTTACTTTGGAAACTCAAAAAGCCAAGGCTGAGCTGTTAACATGTCAAAAACAGTTCTTTGCATACAAAAAGCATTCAACACAACAAATAGATGACTATCTTGAAGAAATTGTCGGCTTACAAAACAAACTCAAAGATTTTCGAAATGTTGTTTATAAACATGGTGAGTCAATCACAACTATTCAAAAGTTTACTTTAAAACCCAATCCAAATGGATATGGAACGAATCTTGCTGATTACAAACCAAAGGTTTTAAACGAAGCATTCAAACCAACTCCTGAAGTTTCCAGTGCAGAGTACAAAATTGATAATCCTGTTATGAGTGTTGTTGAATATCATCGTCAAGAGGAATTCGATACAGATGACGAGAGTCGGTCAAAAATGGAAAATGTTGTTTATAACAAACCTTTTAACTATTCAAAAGCCATCACTTTCGTCACACAAAAGGATTCTTCTAACACACCTCTGGTTATCACACCTATGTCTGAGTCTTCTAATGTTGCTCCCCAACCAAATTATGCACAAATTTATGGTCCTTTACCTTCACTCAGTGAAGTTAATTCCAAACCCGAAAATCGTCAAATTCTTAGATATTTTGACATTTTCACTTCTGACATCAAACTTTTAGAACGTGAGATTGAATTTCATTCTGAAATAAAAGTTGAACATTTTCAATCGCCTCAGGCGTGAGAACAAAGAGATATTTTTCAGAAAAGACTTTTACCCCATGTTAAAAATTTGAAAATTGTGCATTATATTGGGAAAGGGAATTTCATAAGGGACTTGGATTGATGAAAATCGTTTTCGAGAAAACAGAAGCATCGATTTCAAATACAAAACGTAAAAAGAAAATATTACGAAAAGATGTTGATCGACTCTTGGAAGATGTCATATGTGATGATATCCATAATGTTGTGTTACTGCATTCTTTGTCATATGCATTTGATCTTATCTCTGCTGATTCTGTTGAAATTGTTGAGAATACTGATAATGTGCCTCAAATCGAGTCTTTAAAAGTTGAAAATGAACGACTGTTAAACGAGCTTTCAAATGCAAAACGTCGTCTTCAATGGTGTCAAAAAGATTGTCATTCTCGTGAACTCGCTTGGCAAAACAAAATCGCTCAGTTGCAAGCAAAAACCTTTAATTCAAAACCTGAGCAACTGGATGATCAAAACGCGTCTTTGAAATGTCAAATCTCAAAATATGAACAAGAACTTACATAAGTTAAAAAAGAATATGGTGTCATATTTGATTTACTCAAACAGACTCGTGATGAAGCATCAAACAAACTTGATCATTATCTTGCATACACTAAAGAAGTAATGAATTTTTCTGGAAATCTTCGTTCCAAAAATCAAGATTTGTTGCACACTATCATTGAGTTAAAGGAGAAGTTAGGAAAGTATGAACATGTTCAGCTTAGCAACATTAAGAAACTTTCACCTGTAACACTTAGAAAAAGTGACACTAGAATGCATACTGAAAAATCACAAGATACTAATGTGCTTCCCTCTACTGAAAGAGGAATAGTTGCCTCTTTTCCCAACATCCGCACTTCACAGCCTAGGAGCAAAACAAGGAAGAATAGGAAGTTACGACCTAAGAAAAGAACAATAAGGAATGCTGAAGTAGAAGAAAACCCTAGGAATTTGAATAAGACCCAAGTTGCACCCACTTTAGATATTGCGTCTGAAAAATGTAATGGAAAAAGTGATGTAACGAATGCTGAATCTTTAAGTACTTTTGATATTAAGTCTAAAGCTTCTTGTGTTATATGTCGTAAAAGTATGCTTTCTGATTGTCATGATAAATGTGTTGCTAAAGCTATATTTTCTCGTTTACGGAATCCTAAGAAACGGAATACCTCTAGGCCCACAAATGCTTCTAAGTCTGTGCTTGGTAAACCGCCCTCTTTAGATTCTAAGAAACACATTGATGTCCATGTAGCCCCCTTATCACCTCCAAGGAACATAGTACCACCTAGTGCATTCACTAAGACTAAAGCAAAGACTAGTTGGAGATGGCAGAAATGGTTACATAATACACTAGGATTTAAATGGATACCTAAAATCATTGATATGTGTGTTTCTACTACAACTGCTCCGGAACCCTCTAACTCTTCGGGTTCCACATCTACTTCTATTCCATCTGTGTCGTCTGTGTGCAATGCAGGTGATACAGATCGTCCTTTGGATTGTTGATAGCGGATGTTCCTGATACACTATTGATGAGTGGCCTTACACTCATCATTTTAAGCCCGTAAAACCCACAAAAACGTCTAAAAATACTGAAATATACCCATTTATGCTACAGATATCCTTGGAGTGTGTTTTTATGTGTTTTAGGTACAAAGGATCGAAAACAAGGCAAAAACGGACCGAAATGAGCTCGGATTGGAAAAAGTGCTTTGTAGACGAACCGGAAGTGAATTTTCTGCATTTTCAGAGCCCGGGATACATCTTCGGGAGTGAGCTTGGGAATCAGACTCAAAAACCTACCCTAAACCCATTTTACCTCTTTACCCTATCCCGAAACCAAATTACGAATTTACTTTAAATATAACCTAAACATTTTCCATTAAAAATAATTATTTTTATTTATAACCAATTTTTATTTTTTATTTTTTATTTTTAAAACAATTATTTTTAATTAAGTTAAAAAAAAAGTTTTATTAGAAAAACACAAAAATACATTTTTGTTTTAAAACTTTTTAACAAAATACATAATACTAATAAGCACCTTGAACCACCCAAACCTTTTACCCTTTTCCCCTTTTAAACCATTTTTCCTACCCATCCCAGTTTTACCCAAAATCTCAAACCCAGAAAACAGAACCTTGGCGCCAATACCCTTTGTCTTCATCCTCCCATCACTCTCATTCCACACTGATTCCCAAGCTAAGTGAAACCCCACTTCTCACATGCTTCCCATGCCAAGCTGGCAATCCTCCTTTTTTTCATTGGCAGAAGTTAGAATACAAAAGATTGATGGCCATGATCGCATCCTTGGTGCCCAAGATGATCTAACGGCTCTTGTTGATTCGAGAAAGCACAAAGTCTCAAGCACTCACAGAACAAGCACAAGACAGAAGAAATACCAGTTTTACTTTTTAGTATAAATAGGTAGATAGGCACTTTGTAAAATCTTGTATAGAAATTCTCCTTCTAGTACCAATTTTACTTTTATTGTCATTTAAATTTCCATGTAACTTTAATTTTTAATGCAATTTAAATTTAAGTCTTTTAATTTCAGTTTTAATTTATGCAGTTTTTAACTTTGTTGATGTTCTTAAACTTTGACTCATTTCATTCCTGTTAAAAAAGTGTGTTACAGTCCTTCATTTGATCTCATTTGAGCTTTTGATTAAATTTACAAAGTAGTTTTTGTGGTATCAAAGTCTTTACAGTTTCAAAAAGTCAAGTTTTCTACCTAAAGGTGTGTTTGGAACAGCCTTGGTTTTGGGTCCTTTGGTGTCAAAACAGTTATAATTGGTCTTAATGTAGTTTTTTTGTTAGCTTTATAGTCATTTCTTATGGTTTTTAAGTTTAAATTAGCTTTTTGAGTAGGATCATATAATCTGTCAAAACTGTCCCACAGTCCATCTTTTAAGCTGGATTTTTAGTAAGTAGACGTAGGATTAGGATGTTATTTTGTTTTTGCAAGTAGTTAGTAGTATTAGCTTAATTTGTTTTAGCTTTTTAAGCCCTTTAGAGTTTTCTAGGATGCTTATTTTTAAGACCAAACATGCCCTAGTGGGCTGTTTTAGTCTAGTTATGCAGCAGGCCAGCAGCCTTAGGACCCCTTTTAGTGCTTATTAGTTTGTTTACTTTTTTTTTACAATTGCTTATTAGGTTCCCTTAGGTGCTTATTATATGTTGTCGATTAGTTTTCATTGGTTTTAGCTTATTTTCAAGCTTGTTAAAGGTTTTAGATCCCTTGGTTTGTGCCTGTCCCAAACAGCCGATTAGTATGCTTCTGCTGCACTAATAAGCTGTAAAAAAAATAATAACAGAAAGTGACAGAACCAGGAATTGAACCCTTGTCAGTGGACTCTCTACGCACGGAAAGCCTTAACAACAGACTCCCTTACCATCTGCTCTAACAGTTGTTGTTGTCATGGTTTTCCTCATTTATTATTTAAAGACCATTTTCGAGATTAAGCTTCAGCACTTTTTTCTATTTTTAACAGCTTATTTCAATAAGCTGTGACCTTTTTAGTATTTTTTCTAGGTTCTCCTTTAGCTTAAGTATTTTTTTACAAAAAGTGTCACATTTTTCTAATTTCATTTAGTATTTTTTATAAATTAATTAGTTTAAATTAGTTTTTAATTTGTAATAAATAAAATAAAAGTCGAAAAAATACCCGGCTTTTTCCAAAAATCATTTTTTGTCGTTTAGAATGCAAGAAAATTAATTTTAAGTTTGTAGGGTTAGTATTTTTACATTTTCACTTTTTAAAGCGCTGCAGACCCGCGACGTGTCTCATTTTATGTTAATTACGTTTTTAATTAGCTTTAAGTTTCCCATAGTTTCCTTTAGTATTTTAGATTAATTTTAGGACTCCCGTAGATTTCCTTAGTGTAGTTTTATTGCTTTCCTTTAAATTCCCGTCAATTAGTTTAAATTGTTTAAATTCCGCTTTTACGCTTTTATTGCACTTTAGTTAATTTTAAGTTTCCCTTTACGCTTTATTGTTGCCTTAGATTAGTTTTAATTTCCGTAGTAGCTTTAGCTTAGTTTACTTGCTTTATTTAAATTCCCGTCATTTAGTTTAAAATTCAAAAATTTAAAATTCTTTATATTCAAGCATCCAATCCCAAACCAAAACGTCCACCGTCTTCCACTCCTAGCTTGGGGAAAAACGACCCGGGTAATCACTTACCCGGTATCACTTATCGAGCATTCGAGGGTTTTGCGTGTCGACCTTTTTTCTAAAGGGTCGATTCGTTGATTCTCGCGTATCACGTATATTTGGTATATTTCTACTACATATCAATTTTGGCGCCGCTGCCGGGGAGGTTGTGTTGCGACAATATCGTTATGGTTTGACGATTAGTGACTTGAAGAACCTTCCTCGTGAAGTTATTTGCTTTCCAAAAACCCAAAAATATTTTCCTTTTCAAAATTTATTTTCCCTTTTATGTTTTCTATTTATAAAACCCCAAAAATATTTTTCTCATTCCTATTATCCGTTTAATTCTATTTCCTTTACCCTCTATCCGTTAAATTCTTCGTGATGTCTTCGTCTTACCAATATGGTTGTCAATGGTGCGGTGGACCCCAAAATGGTGGAAATTGCCCAGGTTGTAGCATTGTGAATTCGGGAAACGGGTTTGTCTATGACCAAAATCCCTACAATGAAACAACCAATTTCCTTAACCAACCCCCACACTATGAGATGGAGACATATTCTTGTGAGTATTGTGGAGGTCCTCACCCGAGTATTGAGTATCAAACGGGGAATACGCTTGTCTAGGAGCAGGTTCCGTGTAACAATCAAAACTTTGGTTTTGACCAATATCCACATAATTTACCGAATCACTCACAACAATCATACGGTTATGAGTATTGTGGAGCTCGCAAGACATTTCTGTCATGTACAAACCCGATTGTTTACGAGCAAGTTCCTTGTGATAATTACGACTATCCTTATAACCCACCTCCACAATACCAAGAAATTCAACCACAACCTTACCATGGTCTGAAGAATTTAATCAAAAATTTCAAGAAATCATGATTGATCTTAAGAGTCTTCTTGAAAAACTTTCCCACGAAGAAAAAGATCCTAATCAAAAGACTTATGGTGAATTACTCGCCGAAGAGCAAGCCGCTAAAGTTAGTTACCAGAGACCTAACGTTTACTATTACGATTCTGATGACGATTATATGCCTTTGAGTGGCAATCCCACTCCCGTTTCTGAGCCTATCATTTCTGACTCTTCCCCTTCACTCACGCCGGTTGAGAGAAGTGAATTCCTTTTGGAAGAGGTCGATGATCCTATTTCTCCGAAAATTTTTGATCTCGAGGACTCTCTCATAATGGGGGATCAGCATCTCAGCACTATTTCGGAAACAGAATCGTCTAGTGTTGAGAACCTTGTCCCAATCCCAAGTATGTCTGAGGATATAACCGGCGATGAATATGATTTGCCTTTTTGTGATGAATCTCTTGACATTTCTGAGGTTACTTCCGGGATTTTCTCAAATCCTCTTTTTGAATTTAATGATGACTATACTTTTTGCGAAGTAAATCCTCTTTTCGATGAAATGTCTGAGTCCGATACATATACCATCACAGAAGTGGTGGAAATTGCTAGCTCTCAGAGCACACCACTTGTCCCACCTCTGTATTCTGACTTATCTCTTCCATCATGTGATGACGATTCTATCCTTACCGATGAGATGTCTTTCGAGTATCCCATTGAGCCGTCTTGTGAAGACAAAATTTTTAAACCAGGGATACTCGTTGGAAGAGAAAATGATTTTTTAAAATGTGATCAAATTTTTTTTCAAGAACCTTTCTCCAAATATGAACTCCTTCTTCCTACGGAATCATTTGTGTTTGAAACATATATCATCCGTATCTTTCTTCCTTTCTTCACATTTAATGTGACTTCTCCTATCCTTCACTCCTTCGGGAATGAGGATACAATCTTTGATCCCGGAATTCTTATGATTTATGAATTTTACATTTGCTTCCCCATGGACCAATGAATCGGGTCGAGTCAAGCTAGCTTCGGTTAACAAAACAGTAGCATTTCATGGGTGACAACCCATGTTTTCGACTTCCTTCTATTTTCTAACACTAAGTGGGGGAATTTCCACTGTTGTTTGCTTGTTGTGTGTTTGCTCTCTCTTTCAGTGATTCCCGTAGATTGTGATGATTGATGCGCTTTTTCAATCCAGCCGCCCAATATCCGCTAACGCTTATCTAGGGATATCTTATTAATCCTTTTTGTGAAAAAGATTTCGCTTCCACACTTGGCTAGTAGTATTACCTTTTTTCGTTCTATAGTTTCGGCTACGGCCGGTACTTTGAATATTGAGGGCAATATTCAATTCTAAGTGTGGGGGGGAATTCTAGCGAATTTTGATCACATTGTACTTTCTAGTACCCTAGCACCACCGTTTTGACCAAAATTTTAAAAATTTTATCGTTTTAAGTCAAGTATTTACATTTTCAAGAAGTGCTTTGCACAAAAATAAGGCATTAATGCTTCGGTATTAGTGATAGTTTAGTCTTGATTCGGCTAGAACAAGGGGAATCCCGACTCTGCTAGAGTGTTGATCTAGCTGCTCTCTTAACATTTAGGCTAAGGTTTTACGCTGGCAGCAAGTGAAAATGCTAAGCGTGGAGTAGTTGGTTCTCTTTAGAGCGTATATATGTAATCTATGGCTTTTTCTCCCATAAGCTAACTAATTGGACCTAAATACGTGCTCGTTGTCAAACTTTTGAACATTCAAAATCGTCTTGTTACAATAAAAAGTTTTTAAGGAAAGTTGATTTAGAGTCCAAGTTCAACTTTTTATTTAAATTTCCGAGAAAGCATACTTTCTTTAAATCTGAATAATGTTGCAAAATGAAAGTATCGAAAGTTGCTTGAATGATGCAAAAAGTTGCAAGTTTAAAGTTTAAAGTCAAAAGTGGGAAAAAAAAGTGAAAAAAAAAAGTGAAAAAAAGGTGAAAAAAAAAGTGAAAAAAGTTGAAAATGAAAAATGAAAAATGAAAAAAAAAAAAGAAAAAAAAAGAAGAAAGAAAGATATGAGTTGCGTGAATAAAAGTACTATGTTGCTTGTGAATAAATGTGCGAAACTTGCTTTTTCTTAAATATAAATCAGAAGTTGAACTCGTATTCGTCAAAGTTGTCTAAAAGTTTGACGGTAATTTGGAAATCCTTGACTTCAAAGATCCCGAAAGCTCCGATACTATTCTCGACGGTGAAAACCTAGCCTCCTCAAAAGGACAAGCTGAGAAGAAAGTCGCTACATGGAGTGATCTCACCTTTGAATCTCTCAATTTCTAAATTATCGTTCGGTTGTAATCCATTTAGGTTTAGTTTTAACTTAACGGTAGCTTCGTAAATCTTTGGAATCAATTCCCGCTAATTCCTGCTATTCTCTGTGAGGTGTCAAAATCCCGGTCACATAAAACTAATGTTTTGGGATGTGCCGAGAAGAAAGCCGCTACATGGAAGAGGCCCTTTCGATCCTTAGACTTTCATCGTTTCCGTGGGTTAGTACTTGGTTAAGTGGATAACAACCATAACAAATGTCGATTTCAATGGCCAAACTTTTGAAAATGAGCACACACACACTTAAATTGTATAAATTGCGGGAGTAAAAAGTTAAGTCTCGACTTACATAGATTATTGATATAAGTAGTGTTAGCATTTTACAAAAACTTTTGCACAATAAGTTTAAGCTTGGTTTGAGAGTATAAAAAAGAGGATGACGATTACAATTCCCCGGAGACACCCATTTTGTGTGAATCCCGTTCATGATGCCATGTTTTGAAAATCAAGCATTTTATTTATTATCGTCTTGTTTAAATTTCTCGTAATGAATAAAAAAGTCGAAACGGGGTATTCTTGGTATTCTTGATCCTTTCATTACTTCATATGATCGGATTGCTAGGGACTAGCAATTGATAGTGTGGGGGGATGATGAGTGGCCTTTTACTCATCATTTTAAGCCCGTAAAACCCACAAAAACGTCTAAAAACACTGAAATATACCCATTTATGCTACAGATATCCTTGGAGTGTGTTTTTTTGTGTTTTAGGTACAAAGGATCAAAAAGGGGCAAAACGGACAAAATGAGCTCGATTGGAAAAAGTTCTTTGCAGACGAACCGAAGTGAATTTTTCGCATTTTCAGAGCCCGGATATCTTCGAGAGTGAGCTGGGAATCGACTCAAAAACCTACCCTAAACCCATTTTACCTTTTTACCCTATCCAAAACCAAATTACGAATTTACTTTAAATATAACCTAAACATTTTCCATTAAAAATAATTATTTTTATTTATAACCATTTTTTATTTTTATTTTTATTTTTAAAACAATTATTTTTAATTAAGTTAAAAAAGAGTTTTATTAGAAAACACAAAATACATTTTTGTTTTAAAACTTTTTAACAAAATACATAATACTAATAAGCACCTTGAACCACCCAAACCTTTTACCCTTTTCCCCTTTTAAACCATTTTTCCTACCCGCCCCGTTTTATCCAAAATCTCAAAACCAAAACACAACCTTGGCGCCAATACCCTTTGTCTTCATCCTCCCATCACTCTCATCCCACACTGATTCCCAAGCTAAGTGAAACCCCACTTCTCACATGCTTCCCATGCCAAGTCGCCAATCCTCCCTTTTTCATTGGCGAAGTTAGAATATAAAAGATTGATGGCCAGGATCGCATCCTTGGAGCCCAAGATGATCTAACGGCTCTTGTTGATTCGAGAAAGCACAAAGTCTCAAGCACTCACGGAACAAGCACAAGACAGAAGAAATACCAGTTTTACTTTTTAGTATAAATAGGTAGATAGGCACTTTGTAAAATCTTGTCTAGAAATTCTCCTTCTAGTACCAATTTTACTTTTATTGTCATTTAAATTTCCACGTAACTTTACTTTTTAATGCAATTTAAATTTAAGTCTTTTACTTTCAGTTTTAATTTATGGAGTTTTTAACTTTGTTGATGTTCTTAAACTTTGACTCATTTCATTCCTATTAAAAAAGTGTGTTACAGTCCTTCATTTGATCTCATTTGAGCTTTTGATTAAATTTACAAAGTATTTTTTGTGGTATCAAAGTCTTTACAGTTTCAAAAAGTCAAGTTTTCTACCTAAAGGTGTGTTTGGAACAACCTTGGTTTTGGGTCCTTTGGTGTCAAAACAGTTATAATTGGTCTTAATGTAGTTTTTATGTTAGCTTTATAGTCATTTCTTATGGTTTTTAAGTTTAAATTAGCTTTTTGAGTAGGATCATATAATCTGTCAAAACTGTCCCACAGTCCATCTTTTAAGCTGGATTTTTAGTAAGTAGACGTAGGATTAGGATGTTATTTTGTTTTTGCAAGTAGTTAGTATTATTAGCTTAATTTGTTTTAGCTTTTTAAGCCCTTTAGAGTTTTCTAGGATGCGTATTTTTTAGACCAAACATGCCCTAGTGGGCTGTTTTAGTCTAGTTATGTACCAGGCCAGCAGCCTTAGGACCCCTTTTAGTGCTTATTAGTTTGTTTAATTTTTTTTTACAATTGCTTATTAGGTTCCCTTAGGTGCTTATTATATGTTGTAGATTAGTTTTCATTGGTTTTAGCTTATTTTCAAGCTTGTTAAAGGTTTTAGATCCCTTGGTTTGTGCCTGTCCCAAACAGCCGATTAGTATGCTTCTGCTGCACTAATAAGTTGTAAAAAAAATAATGACAGAAAGTGACAGAACCAGGAATTGAACCCTTGTCAGTGCACTCTCTACGCACAGAAAGCCTTAACAGCAGACTCCCTTACCATCTGTTCTAACAGTTGTTGTTGTTATGGTTTTCCTCATTTATTATTCAAAGACCATTTTCGAGATTAAGCTTCAGCACTTTTTTCTATTTTTAACAGCTTATTTCAATAAGTTGTGACCTTTTTAGTATTTTGTCTAGGTTCTCCTTTAGCTTAAGTATTTTTTTACCAAAAGTGTCACATTTATCTAATTTCATTTAGTATTTTTTATAAATTAATTAGTTTAAGTTAGTTTTTAATTCGTAATAAATAAAATAAAAGTCGAAAAAATACCCGGCTTTTTCCAAAAATCATTTTTTTTCGTTTAGAATGTAAGAAAATTAATTTTAAGTTTGTAGGGTTAATATTTTTACATTTTCACTTTTTAAAGCGCGTGTGAGACCCGTACGTGCCCGATTTTATGTTAATTACGTTTTTAATTAGCTTTAAGTTTCCCGTAGTTTCCTTTAGTATTTTAGATTAATTTTAGGACTCCCGTAGATTTCCTTAGTGTAGTTTTATTGCTTTCCTTTAAATTCCCGTCAATTAGTTTAAATTGTTTAAATTCCCGTTTTACGTTTTATTGCACTTTAGTTAATTTTAAGTTTCCCTTTACGTTTATTGTTGCCTTAGATTAGTTTTTAATTTCCCGTAGTAGCTTTAGCTTAGTTTACTTGCTTTATTTAAATTCCCGTCATTTAGTTTAAAATTCCAAAATTTAAAATTCTTTGTATTCAAGCATCCAATCCCAAACCAAAACGTCACCGTCAGTTCACTCCTCGTTGGGAAACGACCCGGGTAATCACTTACCCGGTATCACTTATCGAGTATTCGAGGGTTTTGCGTGTCGACCTTTTTTCTAAAGGGTCGATTCGTTGATTCTCGCGTATCACGTATATTTGGTATATTTCTACTACATATCAACTATCTCTATGCAAGACATGATTGCTTCATCTCCCATTTTTCTACTTTCAAAGGCAACATCAACAAAATCTTGGCTATGGCACCGACGTCTCTCACATTTAAACTTTCAAACCATAACCAACCTTGCTCGATACAAACTTGTTGAATGTCTCCCGAGATTCCGGTATTCTGAAGATCACCTTTGCTCAGCTTGTGAACAAGGGAAAAGCACTCGTGCTCATTTTCCCTCAAAGGTGGAACACAGCTCTCATCATGTGCTTCATCTTCTTCACATGGATTTGTGGCCCGATGCGCGTACAAACGATTAATGGCAAACGCTACATCTTGGTAATTGTAGATGACTACTCCAGATGGACTTGGGTTTATTTTCTTCAAAGTAAAGATCAAGCTCCACAGATGATCATCACCTTTCTCGCGAAAATTCAAGTTCAGCTCCGAACACCGCCGACAAATTCAACGTACAAAGGAACTGAATTTGTGAATCAAACTCTTCGCGAATATTATGAGAAAGTGAGAATTGAGCATCAAACATCAATTGCACGTACCCCAGGACAAATCGGAGTTGTTGAAAGAAGAAACTGTACGTTAGTGGAAGATGCCAGAACGATGTTAATCAATGCTAAACTTCCAGATTACTTATGGGCTGAAGCCGTCTCAACTGCATGCTACACTTAGAATCGATCAATGATTACAAAATGCCACAACAAAACACCTTTTGAGCTTATCCACAACCGAAAACCGAATCTCAAACACTTTCATGTATTTAGATCCCTCTGCTGCCCGAATAATGATCGTGATGACTTTGGAAAGCTCAAAGCCAAAGCTGACATTGGAGTCTTTATTGGATACTGTGGTAATTCTAAAGGTTACCGGATCTAGAATCGTCGTACAAAGGTGTTATGGAAACGATTCATTCAAATTTCGATGAGCTTACGAACATGGCTTCGAGCATAACAGCTTGGAACCCGGTCACAACCATTTAAACTTCCTCAAACCCCATCATCACTGAACCAAGCCCCCACTTACTCGCTCAACAAATGGAAAAGCTATTTGCTCCGTTGTTTAGTGAGGACATAGATGAACGCGGCTCCGGTGTATCCAATGTTTCGCGCTAAACCCGATCATATTCCAATACCTCGATACACTGCTACAACAAAGTTGAACAAACTTCTTCCAACGCCGAACCAAACCGGGATGATGTTCTCAACAATGAAGTACCCCCACCGCAAATTTTAATCCAAAATGCTTTTAACCCATTTGCTAATGTCATCGCAGATCTCATGTTGCGGAATCATCTACAAGCCATTTGAATCCTCAAAATCTGCACAATGTATACCAACATCAACCCTCTACACATCTGTAACCACCCGCACTTTTCCAGATATTTGTTTTCTGAGAAAATTGCCTGCTTTTCGTTACAAACGCCTCGAGCTCATTTGACGTGAAAACGAGAGAGTCATCTCGTGAAACGTAGATTTTAGACACAACGCGTACCGGCACAACCTTAAACTCGTAAAATCAATTTGATTTGTTCATTATTTTAGTTTGCTAGAAATTGGTCGTGTAAATACCCATTTTATCGAGAAAATTATTCTGTACGCGATGGCGCAAGTTTCGTGATTTGAATCGCTAGTTTACTAGTCCAAATGAGCCCCAAATCGTTATCTCGTGAAAGATTACAAAAACTGCATAAGTGGCCCCTGGAAAGAAGTTTCACCACTGCCTCGTACTTGGAAAATTTCAGTTTTGGTTCCTCATGGTTAATAAAACCCAATTAGGGTTTCATTTCAAGAATATCATTTTCTTACACCTCACTCCTTCCCCTCTCTAGGGTTTTCGCAGCCTTCACTTCACCGGCGCCACCCCTCCTTCCGGCAACACCACCTTACCACACCATCACCATTAACACAAACGTCACCACCATCATCCTCAAGGGTTAGTTTGGTTAAGCTTTAGAATCGGGTTTGTTGAGAAGAGATCGTGTTAGGGTTTCGTGGGTTTGTTTGTTCGTGAATGTTACAGCCACCACCAGCACCACCTCAGCCGCCGTCACCACCATCATCTCGCCTCTCTCTTTCTTTTCTCTCTCTCGTTTCTGTTGGGTAAGTCGACTCACAAACTTCCTTTGATGTTAATCTTTTCAGTTCAAAACCGTTTGGAAAACGCTCTTTGTTAAGGTTTCGTGGACAACGGTTGATTAAAAACAGTTTTATTTATGAAACCGTGTGATAATCTGAGAGTAAAAACGAGTTTAAAATGTTTTGATTAATGATAACCTTGAATTGTGGTGGTAACAAAAATGGTATTTGCTTTTGGTTTTGCGTACGGGTCGGGTCGACCTGGTTGTTGTCATATATTTGCCTCGTATCAGCTTATTGTGGTGTCGCGTGTTCTTGTAGTTGTGTGAGCTTATTGACCATACGAGCTTGTGAGGATTGAATATGTGTTAAGTGTTCGTGTTTGTGTTATCGGGTTCGGTCCGCATAAAAGCCAACACCAGGAAGTGTTGCGCTTGCGTCCTAGTTCGACCAACACCCACGGGGGTGCTAGTTTTGCTTTTTTAATCTCGGTTCACAGGAGTTAAACCACCAAAGCAGTACTTGTTGTGTCTCGTTGTGGTCCTGGTTTGGGTTAGTTTCGAGTTGGCTAGGACCCGTTCAGTTTGGATTTGACCTCGTTTATTCATTTAGTTTTACTAATCGAGTTGTGGTGTTTCGGCCACGGGGCGAGTCTCTTGGTTACAGCTTTCATGGTTTGAGTTTATATTCTTATTGTTACCATTAAGTTTGTGATAGAATATGGGTGGGTTGATTTAAAAATGTGTTATACTCAAATTAATATTTATCATATATCGGTTATCTGAACTAACGTTAATTATTGGTTTCAGCTCTTGTGATAATGGTATGTTTCGGATTATATTGGGAGTTGTGACTTGGAAATGGGTTACGTAGCATGATTCGACAAGAGAAATGTATAATTGAAACTATTATTTCGGATACTAATGGGAAAAACGGTAACAACAATTAAAAAGATAACAATAGTTAAGGGATATATTGCAACACATGAGGCATTGATCTCTTGGACTCATTTACGAGCATTGTGACGTATATATTGTTGGACAAGGATTGGACGTATTAGATTTACGGTATTAGTTATTTAGACATTATGGACCCTTTGGTACACGCGACGGAAGGGTATTTTAGACTCATAAGAGTTTAACATATCTAGACCCGAACTATACAAACGGTCGATAAAACTAAACCACTAATATATACGCGAATGATATGTTCAATTGTATATTATAAATTGTAACATTTGACTAATTGGAAAACTTAATGATAAATTTTATATTATTCAAGAGTCATTATGACTTGGAAATGTCTTATAAATGGGCTCTTCATGCCAAAATTCCGTAAAATCTTTTATAAACTTAAATCATTATGATTTCTTAATATCTTAAAAACCTTTTCAAAACTTATACGTTTTGACGATATATCAACTATTTGGGATTATAGGTAAACACCGAAACTTACCAATCAACTTACTTGCTTGTCATAGTTATGAGTCATTATTTCCTCAACGTCTTTCTTATCGCTTTCTACTCGAGTTGAGTCTTGGTCAATATTACTTGACTATTCCTTATAATGTATTGGGATATACATTATGCTTTAGCGTGAGTTATACTTTTGGCGTGAGTTGTATGTCGAGTCTAAATTTCTTACCACCACACGAAACGTTAAAAATTAACTTTTTGAGATATTGATACTGGAATTTTTGGAAACGTTTGATACGAATAATCCACGAAAACTAAGACACGTTGTCTTTCGGATATTATATTATTTTACTCTTTGAGACGTTTTTGAGATAATACGTATACTATTAGGTCGTGACGATGTAGTACTGATGTACTTGTACCCTTTGGATATCGTTGTGCTTTACTTGTGAGACTGCTGTGCTTTGCTCACTAATGCCAGTTGTGATTCTTGCGTTACCTTGTATCGAGGTGAGTTCATGGCCCCTACTTTTACTTGCTTTTAAACTGTTTTGGGGGAGAATACATGCTCGTTTTTATTAAATGCAAATGCTCGATTTATTTGAATAATCTGTTGTTACTTGGTTTGATGAAATGCGTGATTTGGTTTAAATATGTTTTTATGTGGGCACAAGTGCTTGAAAACTGTTTTGATTGGACTTGAAAATGTTTTTGTGAGCTATTACGTGCTAGGTTAAGGGTAGAAACCCAAGCGTTGTTATGAATTGTTGCATCCTGGCTCAGGATGGTGCGAATGTTATGGATAGATCTATTGGGAATGGCCACCCGTCTGACTTTTTTGTTGCCCAACTTGCCAAGGACTTTACTTGGATTTGTGGATGCACCAACTTGCCATGACGTATAACATGTCGATTGTTAGTGTGTTTAGAGATAGTCACGGCTCGTGCTATCTAGTGATGGTTTCATGACTTAACCTGCGTAATAGTTAAGCTTGCGTGACACTATATTCGTTGTAGTGTTTGATTTTGATATGGTCCGTGGTCGTTTTGAATTATATTTTGCGGATAAATATTTTGATATCAGAATTAGGCAGGTATGCCTCTGTTAAATTTGACTTGTTTATGAGAATTGATTTGCACTTGAAAACCTTGTGGTCCACATTTCTACTCTTTTGCTTAAAGGTAAACCTTGTTTTCGCGACATTGTGGGCGCCAAAATGATCGAAAGGATCTTTTTAACTCGCAATACTTTTATGAAAACCTATGAACTCACCAACCTCGTGTTGACACTTTTAGTGTATTCTCGGTATTGAGGCTTATTTTTATGATTAGAGGCTTGGGCAATGGCATGGCATGGTCATAGATGACTCTGATATTTGTACTTGGGGACCGCTTATTTATTATGGGCCTGTTTTTCGCATCAAATTTTATTGTAAACATCGATTTTATTAAATAAATGAGTTTTCTTAAGAAAAACCTTTATTCTATGCTTGTGTTGTGATACCGATTAGTAGCACCCAAAACTTGTATGCTTCCGCTAAAAATCCGATTTTTGAGGGTGTTACAGATTGGTATCAAAGCCAGGTTATAGAGAACTAGGTAAATTTTCAAAACCTAGACTATAACCACTTTTATGAAAATTTAACCCTATGACCGACACGCGCTGCCTGCCTGGCTGCCGATGCCTCTCTGGTGACTTTGATTGCTAATATATTTGATTAGATGTGTGCCTTACTATTGGATGAGTATATCCATTTATCTTTCACTATTCATTATAAGTATCTTCGACATACTTATGTTTACGAATCGTATCTTTGTAGCGTGCGTCTCTTTCCCTGAACAATCTCATCACTCGTCCTTGCGTGTGGACACTGGTTTTAAGCTGTTGAAAATGAATTTTTGGAAAGTGAAAGACATGAGGCTAGAGTAACTAAGTCAAGTATATCAAAATTCATTGAACCTCGGGTGAATATAGCCCTATCACCTATATTCAACAGGGACGATGGGACATAGCCCGATCACCTATGTCCGACTCAGAGGTGAATTTTGCAATACTTGGAGTAGTTATAATAGAATTAAGTCCGGTTGGTTTTTGGTTTGATTTCGGGAAATGGAAAAGTTTTGGTGTGTGTATACGAGCATGAAATTTTATAAAAGCTTTCCTTCACACACAACACACTGGCATTAGAAATTCTTGTTTTATCGCGATATCCTTCATTGTTATGGATCACTTTTCATCACCGTCTAGTCATTATATGACTTCGGGTTATTTTTGGAATCGTTGGAATCGTACGACCTCGCTTCGCACCAGGTCGGGTTAGACCCGATTGGTCACAAGTTTGCATTTGGGTTGCGTAAAGTTGTAATAAGCTCATCGGGCTTCTTAGAATATTTGGAATCGATCTTGGCTACGTTGAATTTGGATTGTTAGATTCTACATTTTGGTTCCTACGGTGAAAATGGATTAGCTTATTCTCGTGGTTTTGTTTTGGTCTTGTTGTAGACGCCTCTACTCTAAGCCTTATCTTCGATCGATGATTATCCCATTGATGTTCTTTTGATGTTGCTCAGACGCTCTATCGATGTGTATGCTTCTAGCATAACTTTACTCTTTGGAACCATCGTCGTTCAATTGTATTTAGAATTTGACTTGATATCGATTGGTAGTCGAATTTCTTTTGGAAATTATGACGTTGGATTTGAATGTTGTATCTTTCTCGTAGGTATTAAGTGTACAACGGAATCAATCTATTGATTGCTAGTTGTAATTAATGCTCTCCTCGAGTCGCACTGATCCGCTTAACTTCTTTTTGACGGAGATCTCGTTGGCCCAACAAACCTTAAGACTATAAGGAGTAACTTGATTAGCGATTCTTGAGCCGCTGCCTAACCCTTCGCCACCCTTTGGGAATATTTGTGATTCTTACTACCTCCTTATGATATATTGAGCCCTGCCGTTATTGTCTTTCAAACTGCTTTCAACTTTTCGACAAATCATTCTGTGGTCACCTTGCAAAATGTTTTGGCTGTTGTATTATGAACTAAAACCCGAAGTGAATTCGCTCCATCCGGTAATTGTTGGTCGTGTCACCAAACCTACTCAGCCTTACTAATCAAAGAAACGGACACTATGGACAACTTTGCTCACTCACTCATGAAGGAGACTGTTGTACATTCAGGAGTGCCGATTTCTATCACCTCGAATCTGATAATCGTTTCACATCAAATTTCCGGTCATCACTCCAAGAGCCATGAGAACAAGTTGTGGTATGAGTATGGGTATCATTCACGTGACTTGGCTGGAGGAAAGGGGTCATCCAAACGTTTAGGACATGTTGCGTGTCCGCGTGATCGATTTCAGCTATGGTTGGGGTAGACACCTCCCATTGGTTGGAATCTCTTATAACTATAACCACGCTGTACGAGGCACCTGGTTGAAAATGTCTCTCGATAATTTATCAAAACGAAATGGGGGATACCCAACTTTCTATCCTGAAATTGGTTCAGATCAAAAGCAGAATGCAAACTGCTCACGATCATCAGAAAAGCTACGATGGATGAATGACATGAATCTTTGAGACTCCATGATTGGAGGCGAAGCTCGCTAAAATCTCACCAAGGATTGTGTGATACGTTTAGTAAACGTGGAAAGTTTAATCTTCGTTGTGTTGATCCTTTTTTTAAGACTCTTGCTAGAGCTGGACTGGTAACCTAGAGCCTTGAGCCTCACTGTTGAAAACAATTATTGTCTTTGCGGAGAGATATCCATATCGATGAACGCCTAAGCTGTGTTGAGGAACCTATCAAAATCGTGGACCGTGAGGTCAAATGACTTGAGCAAAGTTGTTTTCCTATTTTATTGGTCGATGGAAAGTTTAAGAAATGTCCTGAATTCACGTGAGAACGTAAAAATAGAATCTTGAGAAAGTATCTATATCTCTTTTCAAATCTAACGGATAACTCGAATTGAATCGCGAGGACGCGATTCCTAATAGGGAAGTCCGTAACCACCCGACTTTTCCGTATATTTGTTTTCCGAGAAATTAACCGCTTTCGCTACAAACGTTCCGAGCTCATTTGACGAAAACGAGAGTCATCTCGTGAAACGAGATTTTAGACACAACGCTGCACTCCAAGACAACCTTAAACTCGTAAAATCAATTTGATTTGTTCATTATTTTAGTTTGCTAGAAATTGGTCATGTAAATACCCATTTTATCGAGAAAATTATTCTGCACGCTTAATGGCGCAAGTTTCGTTATTTGAATCGCTAGTTTACTAGTCCAAATGAGCCCCAAATCGTTATCTCGAAAGATTACAAAACTGCATAAGTGGCCCTGGAAAGAAGTTTCACCACCGCCTGTACTTGGAAAATTTCGTTTTGGTCCTCATGGTTAATAAAACCCAATTAGGGTTTCATTTCAAGATTATCATTTTCTTACACCTCACTCCTTCCCCTCTCTAGGGTTTCTCAGCAGCCGCCCCACTTCACCGCTAGCCACCTCCTTCCGCAACACCACCTTACCACACCATCACCATTAACACAAACGTCACCACCATCATCCTCAAGGGTTAGTTTGGTTAAGCTTTAGAATCGGGTTTGTTGAGAAGAGATCGTGTTAGGGTTTCGTGGGTTTGTTTGTTCGTGAATGTTACCACCACCTACATTCACTCAGCCGCCACCACCATCATCAATCTCTCTCTTCTCTCGCTTCAAGGTAAGTCGACTCACAAACTTCCTTTGATGTTAATCTTTTCAGTTCAAAACCGTTTGGAAAACGCTTCTGTTAAGGTTTCGTGGACAAAGGTTGATTAAAACGTTTTATTTATGAAACCGCAGGATAATCTGAGAGTAAAAACGAGTTTAAAATGTTTTGATTAATGATAACCTTGAATTGTGGTGGTAACAAAAATGGTATTTGCTTTTGGTTTTGCGTACGGGTCGGGTCGACCTGGTTGTTGTCATATATTTGCCTCGTGACTTATTGTGGTGTCGCGTGTTCTAGTAGTTGTGTGAGCTTATTGACCATACGAGCTTGTGAGGATTGAATATGTGTTAAATGTTTGTGTTTGTGTTATCGGGTTCGGTCCGCATAAAAGCCAACACCAGGAAGTGTTGCGCTTGCATCCTAGTTCGACCAACACCCACGGGGGTGCTAGTTTGCGTTTTAATCTCGGTTCATAGGAGTTAAACCACCAAAGCAGTACTTGTTATGTCTCGTCGTGGTCCTGGTTTGGGTTAGTTTCGAGTTGGCTAAGACCCGTTCAGTTTCGATTTGACCTCGTTTGTTCATTTAGTTTTACTAATCGAGTTGTGGTGTTTCGGCCACGGGGCGAGTCTCTTGGTTACAGCTTTCATGGTTTGAGTTTATATTCTTATTGTTACCATTAAGTTTGTGATAGAATATGGGTGGGTTGATTTAAAAATGTGTTATACTCAAATTAATATTTATCATATATCGGTTATCTGAACTAACGTTAATTATTGGTTTCAGCTCTTGTGATAATGGTATGTTTCGGATTATATTGGGAGTTGTGACTTGAAATGGGTTACGAGCATGATTCGACAAGAGAAATGTATAATTGAAACTATTATTTCGGATACTAATGGGAAAAACGGTAACAACAATTAAAAAGATAACAATAGTTAAGGGATATATTGCAACACATGAGGCATTGATTTCTTGGACTCATTTACGAGCATTGTGACGTATATATTGTTGGACAAGGATTGGACGTATTGGATTTACGGTATTAGTTATTTAGACATTATGGACCCTTTGGTACACGCGACGGAAGGGTATTTTAGACTCATAAGAGTTTAACATATCTAGACCCGAACTATACAAACGGTCGATAAAACTAAACAACTAATATATACGCGAATGATATGTTCAATTGTATATTATAAATTGTAACATTTGACTAATTGGAAAACTTAATGATAAATTTTATATTATTCAAGAGTCATTATGACATGGAAATGTCTTATAAATGGGCTCTTCATGCCAAAATTCCGTAAAATCTTTTATAAACTTAAATCATTATGATTTCTTAATATCTTAAAAACCTTTTCAAAACTTATACGTTTTGACGATATATCAACTATTTGGGATTATGGGTAAACACCGAAACTTACCAATCAACTTTCTTGCTTGTCATAGTTATGAGTCATTATTCCTCAACGCCTTTCTTATCGCTTACCGAGTTGAGTCTTGGTCAATATTACTTAACTATTCCTTATAATGTATTGGGATATACATTATGCTTTAGCGTGAGTTATACTTTTGGCGTGAGTTGTATGTCGAGTCTAAATTTCTTACCACCACACGAAACGTTAAAAATTAACTTTTTGAGATATTGATACTGGAATTTTTGGAAACGTTTGATACGAATAATCCACGAAAACTAAGACACGTTGTCTTTCGGATATTATATTATTTTACTCTTTGAGACGTTTTTGAGATAATACGTATACTATTAGGTCGTGACGATGTAGTACTGATGTACTTGTACCCTTTGGATATCGTTGTGCTTTACTTGTGAGACTGCTGTGCTTTGCTCACTAATGCCAGTTGTGATTCTTGCGTTATTTTACTTGCTTTTAAACTGTTTTGGGGGAGAATACATGCTCGTTTTTATTAAATGCAAATGCTCGATTTATTTGAATAATCTGTTGTTACTTGGTTTGATGAAATGCGTGATTTGGTTTAAATATGTTTTTATGTGGGCACAAGTGCTTGAAAACTGTTTTGATTGGACTTGAAAATGTTTTTGTGAGCTATTACGTGCTAGGTTAAGGGTAGAAACCCAAGCGTTGTTATGAATTGTTGCATCCTGGCTCAGGATGGTGCGAATGTTATGGATAGATCTATTGGGAATGGCCACCCCGTCTGGACTTTGGTTGCCCAACTTGCCAAGGACTTTACTTGGATTTGTGGATGCACCAACTTGCCATGACGTATAACATGTCGATTGTTAATGTGTTTAGAGATAGTCACGCTCGTGCTATCTGAGTGATGGTTTCATGACTTAACTTGCGTAATAGTTAAGCTTGCGTGACACTATATTCGTTGTAGTGTTTGATTTTGATATGGTCCAAGTGGTGTTTTGAATTATATTTTTGCGGATAAATATTTTGATATGCGAATTAGGCAGGTATGCCCTTTAAATTTGGCTTGTTTATGAGAATTGATTTGCACTTGAAAACCTTGTGGTCCACATTTCTACTCTTTTGCTTAAAGGTAAACCTTGTTTTCGCGACATTGTGGGCGGCAAAATGATCGAAAGGATCTTTTTAACTCGCAATACTTTTATGAAAACCTATGAACTCACCAACCTCGTGTTGACACTTTTAGCGTGTATTCTCGGGTATTGAGGCGATTGTTTACTGATTGGAGGCGCTTGGGCAATGGCATGGCATGGTCATAGATGACTCTCGATATTTGTACTGGGGACCGCTTATTTATTATGGGCCTGTTTTTCGCATCAAATTTTATTGTAAACATCGATTTTATTAAATAAATGAGTTTTCTTAAGAAAAACCTTTATTCTATGCTTGTGTTGTGATACCGATTAGTAGCACCCAAAACTTGTATGCTTCCGCTAAAAATCCGATTTTTGAGGGTGTTACAACATCGTTGGACAAAAGACCATCCTCTTGAGAATATTATTGGTAACCCGAATCAACCAGTCGTAACGAGACAACGTTACACGCATAAAGGAACATTGCATTTATGCACTCACTGTCCGCCAATCTGAACCTAAAAACATTAAAGACCAATGACCAAATACAACTGGATTGAATCCACGCAGGAAGAACTCAATCAATTTAAACGCCTTGAAGTATGGGAATTGGTTGAAAGACCAACAGGAGTCTTCGTCATTGGTCTCAAGTGGATTTGGAAAAATAAATTGGATGCTGAAGGAACCGTAATCAGAAATAAGTCACGTCTTGTGGCTAAGGGTTATAGACAGGAAGAGGGTATTGACTTTGAAGAATCATTCACTCTGGTTGCTCGTCTTGAGGTCGTTCGGATATTTCTGGCGTCATGCTCATATGAATATAACACTCTTTCAGATGGACGTCAAAACTGCTTTTCTGAATGGTCAACTGAAAGAAACAGTCTATGTCAGCTAGCCAAAAGGATTTGTTGATCCAGAGTTCCCGAACCACGTTTATAAACTGAAGAAAGCTCTCTACGGTCTCAAACAAGCTCCTTGGGCATGGTACGATAAGTTATCATCCTTCCTCATTGCCAATAATTTCACCAAAGGTTCGGTTGATCCTACACTTTTCATACAATATCATGGGGCTCACATTTTAATCGTTCAAATCTATGTGGATGACATCATTTTTGGGTCAACACATTTAAAATACTCATATGCTTTTGCAAAACTAATGACAAAATATTTTGAAATGTCAATGATGGGTGAACTCACATTTTTTCTTGGAATGCAAGTTCATCAATCTCCCCGTGGTATTTTCTTAAGTCAGTCCAAATATGCCCTTGAACTTTTAAATAAATTTGGAATGACAAGTTGTGATACCTATGCCACCCCAATGGCACATACCAAGAAGCTGGACGCTGATTTGCATGGGAAATTGGTTGACCCTACCAAATACCGTAGTATTATTGGGTCTCTCATGTATCTAACAGCTAGCATGACTGATATTGTTTTTGCTGTATATTTTTGCTCCCGTTATCAGTCTAGACCAACTGAAAATCACCTCTCAAAGGCTAAAAGAATCCTTCGATACATCAAGGGAACCATTAACTTGGGGATCTGGTATCCGAAGGATTCTGGTTTTGAACTAATAGCTTTTTCAGAAGTTGATCACGCAGGATGCTTTGATTCACGGAAAAGTACTTCAGGAGCATTACAATTTCTTGGTGATAAACTGGTGTCATGGCAATCGAAGAAGCATGATTTTACATCAGCTGTCCTCAACCGAGCGTAATATGTAGCCATGTCGGAGTGTTGTGCTCAAGTCATTTGGATGAGAACACAACTCAAAGACTATGGTTACGTATTTGACAGAATCCCTATGTACTGCGATAATCGGAGTGCTATTGTGGTCTCGCAAACTGTTCAGCATTCAAATCAAAGCACATCGATCTTGATATCATTTCATCAAGGAGCACGGAACAGGTACGCTTGAATTATACTTTGTGGGTACTGAATACCAATTTGAGATCTTCTCACAAAAGCCTTAGCTCCTGCTAGGTTTAATGAGTTGGTCCCACGGATTGGTATGAGGTGTTTGACTTCAGAGGAACTGGATGAACTTTTAAAACATTCTTAAAACCAGTCAAACGCCAACACCTCTTTTGTAAATATTTTTCAAAAACAAAATTATAAAATCTGATAAAACAACAAAAATATTCTTCTATCTATATTTCTTTTAACATGGCAAGTACAAATCTTTTGTCAAAACTCTAATCTTTCAAAATTCAGTATTTTTTTGATCAAGTGTTGAGGGGGAAAAAGCAAATATTTTTGGTTTTTTCGCAAAACCAATTGTACTTGCATGTTACCTAAATCCAGTTGTTTCTTTAAAAAAAATGGTGTAGTAAGCATTTACGGTTTACTAACACTCTCTGGACTAAAATATATAAAATTTCATTATTTCTTAAGTCGAAGGGGAGTGTCGTCAAGTTTCTTTCCAAATATCCTTCGTTTGGTAACCAAAATGGAAGTTATGGACGTTGGGTGTAAATGGTAAAGGTGGAGGGACTAATTGTGTCAAAACCTCAAAGTAATTTTTAACAAAAATACTCCACCTAATTTTCTCAAACACATTAACTCATCTCATTTATTTCCCAACTACCCAATCTTACGCCTAAGATTCATCCTTCTAAACAAGATTTTTGATCATCAATTTGTAAGTGTTAAAACGTTCTTTGGAATAATCTAAACATGGGTTTTGAATCACTTTTTAAACCAACGGTTAGATTTTTGTCTAGAGATGATTTTGTGTTCTACGCATAAGCGTATGAACACATAATCCAGTGTGAGTGTTTGTGGTTGAAATGGTTGTGTCAAAACGTTTGTATAATCTCTTTGATACCATTTTTATCATTAAAACTCACCCAGAAACATGAATTGATTGATTTTGAAAATTAGGGTTTATGCATAATTTTGGGCGTTTTCAAATGTGAGTGTTTTTGGTTAAAAAGATAGTTGTTTGATGTTGTTTGCATGTTGAATTGATCATATCTAGGCTTAGAACTTACCCAGAAACACCAATTAGGATTAAATTGAAAATTAGGGTTTATGTTCATAGAATTTGGGTATTTTTTAATCCGCTTAGGTTGTGATGTTAAAACTTACATAAAACAACTCAATAGCCTTCTTAGACATCACAGAAAAGGTTTGGTGTCATTCCTATAGCTAGAACTCTTACACGTAGAAATTGAGCTTTAGGGTTTAAAACCTACTCAGAAACTTGTTTCTACGCATAACTGCTTGAAAGTGTTTTCATGATTAGAACTGAAAAAGGAATGTATGTAGGTGTTAATATTGGTATCATGATGAATTTATTTCAGGTTTCTACGCGTGAAAAAACTCAGAATCAAGGTTACTTGAACATCTACGCATAAGGATCACCTTAGCGTAGAAGATGTTATGTGTAAGAGAAATCTTATGCGTAACCTTTATGCGTAAGGTTCTACAATGAGTACTACGCGTATCCTGTGAAGGATATACGTAAATAGTGACCATTACGCATAAGGTTCACTCTTACGAGTAAGCCTTACGCATAAGGTTCCATATACGCTTACGCGTTAGCTTTACGCCTAAGGCCCTCTTTTCCTACGCGTAATATTTCTTACACGTAAGACAAGATCCTACGCATAAGCTTACTCTTACGCGTATAACCAGTTCTGTTTACGCATAAGCTTAGTACTTTACGCCTAAGTCTAAGATTAACCTTAATTATCAATTGTTACGCATGCAAACTTGTAAATAAATAAATCATAACGCTACGAAACCAAAAATGTCACTAATAAGCTTAAATGTTTAACAAAGTTGTGAAAAATAAGTGAATACTTGGACTTTAAAACTCAAAGTTAATCAACTCACGAAACTTATCACCACGTCTTTGGACTATTGGACTAACAAGTGACATTGGACTCGTAACAATCATCGACATATCACATTCAATAAATAGACAATAAAATCAACTGTTGACTAACGTAATGTCTTTCGATATGTTGGTTCTTTTGGCTAAATATCTTCCAGATCATGACATGGACGCTCAAATGCAAAATGTGGAAGCACCAAATGTTCTCACTATTGAAGATATCTTCCCTCATGGTTACCCTATGAAGATCGGAAAACAACCTCGAGTTGATTTTGATACTTTCTCTTGTTACGAGTCTTCATGCCGGATTGCTGCGAGATATTCGAAGTCTCACCCTTATCGAGAACATGCTCACGAACTCGCTACTATACGATTTACATTCACCAATCGGCATACAATGCAAAAGATCAAAGGTCAAAATGCTGTGATGGTGAGACTTAACAACAAACAAGTCACCATTACACCGGCAGATTGAGGGTCATTCTTCTCATTCACGTCATCGAACCTACTCAATTCAATGCCACTCCAAGCGAAGATGCGTTCTCCGGTTCATTGGTCGACATCGGCTATGATGAAGCTACCGGGGTAGTTACAAAGCACTCATCTGTTGCCTCAAGAACATTCCTCAGCCATGGAGAACCCTCTTCATTATATTGCAAAATCCGTTTCTGGACGTGACAGTGGTCATCAGCATCCCAAGCTCATGTAACTATAAATATTTTGGGCTTTGGTCAACAAGAAAGACATAGAAGTTGAAGCTCTGATATGGGACGATATGATGACTTTCCTTAAAAAAGCACTCTTCGCACAACAAATCCACTTTGAAGTTGACTTATTCGCTCGGCCAATCGTCGGAATGTGTACGAGATACCATAAGGGCCCAATATCTCAATAGCACCTTTGTCTAAAGCTTCGAATGAAACTTCATATCCGAAACGCAAAGTTGGCTTTTTACCTTTATAAAGCTCATATGGTGTTTTGTTTAAGAAAGGACGTATTAGGACTCTATTTAAAATATATGTAGAAGTGTCAACGGCATTACACCAAAACTTTTGAGGAATGTTTTGTTCATTAAGCATTGTTCTACTCATTTCTTGAATGGTTCTATTTTTACGTTCTACAACTCCATTTGATTGAGGTGTTCGAGGAGCCGAAAAGTTATGTGTTATACCATTTGTATCACAAAAGTTTCCAAATTGTGTTTCATTGTCAAATTCACGACCATGATCCGTTCGGATCGACACGTCCAAGTTTTCAAAAACAACGTCCAAGTAAACCTTGAGTAATCATCTACTATGACCAAAGTGTATAAGTTGCCTCCATAACTTCTTATAGCGGATGGATCAAACAATTCCATATGCAAAAGTTCTAGACACTTAGATGTGGACACCATGTTTATAGCCTTATGACTACTATAGGTTTGTTTACCAATTTTGCAAGCATCGCAAAAATGTTGGTCATATTTAAGTTTTGGTAAATTCCTAAGTAGCTCTTTTGAAGATAGGTTTTGTATAAGTCTTATATTAGCGTGACCTAAGCGCCTATGCCAAAGAGTTGAGCTATCATCTAATGTTGTTAAACAAAGTTTGTCATTAGATTTTCTATCTATTTTCATGACGTATATGTTATTTTTCCTAACTCCTTTAGCTATAGTGATACCATCTTTTAGTATTTTACTACCATTTTCTTCAAATAGTACTTTATACTTTTTATCACATAATTGGCTAATACTAAGTAGATTAAATCCTAACCTATTGACATGAGCAACATTTTCAATAGTTAGAGAGTTATGAGCGATCGTACCTTTGCCAATGATTTTGCTTTTGAGATTGCTACCAAAAGTGACATTACCTCCATCATACTCTTGGTATGTTGAGAAGAGACTTTTGTTGCCCGTCATGTGTCGTGAGCATCCACTATCTTTTATCCACTCATCAGGTTCCAATCCAACTTTCAAGCATACCTAAGATGCAAATAACTCAAGCGTTTGGTCCCCAATATCTCATTGGTCCGTTTGGGTTAAACTTACCATTTACTTTATTCATGTATGGAAATTATGGGTGAGAGTTCCATGACATGTAATCTGGAGTTTGATATGGTCTAGGGAAGTTTTGATTCCAACCGTTATGTTGATAATTGGGTTGTATGTTGTGGTTGCTCTTAGGAAAGGGGCGTTTGGCAAAAGGTGTTTTATGTCGTTGTTGAGTGGTTTTTGATCTAAATTCATTTTTAGCAGGTCCTACTCCTGATGTAACAGCAGGTTTTAGTTTAACACTGTCCTTGGTTTTCTTTGTTACTTTGACAAATTCGCTAAGGTCCGTATCACAAGCATTCTGTCCTGCTGCAGTCCCCATGGCACCATTTTTTACAAAGGACGGAGCCCTTATTTTGGGTCCGTCTGGTCCGTGCTGACTGCAGCAGTTTTGACAGTTTGTTTGTCTTTTTCGGCCATTTTGTTTTGATTCTTCGGAATTAATACCTCATTATATCCTAACCCATTCATGTTTCCTGGTGTTTTTTGAATTCTAACTATTTCATCGGCACAAGCGATGTTTTTGTTAAACCATTTAAATTTAAAATTATGTTCGATTAGAACATCTTGTGTGAGCTTTAGTTTTTTTATTTCAAGATTAAGCTCTTGACATGATTTGCAACCATCGTCATTTGCTTTTCCCTTTTCTAATTGTTTTGCCTTTTCTTTTAACTCATAGACTTCATTTTCTAAAAATTCCTTTTTAGTCTTTAAAAATTTATTCTTAGTTATGATTTTTAGACTTAGCTCACACAATTGATTGTATTGTTTTTGCAAAGTGTCATCATCAATAGAGGAATAAGATGAGTTAGAATGTACCTCGTTTGACTCATGTGCCATTAGAGCGATCTTCTCCTTGCTTTACTCTTCATCATCTTCACTATCACTCCAAGCACCACTTACAAAAGCTCGTTGAGTTTTGCTTTTAGGTAGCTTGGTACAATCTCCTATTAGATGACTTGCATCACCGCATCTAAAGCACTTTCTTTCACCTTTACCCTTTTTGTCATCCCGATCTTTTCCGAATGGCTTCTTTTCTTCTCGAGGTTGTCTTACGAACTTTCCTCTTCTTCTAAAGAACTTTTTGAAATCTCTAACGGCCATGGCATACTCTTCATCTTCACTACCGGAGCACGATTCGTCAACATCACTCGATTCCATTCTTGCTTTTAGAGCAACGGATTTGATTTTCTCTCTTTTTCCTTTGATGATTTCCGAATCCTTCTCCATCACCATTTCGTGCACTTTGAGATTTCCGATTAGCTCGTCTAGTGACATTTTTTAGAGATCTTTTGATTCTTAAATGGCCGTCACTTTAGCTCTCCACTTCGGATGGAGTGCTCTAAGAAATTTCCTAATAAAGTTCTTACTACGCAAAGATTGATCAAGTGCTTTAAGTGATGTAATAATAGTATTAAAGCGAGCAAAGCCACAATCAATGGTTTCATCTTCAGGAATAACAAATTGTTCATATTGTTGAACAAGAAGATCAATTTTGTTATCCTTGACTTGTGAATTTCCCTGATGTGTAACAATCAAAGATTCCCAAATATCTTTGGCGGTTTCACACATAAAAATTCTTTCATATTCTTTTCTAGGCAAAGCATTATAAAGTATCATTTTAGCTTCATTATTTTTAGCAATTAATTTCTTTTGTTCATCCACAGAAATATCTTTTGTTGTAGAACTAAAATCCCCTTTAACAATAACAAACCAAAGATCTATATCTTTTTATTTTACATATGTTTCAAAACGGTTTTTCCAATAGATAAATCCATTGGTTTCAAAGAGTGGTGGTCTTTGCATAGATTGCCCTTCTTTAATGTCTTCAGAATCCATGGATCGTTTCAATTTTATAAAATACAATATATTTTAGAAATTCTTGAGCAACGAGGCTCTGGTACCAATTGTGGAAAACTAGAAGGGGGGTTGAATAGTTTACCGATTAAAAACTTTGTTTTGAAACTTATTGAAAGATCAATTGATGTTGATCTTAGATATGTTAGTGAAATATGTAAACAATATATAAAGAGTAGATAAGGAAAGAAACAATGAAACCACAACAAGTTGTTTATAGTGGTTCGGTCTACAAGGACTCTTTTTCCTTTCCCTACTCCACTCCCCGAGTCTCACACTCGAGAGTTTAACTTCGCTAGTCAACAAGCTCCTTTCACCGGCGAAGAAACCTTTACACTTCGCTTACACACTATTTCCGACACTAAGCTAAATGTCGAGTTATTTTCAAGGGTACAACCACCCCCACACACAATGTATTTTAGGGACTAAAATACTAACCACTCACACTCACAAGATTATGATGGTTTGGTACAATAATGAAGTATGAATCAACACAAGATCATACAACAACAAACAAACAAGACTTCCAACTTCTCGTTGAAGCTTGAATGTGACTTGATCTTCTTTGCTACAAAAGAGATCACTAATATGATATGAAACTGAGTTATAAAGGTTAGAGAGAAGGAATGTATGAGAGTATGATAGAAAAGGATGAAAAACTACTTGGTTTGGCTTTGCTATTTATAGCCAAAACCATCAGCAAGCACCACGGAACCCTTGAAAGTGTTCCGCCCGTTATAATATTTGGTGCCGCCGAGGTCTGACAGCAAGATCTCAAAATCTTACCAAAGTCAACCATATATATGCAAGATTGTGTAAGATATGTAGAGCCTAAATCTACACAAAGTATCTAGTGAAATCTTCCAATGATTTCAATGATGCATCACATGATGTCACGTGTTTGTTTTTTTATTTTTAGAAATATGTAAATACATATGTAATGTTTAGCTTTTAAGAAACCAAAACATTCTAAAAACTACTATCATACATTATGGTTTAGAGTCATATCAAGATATGATTAATCACAATGTAAATGCTTGAGTGATGAAGATATTATTTGAAAAAACTTGTTTTAATATCTATTAAACTTTTGCCGTTAACAAAACTTAGGTAAAAGATCACAAATATAAATAACGTTTAATGACGATATTTGTATTAACAATCTTCTCACGTATGTAGATGCTTCACACCAAACTAACCGCGAAAGATGGAATGAAACGACTTCCCCCTGAATGTTGCGGTCTATCGGAATAATGGTTACTTGTGACTATGCAATTACTCGATAAAAATGACCATGTGTGAGGCATCATAACATCATATGTAGGTAACTTCACACACTATAACTCTTTGAAAGTGAGACGATAACACCAAAGTAATAAATTTGAACCACAGATTGTCTCATTTCTTCCCCCTAGTTAAAGAAATTAATGAAGGGAAACGGGTTTTCAAAAAAAATCAAAGAAACAGGACCCCCTACACTCTCTTCCCCCCGATGTTTTCAATGAATCAGAATCATACACCACGTATGTTGATGATGAATGTGTATGATGAATTGGAGACAGCGAAACCATGCATGTCCAATTAATCTAACAAGTGTGAAGTACCATAAATATCTCGTGAGAATCAACTACTGATAAAACTTCTCTACTCGTGTATACTCTTCCCAGCTAACTCTTTACCAACCCCATTATCATTTTGACGGCTTTTTGTAGTGATTACTGATGGAGAAAATCCAATATGACGAACTTGAGACTAAAGTAAAATAACCCGAACCTGTGACTTAAACTTGCACTATTGTAAGATCAAGAACCCGTTGATAATCGGATCGAAAAAGGGTAAACTAAGGTTTCTCTAATTGTCCACAACTTTGTATGACACTTGAGCACAACAACGTAACTCCTTGAAAGTGATAGCTATACGCTGTGAGCATAACAACGTAACTCCTTACATCAGGTATAACTAGAAAACTCAAGTTTTTGTCATTCGTAACGGTTAAAGCTCGAACAAGGATCTCGAAGAATCATGCATCCAACCAACCCCAATATCTTCAGATACTAAGTACACGCACCCGTGATATCCCACTTCAACCTCAAATAAATAATATTGAATTCACGTCGTAATCATATCTTGCGGTTAAAATGAACTTTGATTATGGTTTCCCGATCTTGTCAAAAAACTTGTATCCTCGTGAAATATTTGGTCACTTTGATATTTCGAACCCCAATTATAACCATTAACCAAATTTTACCAAAGTTTAGTTGAGTAATACGCATTTGCCAAAAATTCGTATGTAACTCAACAATTATTAACACATTAGTCCATTGGTGTAAATCACAAAATCATGCCATGTTGAATAAATAATCACGCAACCATCAAATTTAATAGAAAGATTTCGTTCCATGTAATTAACTATCCAACAGCCCAAATCCGATCCAACATCAGGTACACACTGAAGGTCCAAGTCGAAGCCCAAACAGAGACTTGGTCCAATACTACACCGGGTCCAGTCAATCATGTGATAAGCAAATTTTAAGCCCAAACCGACAACCCTAATTTTACTTGTATAAAGGAGTAGTGATAGATAGCACATAACCCTAATCCCCTATTTATCTCTCCTTAACCCTAATCCACTAAAAACACACACAATCAGAAAACCACCATCAACTCATCCATTCCTCATCTCCTCTCAACATCACAGTCACAAAAAAACTAATACATCATCCATTCATCATTGAAAACGAATCACTGGTAGGTAAAGGTTTTTTTTGTTTTTGATTTTCTTGTGTTTTCTTGTAATAACGAACAAAAGAAAGAATATAACATAATTGTTATATTTCTTCTTTAAGTTCGGATATTGAAAAGAAGTATATTATCACAACGTATCGATGATGATTTGGTTTTCTAGAGTGATAATTGCTTAATCGGTTCAGAAATCTCATAAGAGACACGTGAAAAAACCATTCTGAGATCTTAATTACCTTTCGATAATCGTTCTAAGATTTTAATATTGTTAAGATATGTGATGCGACTTCATTCTTTCGTGTTGTTGGCCATGGTCATGTTTAACGTTATGTAACACATGGAAACAAGTGAGTCTGAGATCAACGTATTATTGTTTTATTGGAATTATGAACGAATCTAGATAAGATAGTACTACCTCCGTCCCATAATAATTGTCCACTTTTACTATTTATGAGTCTTTCTTGTTTAACTTTGACCATTTATATTTTTATTTGTGTTATATAATACTTGATGAAAATTATACCAAATAAAAATACATTTAAAACCCAATCTATTCATATATTTTTCATCAAGTATTATATTATACAAATAAAAATATTTATGGTCAAAATTGAATAAAAAAGACTTGAAAAAGTCAAAGTGGACAATTATTATGGGACGGAGGTAGTAACAAATTTGTTATCAAACTTATCTTTTTGAATCGGATATGAGATGAAGGTAGATCAATGATGGGCTTTGTTTTGTGTGATTGAAATTATTGAAAGTTTTGAATCACGAAACTAGACTGAGATCTGTGGTAGATGTTGTTTGTTGTTATTGGATTAAATGTCTTGATGTTCTTGTGTTCATACTTAGATGGTTGAACCGATGATGGTGAAATAACTGAGGTCATAATGGAGTATTGGTATTTGGTTTTGGTTTGTGGTCGAGTTTAGTTTAAGCATAAAAGTCTTCTTCTTCATCTTTATTTCAGGTCTTACGCGTAACTTCTTACACGTAACTTTCTTATGCATAAACATAGTTACTTATGAGTAAGTTTCCTTATGCGTAAACTATTCTTAGGCGTCAACAAGGTTACGCGTAAACAAGGCTACGCGTAAACAAGCCTACGCATAAGCAAGGCTACGCGTAAGCAAGGTTAGGCGTAAAGAGGGTCCTTACGAGTAACTTTCCTGGTTACTCGTAACAAATCTGAAGATCCTTAGGCGTAAAACTAGGGTTTTTACCCTTGTTGACTTATTTTCGGCATCCTTTTTCCGACCAAATATTCTGACCAGATTCAATAGAAACCTAGAAAAACAGACATAAAGATATCATCATTTTTGACCCATTTTACACTATGAATAATCTGACCATTTGACCATATAATATTCCACGAGTTGGTACATAACAGTTACAAAACTTTAATACACAAAAACTATTTGGTGAATCAGACACAATAACCAAGGACAAGAGACTGCATATAAAAAGTTTGACTATAACTTGTATAAAAAACTGTTAACCCGAAAAAGAAATGTGAAAGGTTAAGATAAAAGACAGATTTTTAAACAAGATTTTGACAAGAAAACATCATCAAAATCAACCATAACTAAAAAACCGACCTTGCTCTTGATACCACTTGTACGATCATTTTTATGGGTATTTGGTGAATCGGGAGGTCTTGGAAGATGGAAGAACACCATCTTCAAGTTAGAGAGAGAAAGTATAGAAAGAAGGGAGAGAACTATGTGTTTTATTATTGATGAAAGGTAAATTACACTAAAGAGTCTAACCCTCCTAGGAATGTCTATGAGGGTATTTATAGCTAAACACATACAACTATGACTATATGACATAACAAGCCCAAGTGTTTAAGCTAACAAAGATAGAAAATGTAATCCCGTCAATGTCGTTCCATTTACGAGTTAGGAGCGATTCCAACAGAATTCACCATTAATTTGGCTTGCCACGAGATTCGAGTCTACCTTCGAGCTTAACACTTGTATTTTCATGTCTTTAGCGATTCTTAAGCCCGCCAGCAGCGCTTAATATTTCACCTCGTTGTTGGTGCTTGGGAAATTAAGTAGGAGCGCATAAGTGTACTCTGTCTGATCCGGGCTGATTAACACCAAACCCGCCCCAGCGCCTTTTTTGTTAGATGCCCCATCGGTGAACAACGTCCATTCCTCTTTCTGAGTGGATATATCACATATCTCCTTTCCTACCTTTTTCGGGTTGCCTTTTCCTTTGTCGACTGGCATTTCATTCAAGAAATCTGCCAAGATTTGACCTTTGACTGAGTACCTTGGGATGTATGTGATTTTTTATGCTCCCAGTTCCACGGCGTACTTCATCAACTTTCCTGAAGTCTCCGGCTTGTTCAATACTTCCTTAATGGGTTGATCCGTGATTAGCTTGAATGGATGGGCCTCGGAGTATCTTTTGAGTCTTCTTGAAGAGTGCAAAAGAGCCAAGGCTAATTTTTCCAGACGGGCCTAGTTTCGCTCAGCCTCATGTAATGTTCGGCTAACATAGTGTACCGGCATCTGTTTTCCCTTTCTTTCTACCATTAGGATGGCGCTTATGGCTTCTTCGGCCGCCGCTAGGTATATGAATAAGTCTTCTCCTTCTTCCGGGCCTGTGAGGTAGGGTAATTCTAAAATTAAGCATTTCATTTCTTTAAAAGCCTCTTCAGCCCGCCAGGTCCATCGGTATTCACTTTGATTTTCTTTGGTTATGTTCTTTAGCGTGTTGAAGAATGGTAAAGCATTCTCTGCCGACCGAGACAGGAACCTGTTCATGGCTTCCAGTTTTCCACTTAAGCTTTGCATTTCCTTCAGGGTTTTTGGTGATTTCATGGCAGCTATCGCCTTTGTCTTCTTGGGATTTGCTCGTATCCCTTCGGATGTCAATATACCCGAGGGATTTTCCTTCTTCTACTCCGAACGAACACTTTTTGGGGTTAAGTTTCATATTGATTCCGCGGAGGTTGTCGAACATTTCGGCCATATCTGCTAACAGTTCCTTCTCACTCCTTGTTTTTATGACCATATCATCTATATACGCTTCCAAGTTCCTACCAATTTGACTTTTAAATGCATAATCGACCACCCTTTGATATGTTGCCACGGCGTTCCTCAGCCCGAATGGCATTTTTGTGTAAAAATATGTGCTATGCTCGGTGTAGAAAGTTGTTTTCTCTTCGTCTTCCTTAGCCATTTGCACCTGGTGATACCCTTTGTACGCATCAAGAAAACACTTGTAATTATATCCCATAACCGACTCAATTTTCCAGTCCTTTAGACAAGATGCATTGATGTTTTTAAAGTCTATGCACATCCTCCATGTTCCATCTGGTTTTTTGACTGGCACAGGGTTGGAAATCCACGTCGGATACTTCACCGATCGAACTATGCCTGCCTTCAACCATTCCTCCACTTCGGTGTTGATCGCTTGATTTTTCTTTGCTGAAAAGGTCCTCTTCTTCTGGGCAATCGGCCTTTCCTGCACATTGACATTTAGCTTATGTTCGATTATTCTCCTGGGAAACCCAGTCATGTCGGCTGGCAGCCACAAAAACACATCTTTGTTATTTTTTAACATCTCGATCAGCTGTCTTTTGCATCCATGGAAAAATTGCATCCAATGGTAACCAGTTGTTGCGGCAATCCAGGATTGATCATAACTTCTTTGGTTTTTCTTGGGAGTTCCTCTATTTCCACGACCTGCTCCGGCTCCTTACCTTTCGCTCCTTCATTCAAAAATTTCATCTCCAACCTTCTACATTCCGACACCATGACCGAGCTTGTGACGAGTGTCGCAATACCCCTCGGCGTAGGGAATTTCATCATGGAGTGTATTGTAGAGGGGATAGCCCTTAGCTCTCTGATGCCTGATCGTCCTAGTATGATGTTGTAGGGAGAAGGAGATCTTATTATCGCAAACGTCATCGTCGTCTGTCAAAATAAACCATCATTTCCAAAAAAAATGTTCAACTCAATTTTTCGCAGGGTCTGATAGCTTCTCCCGAGAAACCCACCAGTGGTGTGTTTGTTTTTTTGAGTTTTACCTTGATCGAGGGACATAAGTTCTGAAAACAATGTTCGTACATTACTTCCACTGCTTTTGGTCTTTCCCACCGCCATATACCATGTTGATGACCCTTCCCCTACCGGGATGGTTGTCTTTTGGGGTGTTCCTTCCCCTTTGCCTCACGTCCTTCAAGAGGTGGTCTAGCTTTCCTGTTTGTAAAGCTATTTTTAGTTGTTCTTTCAGGTGATAACAATCATTGGTGAGGTGACCTTTCTCGCCGTGATAATCACAAAACTTGTCCAAATTTTCTTGTCTTGGTTTTCCTTTTAACGGCGGGGGAGATGGTAGTTTTAGCTGAAGCTCGGTTCCCAGTATCTCATTGGGAGGTTTTGTGAGGAGACTTAGGTCTATAGGACGTGTATTATTCATGTAATTATTTCTTCAGTAGTCGCTCCTAAGTGCTCCATCTATCCTTTTTGGGTAGTAGGGGTCGATCTCCTCTTCGCTTGTCCGCATAGCTCTGAATTCGAGATGACCGGTCTGAATTCTGAATGGCGGAGTATGAACTCCGGTATGTTTCTCCTAGGGGAAGCTCGGTGGTTTTGTAAGCCTCTTCGGAATGCACGAAGTCACCTACTCTTATCATCATTTCGATTACAGTTTTTGGGATCCTACCGGAGAATCGCTTCGCTAGCTCCGGGCATTTACTTCCGTTTCTAAAGGAGTATATTTGCATGACCTCTGACACTCCCGGGCTAGCTTCATCCGTCCATCTTTCCATGAACTCTGGTAAAGTTTTGTTTGCTTTACGTACAATCTTGGTTATTTCCATTGGATCCTTTAAACATTTTCTTCGAAGAGCAAATCTCGAGAGGAACTGTTCTCGAAGCGCTCCCAGCTGTCTATGCTGCCATTGGGTAAGCGGTCAAACCAACCCCTCGCTGATCCATCCAAGGTTTGTTGGAACATCCAACACCATACTGGCATTTGCCACCCTCCGTGGCTAGCTGCCCCTGAGAATCAAGCAATGTGATCGTCCGGGTCTGTGGAACCATCATAGAGTTTGATGTTTTTAGGCAAATCGTGCTTAGGGCCTGCGAATTCTATGATTCTTTTGGTGAACGGGCATCCGGGGGCATCTTTTTAAGGTTTTTGCAAATCTTCCTATTCGACTCCTTTACCCTTATGTCTCTCTTTTTCTTTTTCAACCTCCTTTTGTGGTTCTCTAGTTTCGTCTCCGAAGTCGATCCGTATGGGTTTCAGGGGACTGGTGCCTTTGGTGTTATGTTCTCTTATCAGGGCTTTTAGTGAGGTTATGTGGCTTAATATCTGCTCTTCGAGGTTGGGTGGGTTATTATTTCCTTCGACATTCCCGGATGGAGTTTCAGTGGAGGGACTCGCCATTTTCTAGTCTACATAGATTGAATAGCGCGTCCCACGGATGGCGCTAATTTGTTGAGGTAAAAATGTGTCTTCACCCGAACAAGCTAAGATCTTTCGGTAGTCTCTTCGTCCAGCCCTTCGGATTTGTGAACACAAGAGCAACACGCGTTAGCCTCGCCTAGGGTTTTATCCCTAGACCAAGCTCCGGCGTGAGAATGAGAATATGATATGGTGAGTTATTGTGTGTAAAAGTAGGGTTAGAGAGAGTTGACCTAAATGCAGTAACTTCCTCTCTTTATACAGGTGAGAAGTCTTGTCTTTACGTGAGGGTCATATGTGGTGAAAGTGACCCTTTCAGGCGGGACTTTGACTTGCTCTGTTTAGGCTCAGCTTAAATCAGGTCAATGGTTCTCATCAAGATTCCTTCCCTTTTATACATGGTGACGCCATGTGACCATTGTACCAAAGCGCTTGTGGCCAACCCTTCCGTATGGGATGCGTCACCTCAACTTGGAGTTTGCTTTTATAATTGGTCCAATTGATTTGTTATAAATTGTCCAGATGGTTTTGGTCCTTCGGCTGGGAGCTTCAGGTACATACGCCAACACACAGACACATACAATTTTCTCCATTTGTGTTGTCTTTATATGCTTAATACATTTGTTCGTTTAGATACATAACACCCTTGACATACTCTGAGAAATGGGATATTTTAGTTGTATTTTGGTCAATTGGAGTTTTTAAAAACCTATTTAAGAATATTTCTTTTGTTTCATTTTTGTAGATTTGAACTTGGGTTCGAATGCAATTGAATTGTTTGTTTAGTAGATTTTTTGAGCTCTACTTAATCAGAATTGATTACTAAAATAGCAAAATGTTGTCCAACGCCTTCAATTCATTTGTTATGTAACAAGATTATGATTAATTGAGGTGTGAATTTATTTGTGCAATATGACAAGGTTATGTTTATAATATTAATGCTTATTATATATTGTTGTCTTCAAAACTATGTTATATGGAAGTCGTTTTGTTCACACAAGTTTGATATTGCAGATATAATAACCTCAGGATGGTGATGGCAAAAGGCAATCTCTTAGTTTTCTTTTATCACCCTTGGACTACTTTGTAGATGTTACAACCTAATTTAGCTTCGATGATGACACAAGACAATCTGGATTTCTTTTAGGAGACTTTAGCTTTAATGATGTTACAACCTACTGAGGTTAAATACTTTTGTATAGAAATGATTTATCATAAACTTATAGAATTGAGATTTTTGTTATTACTTTTATGTTTCTAATAAAAGCGAGAACTATGTTTGCATATGTCTTAGAATGTATCAGAATACAAATGACCAAATAGGTCACTATTGATGTTTTTCAGCTGTTTAAATAGAACTGAAATGTTGGAGTAGATAAGAAGGCTGTCATAAGAAACTTATTACGACACTTTGTGTTGTTAAATCTCTTGCATCTAAAAGAAGTGTGTTATGATATCACTTATTAGGACACGAATGATTATCAATTAGACATTTTTATGGAACTAAAAGTACCATTGTATTAGTTGTTGGTTTCTTTTACAACACCAAATTTGGTCCTAACAAAATACCTTTGTATTAGGACCCTTTTCTTGGTACTCAACTAAGACATTATGTACTACGATTTCGTCCCATTCAAATACCTTTTAAGACTTGTGAATGCGTCCTAAAACTTAATAGAAGAATAAGCATATATTACAACACTATAAAACATCCTATTATATGGTCTACTAGTTATAATGCCCGTGCACGCACGGAGTTTTTTCTAAAATTTTTAATAATATATTTTTATCTATTAAAAAACAAATTTGAGAGCAACATAGCTGGGTATCCAAAAACTCAAAAGAGTTTCTATGCACTAAACTAAGCGGTTCCAAAAACCCTAACCACAATAATAAGATAAAGGACAAGGATCCTCTAATGTTCATTTGAACATTAGAGGTGATGTTGTGTTTTAATTGATTGTACATAGTAATTATTGCAAAACATTTGTTTTATTTTTATTCAAATGTACAATCACTTAAAACACAACATTACCTCTAATGTTCAAATAAACATTAGAGGATCCTTATCCTAAGATAAAACACTTTTAATTACCAATGCTAAGCATCCTCAATATAGACATGCAGCCTTATCTAATTCATCAGTAACAATAAGCTTATAACCTATACAAACCTAGTCATTTTTTTTAACCTATTTACTTACAGCCACAAATGAAATAGATTTCTATTACTACTTGCATCAACAACTGTCGAAACATCCATTCTTTGCATGTAGTTGTGTATTATAACTGTTTTTGTTATAATAACCATAAGGTACAACAACTGTTTAATTGACATATTAGCTTAATATTGAAAGATTCGTAAATGGTATATTTTGCAAAGATGATTGTCTTTCGAAAAGCATGCTGATTTTTTATATTCATAAAATGATCCACATAACAAATATCCGTGAAGGAGCTACAGAAATACAAAACACCATATATGGTTTCTTGACCTTAGTGTCTTGCCAAACTGGATTCACTTCAGGATACATCATGAGCGTTGCACTAACAATTTTAGCTATTTCTACTGCATCACATCTAAAAGAAAATATCAAATAAAAGTTAAAAAGGCATTGAGTAAGATTTTGGGACACGTTATTAGTGTACCATGAAAACCGCACCTTCAGTTTTTCAAGTAGTAAAATTTTCACTGAAATGATTATGTACGATAATTTTCCTCTTTATTATTATTGCATCAATTTAACGACAGCTACTTACGTGTCGATCAATTGGGCAACTAAAAACTCTTATTGTCGATAAGTACGTTCCAACTTTTTCGTTCATATAGTGGCTCCAAGGCAATAATGTAAAACCTGATAAATTCATAATATATCCACAACCAAACATAGGTCGTGAAAATAGGTAAAGCTTCTTAGCTTCTCTGAAATTAAATTTGACTAATAAATGAGTGAAAATTATAACAGACATACAGAACCAAACATGTATTCTAAAGATGAGTAACATTTATACTACCACATGTGAGATTAGCATATAAGATAAGATATCCCACACAGATAAATAACGTTAGGGTTGATTTGTTTAGGAGTTAACTGAATCAGCTACACAAAAACAGAATGCAATAATGGATTGGTGGAAATTGAGACCTCTCAAAAATTAAAACACAGAACCCTAGTATACACATTAAGACCAAAGGTCTTGAACAAAGAATCAATGACGGAATCCGGTGAAACATTCCGACCTTAATAGTACGCTAATAAGTTAACAACCAACAGTGAGTTAATAGGAAAGACGAAAGACTCGACAATTAACAAACAAAACATAAAATCTCAAATCAAAGCTACAACAATCAATAAACAAAACACCAACTGATATAGTTCCAGGTTCTAACAGTTAACGAAAACACTAAACAAAGTGACATAATTCAACTGAGATGAGATGACTCATGAACATCTCAGGTTCAACAACTTTTTATTACCAAAAAAACCATGTTCCCTTCTGAATTATAACATCGCTATTTGAAAGAAAGAAAATTAACCTTGAGAGGGTTAGGAGCAATCTATTGACCTATTACAGTCCACCTATAGGAAATTAAATATTTAATTAAAAAAAGATGCAATAACGCTTCACCTTATAAACTTAAGCTCGAAAACATAAATTAGTACTTATGTAAGAAACTACTTCGTTGTCTACAAAGAACTTGGACGCCACAAACTTCAAATAGTCCTGAGGGGGTTTCAAGCACTCCATTATCAATTATCTACAATACCAATATCCCATATTCCCATTTTATGTTTGGTCCACTTAATCATTGACCAAGTTAATTAGCATAAAAATTAAATAGCTATAAGTAAAAAAAAGTATAACGGGTCAAAAGTATACAAAACTGTATTTGCAGTGAATAAAACAAAGTTAGAGTCATATATCATGATGATCATCATTTTATTTAATAGATAGTTCAGTATTTTAATAATATAATAAACAACCGTACCTAGGCCAGGTGTGCCAAAAACTCAATCAACAACCTTTGCGGAAGAACTCAATGAAACTACAGGTGGCTTTAGGAACATTGGGGATCACATCAGATCAAACCTCATAGGCTAGTTGCTTCAGTTTCTACATTAAAGATTAAAAAAATTAGTAAGATAAATTATATAGAATTCTCATAGCATAAGAGAAGATGGAGGCGAGGAAGAGAAAAAACAGTATTTTCGTTATTATTAATCTAACCCGTGTCATTCTGTAAACGTTTTTCACTAAACCCGTCATTAGTCCACAAAGGGACCAAAAGAATAGTACTTGGACTTTACCTCTCATCTTAAATTATAACAACATGTGAGTTATAGCAAATACAATATTTGAAGTAAAAAAGCCATGAAGCTAAGAAAAAGCAAACATACAGACCCACGCATACATGCACTATTGAGATAAAGAGAATGCAGAGCACTGACTTCACATAAGCCATAATATGAGAGCATGAAAATTCAAGTTTGAAACAAATGGCAATTAGAAAAGGTAGTAACAAAGTTTAAAACTAACCAACCCCAGGACCGCAAATGAGCTTTCATTGTATTTAAAAAAAAAAAAGGCAAACCAACTTGCTTTGCAAAAATGAATTTTCATTGGTGCACAAACTTACAAAAATCAACTACCAAGTTGCAACATAGGTGTTAAGACTCGTTTAAGATAAACTTGACCATGGGACACTTTCAATACATCCTTATTGTGTCATATTAATGAAAATCTATGAAATGCATGCTTTGTTACATCTATATACCACCAAACGCCTGTAGCCCAATCGTACTATGAGTAGTATGAGATGCTTCTCCACCAATAGGTTGTGGGTTAGAGCAGTATTCGATCTTACTTGCCTTAGTTTTTGATTCACCTTTATAAAAATGGAGTGCATCAAATTTCTGCAAGCAAGAATCTCTCTTCCATAAACAAATAGCCATTTTACCTGTTGTTTTTTAGGTTGGAAGACTTCAGTTGTAGCATGTTGAGATTGTAAAATTAAAGAGTGTATTATACTTAGAACTCTCAAACAATCTCAACTAATCTGATCAACATGTGCATCCAACATTATTTCTTAAATGGCCAAGTTATCAGCTATCTCATTGGTCGAAACAATATTGAATCAGCTACTAATATTAGTACGAAATATATAAAACATAAGACTCAAGTATGATCATAATGTTGGAAGCCTCTGAGCTCTCAGAGACGGCTAGAAAGAGCTTGCTACTTTATTAGTTTTTTATTTTGCCAAAAGAAATCAACAGCTTAGGGTGAAAGAGCTCTAGAACTAACAAATTTACTAACAATAAACTGATAATTTGTCTCCCTCTTTGATGTGGCACACCGAGACCTAAAAAATTATAAATATGAAGCATTAAATGTAAAATTAAACTAATTTCAAAGCTTGGGAATGCAAGAACGATTAAATATGTCTTTCGTATTAAATATATGTCTAATTTCATATGAAAGCTATGCGAACACAGATGTCTTACCAACAGGTCACAATTTTCTAGATATACTGAGATGGACGTTCCAAGAAGGGCGAATATCACAAAAGAAGATGTTTTGGTCTGGCGAGATCGCATATTCAGGTTATAATTCTCAATTACTTCCGGTAATGTCGTGTTTGATTTCCTCTTTACTTGGTCAATATCACTATTGATCCCATAAAATAATGGACCATCTATCTGCCACCAACAAAATTCAAAAATCTGAGTAACCAGGTCATAAATAGGCAATACTTGCAGTTTTTTTCTTCATGTTGTTGTACATTGGTTATATTGAACACTATAAAACCTTATATCACTCAAACAGCTCCTCTAAAGATGTCTGCCATGTTGCAGTCGTTTAATCTGCCTGATCTCTTGCACTATAAGCAAAGTGTTCGGGAATATAAGCAAAAACAGACCATAGATAAGCAAATGAGAATACATAGATTACTTCTCTAACACTTAAAAACCAAATATCCTCTTTTATCAAATAGGAGATCGGTAATTTCTTTGACACTTTCAATCGTGATTTAGTGAATTTAAGTTTCCGAAAACTCTCAATTCCCTAATGACACAACGACATAATAAGAGAATTAAAAGATCGAATCAGGGATTGACCTAATAAAAAATACTTAAAAACAAAAATCATACCTCATTCATCGGTTTTCCTTGAGCTTAAATCCTGATTCATTGGAATAGATTTTTACAGATTGTAACAATATCAACCAAATTTTATATAAAAAAAGAGGCAATGATTATACCAGGCCAAGATATTTGATGAACCGGTTGTTAAAGGTTGTTTTTCGAAACTATCTGACCATACTCACTTCTTTACCATCTCTGTATTATCAAAAACCATTAAATATGTCATTATAATGATGTATCTAAACAAATAGCAACCATGAAGATTACTTAGTTAATGATACATGTTCGTTCATCAAGATCAAATCAATTCCAGATAGCCTGAATTGATTGTTGTTTGTGAAGTATTGGTTCCACATGGATGTAATCTTCACCTTAATATTCCACCAATTCTTTTCACCACTGATCTCTAAAAGAGGTGTGATTAACAAAAGTATTAGATGAAGATTGTATAACAAAATCGTGGGTTGTTATAAACTTATAACTATATATTAGCATATTGGTTGATTATTAAGAGAAGATATAGATTAGATATTTTAACACTTATCTTTAAAAGATAACAACATACCTGTTTCTAAAAACATATTATTTATCTTTTAAACCTTTTTCTAATTGTTTTTAACAACATACTTGTTTTTGGATCATGACATGAACACCATACCTGTTGAAAATGTAACGCAGACCAAAAACCCATTAAAATTAACATCCGTTTTAATCTGGACCTAAATCAACATCTAATTTGACCTAAAAATCCCAATTCACATTTAAATGTCATCAGTCAACAATCAAATAAAGAAATCACATCATAGGTCGATCAATAACACAAATAGATAATAGAAACAATAATTAACAATTAGAACAAAAATAATTAACGCCTAATCGATACCTTTTGTGAGAATACCAAATAATTAAGGCCTATAACAACATCACGTTCAATCCTTTTGATATAATCAGGTCTTTTAAAATGAAATAGTGGGGCTTGTAATCATAGATAGGAATTTGGGGGTGAGAACTGTGAGATGGCTGTGAATATAGGAATTTGGGGGTCATTTGGAGACTTTGATTTTCTAGTTTTGTATCCACATAATTGGTCAATGAACAAAATAAATTAGTGAATTGAATCAATAATGCATACCTAATTCTTTAAGTATTGAAGCTAAGATTAGGGGTTTTGAATTCTGGTTTATCGATCCTCTTCATGCTCTCACACAAGGATTTGGTTTTGGGAAAAGAAGAGAAGACAGTATGGGAAACAATGAGGAAGAACTTTGGAAGTGCGCATATTTTTTAAAATATACATTTTAGTCCAAAACAATGAAAGTATAGCTATCAGGTACATGTGTATTTTCCGTTTTTCAATACATGTAATATGCACAAACGAATTTATTATTTGTTTTGCCAAATAAAGAAGTATTTAGGTTTTTTTTAATTAAACATATATAAGAAAAAAATCAAATTAAAAAAATTATTACCAAATAAGGTATGGTTTGATTTTTTTTAAAATGAAAAATTCCTACTAGGGGTTTTGTTTTATTATATAAAAGATTAGGACATCATTTTGGTCGTACAAAATATTTTTATAGGACTAAATAATTTTATAGGACGCTAAGTGGTGTCCTAAATATCTATTACAAAAGAGGACACTTTTATTTTGGTCCTATTATATCAAAGGTTTTATAAACTAATTTTATAGGACGCTAAGTGGTGTCCGATAAAACCATTTTTTTTTTTTTTTGGGTAGTGTATGCATAAAAATTTGTTGAGCTTAAAATTTAATAGAACACAACTCATGAAGATTTATATGTATAGTAGATACGAATTCTTCGATAGTGGTCTTTTGTTTATGGAAATTTGATGGATCATTTGGCGAGATGGTTATTAAATAAAGCTGATCAAGTTACAAACTTAATTCTTATAAAGCATACTTTCTATCTTCCAATTTTACCGGCCGCTTTCAATTCAATAAAAGAATACTTGCATTAATGGTAGTGATTAGTGAACCATAACATCAATACATCATCCTTGCATGTATGAAGCTAGTGTTTTGTGTGGTGTGTTTGTGAAGCATACAATTGTGTCTTATTTTAAAAATTGGATAGAAGAGTTTTAACTCCGGTAAAGACGATTTATATTAAAACAATAGTTACTGGTAGATGGAAATTCCATCAACAGCCAGTATAATGCTTTAAACGATAGCTTTGAACATGAGTGTTAACAGTTTTAGTCGCACAGCCCTAGAGAAAACATCATGCCACCGTTCTTGTACCCTCTTTGAATATTCTATTGTTTTACTCATGCAACACCTAATTAATAAGCTGTTGAAGCTAGTACAAGCCGAGCCACAACATTTTTTTTCTTTCTTTGATTGTGTCTGTCTTGCACATTCTCTTAATTAATTTACTTATACTTTGGGTGCCTCCACAGCTATCATTGGTGGTGTTGGCATAGGTGAACTAATCGCAATTATTGGCACAGATGGTCTATATGCCTTGTTCCTTTGCATCTCGACATCCTCAGCACCATCAATCACCATCATGATGTTGTTGTTCTTGTTGTTGCCAGAAGTAGGCTTTACGGGTTCGAGGATCTCAGCTAACTCCTTCTCCTTGTATTCCTTGTATTTTCCCCATAAAACCGAGTATAGCCCCATGACTATCAGTATCGCGCCCATCACACTGAAAAAAGGTCATATTTGTGTTGATTAAAATTTATAGTATACAATTTCGTGTAAATAAGTAAGTAGTAAAGAGTGACAAGAAATAATTACCCTCCCATGTAAATCTTTTCAGCTAGGATAAAAGAACCCATGATTGCAACAATGATCATCATTAGAGGACTAAAAGCAGTAACAAAGACTGGCCCTCTCTTTTCCATTACTAGACCTTGCACATAGTATGCAATGCTTGATGACACAATTCCCTATTAAATAATAAGTCAAAAACTCAGAAGAGATACAAAAAGAAGGAATAACTAAATAGAGTGACAAAATAGATAGAAATATACTTACAGCATAGGCAGCAGCAAGAAGGTTCATGTCCCAGCCAATAGACCAAACATTAGGCTTGTGTTCCATTACAAAAGTAACAGCAATGGACTGTAAAGTTCCAATAAAGCACACCAAACAAGTGAGAGAAAGAGGTGCTGTGTATCTCCTCATTGTCACATTCTGCAAAAACAATCAAACCATAAGTATAAAACGATTTGCATGAGAGTACAACAACTGTAACATTATAGGTATTATATTTGTAGGTAATACCTGAAGGATGAAAAATGAAGCCCATGCAAAGGTAGCAATAATGAGAAGAATGGACCCAAAAACCCATTCTTTGTCAGCGGACTCCGTTGTGCTAGATGTTGTATCGGCATAGTGAGGATGCACATGCTTCGTCCAAACCAACTCGACTACATTACCCTTGTAAAGTGTCATTAACATTGCTCCTGCTACCGTCAGTACCGTTCCAATCACTTTTGCTTGGCTTCTAACTTTTTTTAGGTCCAATTTCTCCATTCTTTATTAAAATGATTTATTTGTTAGATTAAGTTATGAGCCAAAAAGATGAAGATCTTTTAGAGCATGTGAAACTATTTGTAAATATATACCTGCAGAGGACGGCCATCACGAAAGTCATTGCTGGGAGCATGTTGCTCATAGCACATGAAAAAGTTGGCGAGGTAAACTTTAACCCAGCGTAGTAGAAGTTTTGATCAATCACAGGCCTAAGGATACATGAAAACATATATCAGTTTCGTATCTTAGCTTATATATTGATTGTTAATGAGGTTCTAGGAATTAAGCATACCCAAGAAGTCCCAAGATAAACATTTGCATGAAGAGTGAAAATGTGATCTTTGGCCTTATATTCCTACAATCACAAAACACAATACTTTAAGAAGATGATCAAAGCAGAACTATTCTTTTTGTCTTAGATCATGAACAATTAATACCTTTCAAGAATGATGGCGAAAGGAGCAATAGCAGCAGTGGCAAATGCATGACGATAAACAACAAGGACATAGTGAGACATGCCACGATTAAGAGACACTTTGGTGATAATATTCATCCCAGCATATCCAAATTGCAAACAAATCATGGCAATATACGGCTTCGATGTAAGGAAAAACCTTGCAAAACATCCTAGTTTGCCCTCCATTACAATAGATTTTCTTGTTTCTTGAGTTTGAAGTGAGAACAATATTATTTTGAGGGTAGAGAAGTGTTAGTAAAGGAGAGGAAAACACTTGAAGATGGTTGTGTGTTTTTCCTATGTAAAATGTTGGAGATACACATATTTATAGGCTGGGAGGGCTTTCATGAAATGTAGATATCCATAATATTATTCTAAAATATTCTCCCTCGTGTATAGCATAATAATTGATGTTCCATATCCATATATGTTGTTATGCTAAATACTACAGTATTAATAAAGAAACTTAGCAATGTTTTCAAATAATGTATGTGATCGAATCTGCAATGGGTACTAACAAAATGTATTCCATATTGTTTTAGCGCAACAAAACAAAAACTTAGAAAGATATGTAAGCGGCTAGGGTACAAGTTCTTAACAATCACGTGTATTCGAAATTATGTCTAATTGTTACTTATCATGTTATTCTTAGAAATTAATATTTACTGCTTATGCGAAATGAAGCCTAATCGCTTTTGTTAATTTAGTTATTGTTTTATATGAAGTCATTTTAGTTTTTTTTTTTTTTTTTTTTTTTTTTTACGTTTATGAGTACTAAGCAATTTCATTATAGATGGATCTCTACGTGGCTTCAATTGATGAGTGAAAGTTAGTGAGTGGCAAATTAGTTTAGTTAATGGAATTATGATGCAAAAACGGGCCCCTTCTTTATTTCAAACCCATGGGTCGACGCTGCTTACATCATCGTTAAAGCTTGTGATAAACTGATAATATATGAGGGATAAAGGTTAAAATAAATAGGTAAATATTCGTAAAAAAAAACAAAAATATTTTTTTTAAAAAGAAAAAATTCTAATGATCGGGTATATTGGTGCATATAACTTTTGTAAAAGCATTTTTATAATTTTGAGTTTTGATACGTTTTTTTTAATGCAAAAAAAAAAACGAATTTTGATGCACAAAATTTTTAACTTGTTTTAGTTAGATGCGCAATGTTATTTTGATTAAAAAGGTCAAAAGAAGTTGGGTACAAAAACCAAATTTTGATGCTGAAAAAAACGATTTAATGCGCAAACATATTTTTTCATAAATTTTTCCGAAAAAAATATCCACTTTTAGAAAAACGTTTTTTCACAATTTTTTCATGCACAATCATGCCCGATCTTGTGAAATTTTTTTGGAATTTTCGAGAACTTTTTTTGAAAAAAAATTCTTTTTATCTTTTTACGGATATTTTTCTTTTTATTTGATCTTTATCCTATATGAGGAGTTCATTTAAGTATTAGTTTTTACCATATAGACGAGCGTTTATTGAAATTAACTTAAAAGCCATCAAACTATATGTTTGTTTTTGTTTACATCAATTTAGATCAAATTTAATCTGAATAATTATTAAATGACAAAAATGAACTTAACACTAACATATTAAATCATATGAAAAAAAAAATAATCGCAAATTTTTATTTTCCTTCTAAATTACTTTTTATTACATATATTCATATTTTAAATAAGGGTATAATTGGTATTTCACTTCAAATTTGTCATTCATATTACTTTTAATAAGCTATACGCTGGTTCCTCAATTATGCATTACAATTTTCGAACATAAAATTGGTCAGATTTAATGTAAATGAAAACAAACAGATAACTATATGACTTATAAGTTAGTTTTTGGTACGGATATGACAAAATAGACAAAAGAAAGCCAAAACCGAAGAAAACCGAGCACGAGAGATAGAAGAGTGCAAAAGCCGATGCCGGGATGCTATTTCAGGGACTTTGATGAGGGAGTTTTCACAATTTACCCATCACTTTCCCAAAATTTCACAAAGGCCCCTCAACTTTACCATTTTTTCACTTCTAACCCTTCACTTTACCCAAATTACCAATTTATCCTTCATAAATCTCACTTACCCAAAATCTCATTTTCACCCTTACACTTTCAAAATTTACACCATTGGTCCCTATGGTTAATAATATTACATGAATGGTCTTTATCATTATAAACCTTAAAATCCTACAACATAAACTAAATCCAATTACCAAGTCCAAATCCATTTCACAAGTTACTAGCCCAACAAATCCCAAGCCCAGCCATATAATACCCGAGTCAAAACTACCCATATTTTCCCCTTACCCGTTCTTTTTTAATCACACGGTCAAACACTTAAAGATCCGGTCAACACACCCAAGACTAAGTCAAACAATGATAATTAAATACCTAATAACTCCCTCCCCGCCAATGAAATCTTCCCTGTTCCCCTTTCTTCCCCAACCAAATTACCCACTCTACCCTTTTTCCCACATAGTACTTAGCATCTTTTATGCCAAGTTGGCGATCCATGTGCTTGGGAATGACACATGGGCAGATTTCTGCATTTTCATTGGTCAAGCCATGTCACCAAAGAGATCCAATGGATGTGGATTGAAGGGACGATGAGATAGAGAGATCAAGGGTTGAGAATAAAGATCCCAGAAGCTTCTGATCATCCAAGCTCCAGCTATAAAAGCCTATTCAAGTCACAATAGAGAATTGTCCAGTTTTTTATGTTGTAGAAGAACTTTGACCATTTAATTTTCTGTCATTTAAATGTTCTCAATTAGTTAAATAGTTTTTAATCTCAGGTGTACCTTGTAATTTCAGTTTTATTAATGCAAGTTTATTTCTAATTTCAACTTCTTGTGCCAATTTCATCTTAAGCTGTCATTCTTGTTAATTTTAGTTTCAGTGGTTTTTTTTTACTGTTAATTAAGCTCACATAAGCTTTTCACAGCTTATGTGAGCTGAGTGTTGTTTCATTTTGATCTAAATTCTGATTTTGAAAAAAAGTCAAACTATGGTCAAATTTCAAAGTCAGCATTAGAACTAGTTTAATTTCTGTATGTAAGGTGTTAAAAGGTTTATTTAAGAGTTTGTTAGGTTATTTGAACCAACTGTGAATCTGATTTCATCAAGTTTTAAGGTTTTCAGTGTATTTTTAATTTTAAGGGGTGTTTGGATGATGCTCATTTTTGAAGTTAAAGTCGCTTTAATAAAGTGATATTTGAAGTATTTGAGAGTAGTTACTGATTTTCATGCTGTTTTAATCTTAGTTTTCATTTTGTCCAAAAGTTTTGAATAATTTTCTACTTCTTAGTGTCTGCACAAAATCCTTGGTTCTGTCCCAAACAGTCCTGTACATCAGTCAAAATCAGAGTCTAATTCAGTTTTAATGTTTGTTTTAAGAAGTTATACATGTTCTCAGTTCATCAGATTTCAAATGTTTTTAGCTGATTTAGAATTTAGTGGTGTTAGATTGGCTTAAATTTGTTCCACAAATTCCGTATCAGTACACTAAAGCTCATTCCTGTTTCTGTTCTGCTGCTGCACTAGATTAGTTTCAGCTTATTGTGAAGGTTAGACTGTTAGCTTATTGATTTCCTAGTTAGCTTGTAGTATAGATTTTGTATGTATTTCCCTTAGAAGCCGCTTTAGCTTATTTAGGTGCTTATAGTTGATCTGCAAATCCCAATTCCCATTCCATACCTGCTCTGCATCAGTTTAATACCTTGTCCAAGCAACTAAGTTTTAAGTAATTCATATGTTTAGCCTTAGGATCCAGGAAGTTAGTTTGTACTCATCCAGTAGAGTATGAAGTATTTTTATCTGTTTTAGGCTTATTAAGGATTTAAGAGCTTATTTTAGAGTCAATTTCAGGTCTGCAATTCCCCTTAGTCTGCTCTGCATAAGTGCATTTTTATCCTAATTAGTTTTAATTTCTGAATTTTAACTCTCTCATGATAAGTCACTTTTAGCTGAAATTCTGGACTTAAGCACTTTGGTTGGTGGTTATTAACTAGGTATTTTTATGATTTTTCTAAGCTAGCTTATTTAGTGCTTAAAGTTGCCCCATTAGGCCTGTTTGGCATTAGCTTGTTAGAATCTGATTTAGTGATTAGATGCTTTTAGCTTGTGTTTTTTAGGACTTACTCAGTTGCATTAAGTTCAATTTGAGTAGATTGAGCTTATTTTAGTTTCCTGTAGCTTCTGGTAGCTTTTGGTGCTCTTTAGCTTATTTTTCCAATTGCTTATTATAACAGTTCATGCCCAAATCAATTCTCCTGTACTCAAAAGTTGTTTCTATTATTTTTCCTTGCTTCTCAGTATTATTTTATATTTTTCTGGAATTTTTCATATTTTTCCCTTTGCTCAAAAAAGCAATTCTCCTGTACTCAAAAAAGCAATTTCAATTTTTTTAGTTTTAGAAAAATCAAAAAGTCATAAAAAGTATTTTTTTCAGATTTTTCATAGTTTAAATAGTATTTTATAGGAATTTAATTGTTTTTAAAAAGATTTAAATTCATAATAATTAGTGAAAAAGTCAGAAAAATGTGATTCCAATTTTGAAAATTATTTTTAGTTATTCAAGATTTTTGAAAAATAGTTTTATAATTTTCTTGCATGTTTTCATAATTTTTAGTATTTTAGCTCTATTTTAAATGTTTAAAATTAGTTTTTAATTCAAATTAAATCAAGAAAAACCAAAAAAAAATTAGTTTTAAATTTCAAATAATTTTTAAATAACATTCTTAGCTGTAAAAAAATAGTAGTTCATTTTTATTGGTTAAAATAGTATGGTTTGCATTTTAATTCGCGTTTTATTAATTACGTAATTTACGTTTTTAGTTTAGACTTGCATAATTAGTCGCATTTACTTATTTGCATCATAGATTCTGTAGTTTTAGTTGCCTTTTATTATTATTGCTTGCCTTGTAGTTCAGAAATCAATCAAAATCCTTTTTACCCATTCGAATCCCGAATCACGCGACGCGAGTTGTTTACTCCATTCATCCCTCGCTGGCAAAACGACCCGGGAAATACATTCCTTTATATTTCTTCGAAAAATATCTGTAGGAAAACGAACACATCATGGCATAAAAAAACCAATATAACCCACCGCATATTAGCACGACACCAAAATTAATATTAAAAATAGCACTTAATAATATCATTGACACTTATAACACTAAAAACCGTGTTTACTAAAACACACGCAAAACACTCACTTACACACTCAAACGCATTAGATGGCTTCATCCAAATAACGCAGCGTACAAAAATGAGAGGATATTTTGATACCATATTATGTGCACTAGTTTTAGATCTCCATGCATGTACGGGATTTTAAGTTGAATTTTTGTTAGATTTATTTTTATTTAATAAATATATAGAATATAAAAAGATAAAAAGATGTATATTAACTTTTAATTTTGAAATCATACGTTGTAAAACCACAAATGTCATAAGTTATACATATGTAAAAGCATAAGTGAGAACTCAGTAATGATGGCAATCAGTATCATTACTAATGACAACCATCTCAAATCAAATAATAATCGCCTAAAAAAGTATATAATAAAATGCAAACCAAAACATAAATAAACAAATCCATAATATAATTGTTTAAAACTCAAAAAATAACTATCATCTTGTTCATACTAATCTATAAAGTCATGTCCAATAATTTAGCTACTGTGCCTTTGTCTTCATATCTTCAGCATTTAGTACCTCAACATCAACAACATTAGAAATATCTCTTATTTTCATATCATTAACTTTAAAATCTGTATTTGATCCGTTAACTTCCAAATTCGAATCAATGTTATTTGATAAATTGACTTCATTATTTCTGTCAAAATCTTTGTTAACTTTACTTTATTTTGATCGATTTTTTTAGTGATTCCTATGGTAAATTCTAGTTGTGAAAAAGGTATATGCATGACATCAATAATAATAATAATAATAATAATAATAATAATAATAATAATAATAATGTAAACAAACATTACAACAAAAAGCATAAAATGTGCATGTCTTAATAAATTAGGTTGAGTTTGTGTTTATATAGACATAATTTAGTAGGATGTTGATTAAGCCCATTAGGTTGTAATTCAAATATACAAAAATATATCTTGTGCGAGTTTAAGATGTTTTATGCAACTAGTTAAAAACTTATCAAGTTACCAGCACAAAACCATCAGAATCAAAGAAACAATTAAACAAGCCATTGTTCATATTAAATCAGAGACCATCTATTCATCAGCACCACCACCATCTTTGTTTATCTTCTTCATCTTTTTCTTTTTAAGGTCATCAAAACTTCCTTTTTAATGAATTATTTCCATCACAAACTACTAAATAAATACATCAACATTAAATTACATATGACTATCATTAAATGTTATAAATATCATAACAACCCATTGTTCATATTAAATCAAAACCATCTATTCATCAACACCACCACCATCTTTCTTTATCTTCTTCTTATTTTCCTTTTTAAGATCATCAAGATTTACCTTTTAATGAATTATTTCCATCAGAAAATACTAAATAAACTCATCAACATTAAAAATTACATATGACTATTATTATTTGTTATAAATATCAGAACGTAATAAATCTTATATAAAATAATCATTGTCAAATTTTGTTATTTTCAATACAAACTGATATAAGTATATATATTATTTCTTCAACTGAATTTTTTTTGCAAGACCTCTTTGTAATTAACATTTGTTGTTTTATTTGTAGCTTTTCCATCTTTAAGTCTTTGAAAAAAAATTTAATCCTTTGATCATTTGTCAAGTCTCAAATTTGTTTGTTCATACCTTGATTGATTTACGTCGGAATAAAAATCTGGGACCGAGTTGAAGCATACTTGAGACGTCGAGTGATGTTGATGTAAGTATGCATTGATGATTAGTGTTTACGAGTAACTTGCGTATGTTACCTTATGCATTACAAGTTATATCTTTGTCATTATTAAAACTGGAGAAATTGTTTAGTTCAAATAACGTAATATTTGCACTAACAATCTCCCCTTTTTTGATGATGATAAATATGTAAACCGTAACACACAGTAAAATATAAAAGTTACTTGTTTACACTCCCTTCTCCCCCTTTTGTCGAAGCAAAAAGGTAGTTCCCTTGACATCACTTCCTACTCCCCCTTATTACATTGCTTTCCTTTCTTCCCTAAAAGGCGAGCTTGCATCATCCCTGTGAAGTCTTCTATCACCACTGTTAAAAAGACTCCATGCTATGAATTCAAATACTCCCAAGCTCCCCTAGCTCAATGCTCCCCTATGGTAATTATATCCCGTTGTATATTTACCTTAGTATTTAGAGGATTCATGGTTCAAATTCTTACAAAGGATTTTCCTACATCAAGGGTTAGATTCGTGCAACATAATATATAAAATGATAGGAGCAACATTAAAGGGATAAAATACACATAGCAAGACATGCAAGGATTAAACTATGTTAAAATGTAGCTACTTAAAAAAATGATTTTGATGAGGTATGTGAGCATATCAAAGTATGCAACAGGTTAGACACATGATGAAAGTGTAAAAAAAGGATAAAGACAGAGAAGAATGCCCAAGAAATTTGAGTGACAAAAAAAGTGAATGCGTATTGCAATTCAAAGACACTTGAGTGTCACAACCCGACCAACAACCTAAGGTTTAATTTTTCAATCAATCACACTAAAAATAACGAGATTCGTTCGTTGACTGACACACATAAATGACTTCTTCCAAGTTGTCGTTCGGAAGGTGAGTTCTAACAAACTTTTTGAACGAGATAATCATCTATTTAAGATGATTGATGTTACGGATAGTTTGTTGAAAGACATACTCTAAATGAGGTAGAATCTAAAATAGTTGCACGTCAATTTTGGAATTAACTATTTTAAAGCAAATATCGATTCTAAATTGTTTTTTAAAAAGCTATTGTTTAAAAATCACTATTGCAAAAAGATCATGTACATTTTTTTTATGATTTAAATCTTTGTCTGTTATTTCTTTTTTCTTTTAGTTACATATAAACAAAACTAGCTTCATAGCCCGCCCGAATGGGCGGGCTAGCTTCATAAGTTTACTTGATAATGATAGAAAATACCATATAAACAATCATAAAGTTTATCAAAATATGAAGATTGAAATAAGAAACATCAAATGTGAAACATATATATGAAAATTGTGTAGCAATAACAAAATGGCTATTAAACATTTAAAGTATGTAAGGAACTTTTATGTAAAGCACATTAGTAGTGTAGTTTCCGTTTTAATGGTTTTAAATACCTATAACAATTTGCGTAAGACTAATGTACAATTTTACACTTGCACATAATTTTGCGCATTAAAGGGGCATGCTTGTTGCTTACGGCACAGGGCCTTCGAAATCCACGGGACGTCCTTGATAATGGGGTTTACAAAGAAAATGAACCGTATTTATGTGGTAAGAGTCAATTTGACAGTTATTTATAGTGGCAAGATGAGCTGCATTTAACTAAGGGTCAATTGCATATATACCCACTAAAACTTAGATATTTGCATATATACCCAAAACATGCTTAAAATGCATTGTACATCATGCAACAAAAACTTATACTATGAGGAAATATGCAAGTTTTTAAGTTTTAGTGGTTATATATGCAATTCCCCCTTTAACTAATGGGGTTTACAAACCAAAGGTATTCGGATAAATTGCATAAAAAACCTACGTAGCTATAAATGTTACTGGATTAGAAAGATTTTGAGGCCCTTTTAATTTAAGTGTCCTTATGTAACCGCCCCAGTTGCGTAATCACCGGCTCCGATACTCATATATATATATATACTAAAATAGATATATTTCTAATAAAAAGTAAGGTTTTAAAACTTAAAAGTTGTTATAATTACGTTAGAAAAAAGTTTCGATGATATTTTTATTTATATAAATATATAACCTTTTTTATTAATTCGGTTTTAGGTTTTGCAAACACCATATCTAAACTTAAAAGCGATTATTTAATTTGGTCTGGTTTTAGGTTACAGATTTGATTGCTGTTCAAAAAAAAAAGGTTACAGATTTGATTCGTTTTAAATTAGCTCGATTCGATTTTCGGATCCAGCGGTAATATCAACCGAACATTCAATATAGGGTTGATTAGTTCGGTTATCGGATTGTTCGATTTGTTTGCTTCGGTTAATTCGGTTAAATTTTTTTTTTGTCAAAACTGAACCGAACCGAACTAGAATTCAACCGAACCAAACCGAACCGAAAACCAAATTTGAATTCGATTCGGTTCTTGGATTGACCCGAATAACCCGAATTTCAAATTAATAATTACATACATATTTAGCAAAAAAAAAAAAAAAAAATCAAACATTAAAAGTAGCTTTTTATATTAAAATAACATTTTAAGAGTATTTATATATCTAATTATCTATACTATAGAAAATGGAAAAATGGTCAAAGTGGAAAAAGTGAAAAATGTTGAAAGTTGAATGTTGAAAACATGGTAAATGGAGAGAGAAATAAATAATATTATTAATACTCTTATTATAACACCCCATTACTTAAAAGTACTATAATTTATTCACATGTACAACCAATTAAAGCACATCTACCAAATTAAAACACCAATTAAACACCTTTACAAAAAGTACAATAAAATTTTCATAACGACAATTTACAGAAGCTACCACATAATACAAAATATAAAATAATTAAACATACTAATTAATGTTATTTTTTAAACACCCTAAAATTAAAGTAAATGTTTTTTATACACATTGTATTATTTAAAACACGCAAAGCTTCATACAAGCTAAAAAGTTGATGGTACATATAGTTTTGAAAATTGGACCAGACCGACCAACTTGTTCAACGGAACCGGTGTCCACCTGGTTCGGCTAACCAATTAAAGTCATCCTAAAACGACCAGATAGACCCGTTGAAACCGTACCGGGTTGACCCGTGACGCTTCAAACCCGGCGGGGTGAACCGGTTTAATTTGAACATTTTTTCACCCAACCTATCGGTTTACTCGGTTAAATCGACTTTTTTTTTTATCGGACGTTCAACCATTGAACGACTCGGTGAATCGGGTTCAAATGTTTTCTGCACCATTTAGGGAGAACCAATTTTTTTTTAAGGAGCACCAAATTTATATGAAAAATGAGGAAGTAGTTGTGGAACCCGTGACAATTTTTTTAAGGAGAGACCAAGTAATTTGTAGTTTTGGTTTATTTGCTTTGTTTACACATGTAATTTGTCCTTTGTATAATGTTATTTTAAAAAATGTTGCTCTTGCACCATTTAAGGGACTAACATATATGAATCGTCGTTTAAAAGTTAATATATATTGTATAGCCTTTTGTCCAGTGTATCACTAATGTTATGTAAGTTTATTAAAATCACAAAAAATAAATAGTATTGTTATCTTACGATAATTATTTGTCACCTCAAACAAATAGTTTTAAACAATGCATAAATATCTATACAAATTGATAGTACAAAATAATCTTATATGGTGATATCCAATTTGCAAAGTTACAATTTTAAAAGCCACACACCAAATGATAAACGCTACACATGTAAAAAAAAGTTTCACTCTGCCTAAATTACTGACAAACAAGAAAAGCGCCATGCATGTTTGCTATACCTCTAAACTACAATATAATATGACAACTACATAATACCGTTGCTTTTTGAAGGCTTGAATCTATTTTTACTAAAATCTTAATAACTTAAAACAATCCTATTAGAAAATATACTCACACACTTAGATCGACTCCACATAATTTTTTTAAAAACTATACATTTATGCTGCTATGCAACCACGCATCAGAATTGTAGTTATTCGAAAACGATTCTCTAATGCTACAAATACAGTTTGTTGAAAGAAACTTATGGGTCGTCGGAACTTTGCAGAATACTAGACATCGCTGCCGCTAGGCGCGGGTACTCGTCTATATAAAAATATAGAGTAACTACACCATTCGTCCTTGTGGTATACGTTGACCATCAAGGATCGTCTTTTGACCAAAAAAATTGCACCGTTAGTTCTTAAGTGCAAAACGTTACTCAGCATTGGTCCCTCACCCTAACTGGCGTGAGTAACGAACGTTAAGCCTATTTAAGTCGAGGGTATTTTTGTCTTTTCCAACCCACAACACATGAAACCATCAAAACACCAATAATCATTCACCATCACACACATATTCTTTTGACCAAATTCAAAAACTAAATCACTTCCAATAACAAATGCATCAAAATTAACAAAAGATCTATGAAAATCGACATATCAAGATACACTTTATCTTCACAACCACACTACCGACGCCGCCACCACCACCACTACCATCATCGTTATCATCTTGTGACCACCACTGTAGGCCATCTTGTCACCGCCATCAAATCCACACTACTGTGATCCCTATGATTTCGATGTATTTACTGTGATCCCAACTGAGAGTATGTATTAGATCTAAATTCTAAATAACAAAAACCCATTTCCTGCGTTTGTGTCTTTTCTTGCCATTTTTTAATATAAACAAGAAATTAACAACAAGAACTCAAAAACAAGATCCGAGATTAAATCACCGACCATTACGTGAGTATTCAATCCGAAAAAACTTTGACAATGAATGAAAGATGGCGATGCGATTCATTTTTTCTACACGTTGGTGGGTTGTAGTAATGACAGTGGTTGCGGCATGGCGGCTGTAATGATGGTGGTGACGATTGTATGTAGTGGTGGGGTTGATGCGGTGGCACGGGGGCTTTAATAATGGTGGTGGTTATGTGAGGTTTAATTGAAACTTTTGTGAAAGAGATAAATAAAAGAGATAAAAGGATTTTTTTTTTTTTTTTTTTATTCATTTGGGTTTTTTTTTTTCTTTCATACTGATTATATATGAATTTACACAGAAGCTTTGGTTTTTGAAAAGGGTATAGGTGATGGTTGGTTACTTGATTTTAAAGAAGATGATTCTAGTTGATTAGGAGTTTGGTGAATGGTTTCATGTTGTTGGTGGGAAAAAGACAAAAGTGGTGTGGGTGGGAAAAGATAAAAATACCCTCGACTTAAATAGGTTTAACCCCTGTTACTCACGCCAGTTAGGGTGAAGGACCAACGCTGAGTAACGTTTCGCACTTAAAGACTAACGGTGTAATTTTTTTGGTCAAAGGACGATCCTTGATGGTCAACGTATACCACAGGACGAATGGTGTATTTTACTCAAATATATATATATATATATATATATATATATATATATATATATATATATATAATATATATACGATAGAAGCTTCAAATGAGAAGTGTTATTTTTGTGAGACGCGAGAAGAAGATCCTAACCTCCATCTAGTCCTTCTTTTTTAATCTAACGCTAAAATAAATCATAATTTTCTACCTTACCCCACACTTTTTCCGGGCTACTACAAAACATAAAAACACACACAAAACTCACTTTTGAAAGTGTGAAAAACATAAATATTCTCTCAAGCTCTACACGGGCTTCCACCACGTCCACCACCGATCACCACCGTCCACCGATGTAATCATCGCCTATCAGCACCGTCTACCTCATCAGCGCCGATCCCACCTTCCACCGATGTAATCATATTCGTCACCACCGTCCACCTAATCATCGCCGATCCACCGTCCCGCCGTAATCACAACCGATCACCACCATCCTCCATCAATAATCATCATCATCATTATTATACGGAGGTATTGATTAAGTCTGAATTACTTTTATCATATGTATTTATTTTTAATTCGTGATTATAGATAGTTTTTTCCTATGGTTTATGTGTTTGATTTTAGTTATTAGTTGTGTTCATGAATAATTAGATGAGTACTTAAACTTGAAGAAAATGAAAGATGAACTTGTCTTTTGCTGATGGGTTGTCAATGTACATTATGTGTTCGATGAAATGCTAGTTCTTTTCACATGTGAAGATATAAGGTATCGAATATCTTCACATGTGAAGATATAAGTTATCGAATACTAGAGGTGGCAATCACAACCCATTTAGAGAAAAATGGGTTGCAATGGGTCAAAAATAACAACTTATGGGTTGGATTGGGTTACCCCATTTGCAAAGAACAGGTCAAATGGGTCAACATATGGACTTATGTAAATCAACAAATGGGTCGAATGGGTCAACAAATGGGTCGAATGGGTCACTTAAGGTATGATGATACTCAACCATCTTAGATGGCGTGTGTTTTTATGTTTTTAATACTTTTTATATTTTTTTTCCGTCATTTTAACATTTTCATACGTTTTTGCGCGTTTCGTCAATTTTTTTTTACGTTTCGGCCGTTTGTTACGTTTCATCCGTTGCTTTGGCGTTTTCGTCCGTTTTTTATACGTTTTGTCTTGTTTTTGCGCGTTTCGTCCGTTTTTGCGCGTTTTCGTCCGTTTTTTGCGGTTTTCCTCTCTGTTTTTTAACGTTTTCCGTCCTTTTTTTTACGTTTTCGGCCATTTTTGCACGTTTTCGTCCCATTTTTTACGTTTTCGTCCGTTTTTTTACGTTTCATCATTTGGTGCGCTTTCGTCATTTTTTACGTTTTCGCCCTTTTTTTACGTTTTCGTCTGTTTTTTTGCGTTTTCATCTGTTTTTGCGCGTTTTCGTCCGTTTTTGCACGTTTTCGCCCCTTTTTTTTTCGTTTTCGTCTGTTTTTGCGCGTTTTCGTTCGTTTTTTTAAGTTTTCGTCCTTTTTTTTACGTTTTCATTTGTTTTTTTACGTTTTCGTCCGTTTTTTTACGTTTTCGTCTGTTTTTGCGCGTTTTCGTCTTTTTTTACGTTTTCGGCGAATACACTCACATGTGAAAAGTTTAGTAAGTATATGATATTTTTCTTCGCACGTGAAAATATAGAAGATCTTTTTCTTCGCACGTGAAAATATAGGAGATATATTTCTGCGCATGTGAAAGTTTAGTAAGTATCTAATATTTCCTAACTCTCGTGGAAGAGGTCCAGAAAATTTGTTATTATAAAGACGCAATATTTCTAGATGCTGGAGTTTACCAAAAGACTTTGGTATGGAACCATTGAGCTGATTATTACTAGCTAGCTATGATTGACAAGGGTATCATGTTTCCAATTTCTTCAGGAATAGGACCAGAAAGATTATTCGAGTGGAGCATCAGAACTGTAACATATCTAAGGGACCCAAAGAATTTGGGATCAACCCGTTAGATTATTATGGCCAAGTAGTAACGAATTAAGTGAAATCAAACTACCTAGTTCAGAGGAATGGGACCGTGTATCTTATTAAGATACAGATAAAGAATAGTCAGCTTGCTCAAATTTCCTAAAGTGTTTGGAATAGGACCGTAGAGATTGTTTATCTGCAAATGCAACTCATTTAACAGTGAGAGGTTTCCCAATTCATAAGGAATGGAACCACTTAGCTGATTAGTACAAATGTTTAGTAGCTAGAGATTTTCCAACTGAGCTTTTCTGGCTGATGATTCAGAAAAGTAATTATTATAAAAATCAAGGTAAAAGTTTTGACAGGTTACTCATCCAAGTGGGATGACCCGAAAAAAGTTGTTTACACGTAATTCAATATGAGTAAGGTTGGGGAATGATGGAAAGGAAAAGCTATCTAGTGTACCCGTTAAACTCGAGAATGAGAGGTTCCATCTGTTTATCGTTCCATCAAAATTACAAGAAATTCCGTACCACTGCACCGAAAGCGAATGCAATACATAAAAAATCAAACTCCATAAAAGTCAAAGATACAACAACTGTTTGCAGCCTTTCAAGTTCTAGTGACGTTTCAGGAAATTCTGTGACTACTGAATCTGGATTGGGTGGAAATCGTTCTCTAAACCCATTGGATCAGAAAGATTTCAAATTGGTGTATTCTTCGCTTTTCACAGAGTTGGTAGACAAAAGAGGCACTTATTGTTATTAGTCAAACCATAGCTCGTTGCAAGGTGGATCAGGACCAAGCCGGGTGGTAGCTGGTTCGCTTTTGTGGCCAGATATGGCTGCTAAGAAAAAACAAACCGCGTTGCTCTTTGCAAGTATTACTTGGAGCAGGAAAAAATCTGATATTTGTTGATTTAAGTAGTCTAGATTTTATGAACGGTTATGATTTGAAGTTGAGAGGGAAAAATGTAGTTGATTTTATCGCTGATGAACTGATCAAGAAACAACTATCTGTTGTTTTCCTTGAGAATGTCGACATGGCTGATATAGTGAGTCAGCATCATTTATATCGAGTTGTAACTACCGGAAGGTTTTCCGACGCTCATGGTAGAGATGTAAGCATTAACAATGCTATCTTTGTACTGACTTCAAAATTATTTGGAGTAAATGAGGTGGAGGGTGATCCTGTTAACTATACAGAAGAAAATGTTTTGAAAGCTAAATGTGGGCCCATCGTGTTTCCGCGGGTTTGACCTTGGTGACATGAAACCGAGCCCAAAAGTGGTTAGTGTTACAACCCGGTAATGCAAGACAAAAGGAAGTTGATTGTAGTCTCTACTGGACCTAAACCAACCCGTGTATGAGAGTGACACAGATTATGATTCTGCCCCTAGACTCAAACTGGTTGGAAGATTTTTTTTAAGCATGTGGACGAGAAGAAGTTTCGAGGCGTTTGACTTTGACCTTCTTGCTGAGAATATTTTGAATCAAATTGGGGATTGTTTTGAGAAAACTGTTGGGTTGGATTGTTCGTTAGAAATTGATTATAAACTTATGGAGCAATTCTAAAGCTTCATGCTTTTTAGAGACTAGAAAACTGAGAATTGGATTGAGCAGTTTTCTTGGTGAAGCATTTGTAGAAGCTCAGAGGAAATACAACCTCGGTTCTCAGTCAGTCTTGAAACTTTTCACAGCCGAGATGCTGGAGGAGCAACCCACCGATGTCCTCCTTCCTGATAAGATCATAATGACATGATCAAGATTCCGTTGTAGTGTATAATGTATCATGTTAGTAGTAGCCGCTAGAGAGTGATTTTTTCCTTGTTCTTAGCATTTTTTTAGTGTATAGCGTGTTAGGTTGTGCATGGTGTCATGTTTTATGTTAGATGGTTTTCTGTATGTATTATAGATGTATGTTATAGTTAAAAGATTGTAATACTTGTATGTTATTAAATATATGTATAATACTAAAAATGTTTAGGAGCCGGAGGTATTTCTTAATCGGTCTTCATACTTTAAGGTTTACCGAGGTAGGGACTAAGAGTGTAATTGGTCTATCTTCTACCTGTAACCCGACTCTATAAGAAATCGGGTCTTTACGTTTGGTTTAGTTGGGTTGGTGTATCATGTTATCTGGTTACTTGTGAAGGAAAAAATATAAGGCCAATAATCAAAAATTCCTAATGCTATCGAACGGGAATGTTGGACTTTGGCAGCAAGTGTTTTATAATGTTAGGATTGCTATATATTCAAGGACGAATATATGTCATAATAAACTAAAATTTTTGTAAATATATATATTATCTAGCCTAAGGCCGCCCGATAGGCGGCTAGCTTTAAATCTAATTATGAAAAATAAAAATGTAGTACCAAGATATATTAAATATAAATAGTTAACGTAATAGGCCATTTTTATTACTTAATGCATTGACTACTACGGTTAATATAGAAGATCTTTTTCTTCGCACGTGAAAATATAGGAGATATATTTCTGCGCATGTGAAAGTTTAGTAAGTATCTAATATTTCCTAACTCTCGTGGAAGAGGTCCAGAAAATTTGTTATTATTAAGACGCAATATTTCTAGATGCTGGAGTTTACCAAAAGACTTTGGTATGGAACCATTGAGCTGATTATTACTAGCTAGCAGATTGACAAGGGATATCATGTTTCCAATATCTTCAGGAATAGGACCAGAAATATTATTCGAGTGGAGCATCAAATGTAACATATCTAAGGGAACCCAAAGAATTTGGGATCAACCCGTTAGATTATTTGGCCAAGTAGTAACGAATAAGTGAAGTCAAACGCCTAGTTCAGAGGAATGGGACCGTGTATCTTATTAAGATACAGATAAAGAATAGTCAGCTTGCTCAAATTTCCTAAAGTGTTTGGAATAGGACCGTAGAGATTGTTTATCTGCAAATGCAACTCATTTAACAGTGAGAGGTTTCCCAATTCATAAGTGTGACAACCCGTACTTTCAGGTCATTTCTTGAAACAATTCTTGCCTCATTATTTCAACATTTATTGTAAACTTGGTTTACTTGTTCCAAATTCGCGTAACCTTTATGGTTTAGCGGCGAATTCATGATCATAACATCACGTATATTTCATATGGACTAAGATTAGTCTACATTTCATTGACATCATTTGCATCATGATAGTTCATTCATGACATTTCATTTCACATTTAACGCGTAAATTTTATGTTTAATAAAGTTATCGCGTGAGTTTTATTTTGAACATTTAATCCATTACTTTCAAAAATGATCCCGACATATTTTTATACTTACATTTAGTTTATAAAAACTATATTTTGAGTTCACAAGTGTTTTGAATTTATTTGGTACATAAATCGTTAAAGTTATATTATTACGACGTTTTTTTCTTAAAACTATACGATAATTATTTTTCACTCAATTTCACAAGGATGTATTTTTTACAATTTTTATTATCTCATTACATTCTATTTTGATCTATTAAAAACTTGCTTGTACCAAAAATCTACCATTTACCCTTACTTATACATTTTCTTACACAATTACTTATACTTTCTTACAACTTGTACAAGTAAATATTTACACAACATTTTATAAAAAAAAAAAATATATAAGTGGGAACCAAGATCCCCAAAATCCGGCCTTGGAGGGGGGGGGAAGTCAAGGGTAGTCATTAATGAAGTAAGGTCCTTTGATTGTTAATAATTCATACACTAAAAGTCCTACTTGACTCATTTTTACTCATTCACTTCACAAAATTATTCACCTAGTATTAGCAAGTTTTCTCTCCTTTCTTTGGGTTCTTCAAACCGGCCTCATCAAGAGTTTCAAAGGGATCATCACCAAAAATTTATCAAGTAAAGTTTTAGCAATCTAGTTACACTCTTAATCAAGGTTTTGAAATAAAAACCTAGGGTGTTTAGGTTAATCCTTGTTCTAATCACCTCATCATATCACTTGTCAAGATTTGATCGTATCACATTACATCTCGGTGTCCACTTTTGTCTTCGTTCATCATTCCACCAGTGAGTTTCATGGCCCCTACTTTTACTTGCTTTCATAACTGTTTTGGGGAGATACATGCTCACTGTTTCATACTTCACAAGTATTTAACTTTATAAGGATTACTGTGATTCCATAGCCCCACTTTTCTTGCTTTAATGCTTTCATAACTGTTTTGGGGGAGATACATGCTCGACTAATTTTTATTACATTCATGATTATTTGCAACTACATGTTTACCTAAACTGAATGCTAGTCATACGAAGTAACCTTATTGCCATACTTAGAACTTCTATATGGTATATTCATTGGTCTAACGGTCTTGGTATATTCATTGGTCTAACGGACTTGGTATATTCATTGGTCTAACGGTCTTGGTATATTCATTGGTCTAACGGACTTGGTATATTCATTGGTCTAACGGTCTTGGTATATTCATTGAGCTAACGGTCTTGGTATATTCATTGAACTAATGGTCTTGGAACGATTTGAACATACACTATATACATTCTGGCAGTGGGTTGTGAACACACAGGTTGCAAGTTTTTTATGGGCGGGACTTGGAACTGAGTGGTTCACATGCCTTGCTCATAAACTTTCGATACATTGAGTCATGCACTATTATGTGAATTCATTTGACATCATGCACTTGAACATTAACTATACATATTCTGGCAGTGGTTTGAACACACAGTTGCAAGTTTTGTATGGGCGGGACTTGGAACTGAGTGGATTTACAATGCCTTTGCTACATAAACGATTTTGAAAGTCTTACATTTCAACGATTTACAATGCCGTTGCTGCATAAACGATTTTGAAAGGCTTTACATTTCAAAACAAACTCTATGAACTCACTCAAACCTTTGTGTACACTTTTAGCATGTTGTATCTCAGGTATCTAAGGCATACACTTCATGGCATGCATTTGGACACCTCATGGAGTCGTGGTGACGACGCGTCTCACTTGGGTTTTACATACTTTAAAACATCGTTTGAATTGTAACAAACTTATTTTCCGCACAAGTTGATTTTCATTTGGGACCTACTTTGTAAACTCTGATTATTTTACTTAATCAAACGATGTATTTTCTAAACGACACTTTAGGTCGTTCAATATAACTGTGATTGTGATGCTATGACAGTCAATCCCATGATTCCATTCCGCTGCAAAACAGGTATTTTGGGGTGTGAGATTGGTATCAGAGCATCGGTTATAGAGAACTAGGTTGCATCATTGACCCTAGACTATAACTACATCATCATAGCATCTCATCATCATCAAGTGCATGTTCACTTTGCATGCGATTTATACGTACATTTTTTTCGAGTTATTTACTTTCATTTCATAACGATTGTCACATGGATGCCCTTTCATTCCCTATCACAATTTTTACATCAGTTGACTTAACACCAAACATCATATGAGTCGATTAGTCCAAGCATTGCATAGTTACTCCTAAATTATACATAGCCTGATCACCTATGTCTAATTCAGGAAGAATCATGCAATGAAGGGAGTATTAGTCTCATATGAGTAGCATTCCGTAATCGAGCCAAATTTTCAAAAGATTTTCTCCAACCACTTGTTTCCATTTTGATCCGCGTGACAGTTCTTGTTTGATGAGTTGCAAAGATCAGGCTAGAAACAAGTTGTTACCTAAACCGATTTAGCCTAATCGTATGACAGTTCTTGTTTGATGAGTTGTGGGATTAAGTAAAAATCGGTTACCAAAAAGTCTTTTGAGGGTTTTGCTCAGAATGGGAAGGCTTGCCTCATCAAACCCTAAACCCGATAGACTAACACGGAATTCAGGACTGAATTCTTTTGATGCGAATGTGACACCCGTACTTTCAGTCATTTCTCGAAACAATTCTTGCCTCATTATTTCAACATTTATTGTAAACTTGGTTTACTTGTTCCAAATTCGCGTAACCTTAATGGTTTAGCGGCGAATTCATGATCATAACATCACGTATATTTCATATGGACTAAGATTAGTCTACATTTCATTGACATCATTTGCATCATGATAGTTCATTCATGACATTTCATTTTCACATTAACGCTAAATTTTATGTTTAAACGTTATCGCGTGATTATTTTTTGAACATTATCCATTACTTTCAAAAATGATCCCGACATATTTTTATACTTACATTGGTTTATATAAACTATATTTTGAGTTCAACAAGTGTTTTGAATTTATTTGGTACATAAATCGTTAAAGTTATATTATTACGACGTTTTTCTTAAAAACTATACGATAATTATTTTATCACTCAAATTTCACAAGGAATGTATTTTTACAATTTTTATTATCTCATTACATTCTATTTTGATCTATTAAAAACTTGCTTGTACCAAAAATCTACCATTTACCCTTACTTATACATTTTCTTACACAATTACTTATACTTTCTTACAACTTGTACAAGTAATATTTACCAACATTTTATAAAAAAAAAAAATATATAAGTGGGAACCAAGATCCCCAAAATCCGGCCTTGGAGGGGGGGGGAAGTCAAGGGTAGTCATTAATGAAGTAAGGTCCTTTGATTGTTAATAATTCATACACTAAAAGTCCTACTTGACTCATTTTTACTCATTCACTTCACAAAATTATTCACCTAGTATTAGCAAGTTTTCTCTCCTTTCTTTGGGTTCTTCAAACCGGCCTCATCAAGAGTTTCAAAGGGATCATCACCAAAAATTTATCAAGTAAAGTTTTAGCAATCTAGTTACACTCTTAATCAAGGTTTTGAAATAAAAACCTAGGGTGTTTAGGTTAATCCTTGGTTCTAATCACCTCATCATATCACTTGTCAAGATTTGCGTATCACATTACATCTCGGTGTACTCACTTTTGTCTTCGCATCATTCCACCAAGTGAGTTTCATGGCCCCTACTTTTACTTGCTTTCATAACTGTTTTGGGGGAGATACATGCTCAACTGTTTCATTTACTTTCCAATACTTTAACTTTTATAAGGATTACTGTGAGTTCCATAGCCCCACTTTTCTTGTTTTAATGCTTTCATAACTGTTTTGGGGGAGATACATGCTCGACTAATTTTTATTACATTCATGATTATTTGCAACTACATGTTTACCTAAACTGAATGCTAGTCATACGAAGTAACCTTATGCCTATACTTAGAAATTCTATATGGTAATTCATTGGTCTAACGGTCTTGGTATATTCATTGGTCTAACTGACTTGGTATATTCATTGTCTAACGTGGTCTTGGTATATCATTGGTCTAACGGACTTGGTATATTCATTGGTCTAACGGTCTTGGTATATTCATTGAACTAATGGTCTTGGAACGATTTGAACATACACTATATACATTCTGGCATTGGGTTTGTGAACACAAATATGTTGCAAGTTTTGTATGGGCGGGACTTGGACTGAGTGGATTCACAATGCCTTTGCTGCATAAACGATTTCGATACATTGAACCATGCACTATTATGTGAATTCATTTGACATCATGCACTTGAACATTAACTATACATATTCTGCAGTGGTTGTGAACACACAGTTTGCAAGTTTTGTATGGCGGGATTGGAATCTGAGTGGATTTACAATGCCTTTGCTACATAAACGATTTTGAAAGTCTTTACATTTCAACGATATTTCAATGCCGTTGCTGCTAAAAACGCTTTTGAAAGGCTTTACATTTCAAAACAAACTCTATGAACTCACTCAACCTTTGTGTTGACACTTTAGCATGTTTTATCTCAGGTATCTAAGGCATACACTTCATGGCATGCATTTGGACACCTCATGAGTCGTGGTGACGACCTCCACTTGGTATTTACATATTAAAACATCGTTGAATTGTAACAAACTTATTTCCGCACAAGTTGATTTTCATTTTGGACCTACTTTGTAAACTCTGATTATTTTACTTAATCAAACGATGTATTTTCTAAACGACACTTTAGGTCGTTCAATATAACTGTGATTGTGATGCTATGACAGTCAATCCCCAGGAATTCCATTCCGCTGCAAAACAGGTAATTTGGGGGTGTGACAATAAGGAACAGAACCACTTAGCTGATTAGTACAAATGTTTAGTAGCTCGAGATTTTCCAACTGAGCGATTTCTGGCGGGATGATTCCAGAAAAGTAATATTATAAAAATCAAGGTAAACAAGTTTTGACAGGTTACTCACTCCAGGTGGGATGATCCCGAAAAAGTTGTTTACACTTAATTCAATATGAGTAAGGTTGGGGAATGATGGAAAGGAAAAGCTATCTAGTGTACCCGTTAAACTCGAGAATGAGAGGTTCAATCTGTTTATCGTTCCATCAAAATTGCAAGAAATTCTGTACCAACTGCAATGAGGCATAGATGGCATCGAGCTGTTTTGAATATTGGGAAGAAAAGATATCCATGAAGATAAAACAGAATTGTTGTTCTGGTAGTGGAGGCTTTCTTTCCATTTAAGAAAGGTCATAAATTTTTAGTGTCATAAAGAAAGGTCATAAATTTTTCTTAGATTTTTATGAAAACTTATGTGACTTTGATTGAACTTTCCTATTAGTCCTCCTATTAAGTATGTAATGAAAATTGTAAACTTTTGGTTAAGTAAGTTAAATTTTATAACAAATATGTGACTTTTATCGCTAAGGTTGTAGTAGACATGATCCCAGTTTGTAGGCGATAATGTTTACTAGTTACTATGACAGGGGTTTTATGCAACACCGCCAAACCTCTGGACTGTGGTAGAAGGGTTGATCAGTTCAAAGAAATGGAACCAAAACTTCATCCGGAAGTAAAAGAAGCTTTAAAGAGATTGTGTGAAGATCCAAAGACCACAGTTGTTGTCCTGAGTGGATGCCACCATTCCGTTCTCGATAAGGTAGTCTCATTATCTATGTGTAAGTATGTCACTATTCACTCTACCAGTTCCGTATGACTATCATATCATTAGCATATAAAATTTTATTGAGTATGCAGAACTTCGGAGAATGCAATATATGGTTGGGTGCAGAACATGGTGTATTTTTAAGAACACCTAATAAGAAATGGATCAGAAACTTACCAGAAGTACAAATGGATTGGGTTGACAGCGTTAAGGTATTGTCTATCCTTCCATGTTTATGTACGTCGTCCCTGTGCATACTACGGAATGCTAAAAATGAAGTATGGTACTGTACTTCTGTTGAAACATTTGGTTATTGTAGAAATAGTGAAGAGATAACAATCTCGAACCGTTGACTTATCAATGTGTCAATTCGGATTATATGTTATCTCTGATGGGTCAAACTGTAATTGAAAAAGTATCAACTCAAAAGGAAACGGGTCAAACAGATAGAAAGTATTCCAAAATGTATCCTCCTTTTTGTTATTTACAATATTATATTATTATCTAGATACTAAAAAATGTTATGGAGTACTTATTTATGACAAACTAATTAAGTATAATTAATTTAAAAAAAATTGAAAAAAGTGTTCCAAGCTAACTAGCGAGACCCATAAAAAAACTTTCTATTTCACCTGTTCCCACCCAAATTTCCACCTCTATGGTAGTGCATACCCTTATCGAGAATTACAGATTTGTTACTAACCGAACGTGAGTTCACTTGTATAAACTTGATGTCGATTTCAGCATGTCTTTGAGTATTTCACTGAAAGAACACCTCGGTCTACCTTTGAGCTTCGAGAGACATCTTTAGTTTGGAATTTTAAGCATGCAGGTTGCCATCGTGCCAATTTATTATATTTTTCTTACACATTTATAATTCATTTTCCACTTTATAACAACATTATGGACAACATATATCGAGTTTGGGAGGCTTCAAGCCAAGGACATGTTGCAGCACCTATGGACTGGACCCATATCAAATGCATCAGTGGAAGTTGTTCAAGGTGGCAGGTCCGTTGAGGTTCGTGCAAATGGAGTTACCAAGGTTCGTTGTTTTCTGGAGATGACACAATGGGTGGGTTGGGTCAAGGCTTAAAACAGGTAATTTTTAACGGTTGAAATGGGTAATGGGGATTTGAACAAAAACAAGGTATCTTCAAAAAAGTTACATTGTTTCATTGACGGTCAACCAGATTTAAGCAACTGATTAGGAGATTTTTTGCATAAAAATAGGCTTTGTGGGATATTTGACCATTTAACCCATATCCTTTTAATCTGTTAGACTTGAGAGAGAGAGAAAACGTAACCCAAATCATATCAGTTATAAGTAAGTGGGTCAAAGTTTCTAACCACTTTTCTGTTGTACTTGTTTCTATATAACACAAATAAACGTGTTTTCACTCTTTTTGTCCAAACTTTTTAGGGTTCAGGAATTAAACGCATTTTAGGAGAGGTGGTACACTACAAAGATATGAAAGAACCGATTGACTATGTCTTGTGTGTAGGCCATTTCCTTTTGAAGGTATGTCTCCCAAAGGTCTTCTAGTGGTGATAGTACTGGTAACCTTTATGTTGGTTAGATATAGGGCTTAGATACATATGATTCACTCTCTGTGTACATCATCACTGTTTCAGGATGAAGATGTTTACACTTTTTTTGAACCTGAACCACCAACCCCATTGAGAACAAGCTTATCGAGTCCAGTTAACAGGTCATCTTTAGATCGAAGCGGATCCGGGGGAATGTGCATGAAAAGAGCGAATCCATTTTCAGCTTCAAACAGTATTGATAGCAGCACCGGGGATGTGGAATGTGCATGAAGATGTTTAGTAACATTGAGTTCTTTCTTTGAAGGGTGTTTCCACGGGCGACATTATACCACTTACTGACGCAGATGTACAAACTTCTGGTGCAAAGGCAGCCTCTTGTGGAACCTTTAGCTTCTCTAGCTGCGGTTTCCGCTAAAGGTAAACATACTTATCTCTTTGAGCTTTAATTAATTTATGTTATTATTCACCAATTTAATTGTTAAATCTGAGATCATTTCTTGATTTGATACAGTTAAAAATGACTAAGGAGTTCCGGCATCGTTTAATGTCCCTAATGGGGCAGTGATTCCTTTCGGTACTATGGAACTTGCAATAAAAGAAAATCAGTCAACAGAATTTTTTGAATCATTATTGGAACAGCTTGCAACAGCCAAAATGGATGGTGGAGAACTCGATAGAGTCGGTAACGACCTGCAAAATCTGATCACCACTGTACAACTCCCTAACAAAATTATCCAAAGCTTAGGAAAATTATTCCGCTGAATTTATTCAAATAATTAAAATTTAAGTAAATGCCGCATATCCATGATAACAGCCCAAAACGAGAAGTCGCAATTTCTGGACATATTGGTATTCCACAGAATTTTGTAGTTATAGTCAACCTTTTTCTAACTCAGTCTTATATATAACTCGACATATTAAATAATTAATAAGTTCATGATTGAAGCTTTGATCTTAATTGATTTTTAATAGACGATCATTTAAGATTTATAAAAATATCTTCGCGCGTAAAAATTATGAGCAAGGATTGAAGCTTTGATCTTGCTAGCGTACTTTTAATACAAAAAGTGTAAAAATAGGAGATATTAATGTTTAATAGACGATTATTTAAGTTTTTTAAGAATATCTTCACATGTTAAAATTATGACTAATGATTGAAGCTTTGATCTTACTAGCATATTTTTATACTAGAAGTTATGATTATTTAAGTTTTGTAAATATATCTTCACATGTGAAAATTATGAAAAAGGATTAAAGCTTTGATCTTGGTAGCATATTTTTATATTTCTAAAAGTGCAAAAATAGGAGATATTGATGTTTAATAGCCGTTTATTTAAGTTTTGTAAGAATATCTTCATGTGTGAAAATTATGAGTAAGAATTGAAGCTTTGATCTTACTAGCATATTTTCTGTACCAAAAGTGCAAAAACAGGAGATATTGATGTGTAATATAAGATTCTTTATGTTTTGTAATAATATTTTCACATGTCAAAATTGAAACTTTGATCTTAATAACATAATTTTTAAACTAAGTGCAAAAATAGGAGATAATAATGTTTGATAGACAATCATTTAAATTTTGTAAGAATATCTTCGCGCGTGAAAATTATGAGAAATGATTGAAGCTCTGATCTTACTAGCGTAGTTTTAATACTAGAAGTGTAAAAATATGAGATATTGATGTTTAATAGACGATTATTTAAGTTTTGTAAGAATATCTTTACATGTGAAAATTATGAGTAATGATTGAAGATTTTATCTTAGTAGCATATTTTTTATACTAGAAGTGTAAAAATATGATATATTGATGTTTAATAGACGATTTAAGATTTGTAAAGATATCTTCACATGTGAAAATTATGAGTAAATATTGAAGCTTTAATCTTAGTATCATTTTTTTTTATTATTTTTTTAGAATTGCAAAAGTAGGAGATATTGATGCTTAATATACGATTATTTAAGTTTTGTAAGAATATTTTCACATGTGAAAATTATGAGTAATAATTGAAGCTTTGATCTTACTAGCGTACTTTTAATATTAGAAGTGTAAAAATAGAATTTATTGATATTTAATAGATGATTATTTATGTTTTGTAATAATATATTCGCGCGTGAAAATTATGAGCAAAGATTGAAGCTTTGTTGTATTTTTATACTAAAAGTGCAAAAATAGGAGATGTTGATGTTTAATAGATGATTATTTAACTTTTGTAAGAAATATCTTCGCGCGTGAAAGTTATGAGGAAGGATTGAAGCTTTGATCTTACTAGTGTACTTTTTATACTGGAAGTGTAAAAATATGAGATTTTGATGTTTAATAGACGTTTATTTATGTTTTGTAAGAATATCTTCATACGTGATAATTATGAGCAAGGATTGAAACTTTGATCTTACTAGCATATGTTTTTTTACTAGAAGTGCTAAAATAGGAGATATTGATATTTAATAGACGATTATTTAATTTTTCTAAGAATATCTTCACATGTGAAAATTATGAGCAAGGATTGAAGCTTTGATCTTACTAGCATATTTTTTTATACTAAATGTGCAAAAATAGGAGATATTGATGTTTAATAGACGATTATTTAAGTTTTGTAAGTATATCTTCACATGTGAAAATTATGAGCACGGATTGAATCATTGGTCTTATTAGCATATTTTTTATACTAGAAGTGCAAAAATAGGATATATTGATGTTTTTTAGACGATTATTTAATTTTTGTAAGAATATATTCACATGTGAAAATTATGAGCAAGGATTGAAGCTTTTATCTTACTAGCATATTTTTTATACTAGAAGTGCAAAAATAGGAGATATTGATGTTTAGTAGACGATTATTTAAGTTTTGTAAGTATATCTTCACAAGTGAAAATTATGAGCAAGGATTGAATCATTGGTCTTACTAGCATATTTTTTATACTAGAAGTGCAAAAATAGGATATATTGATGTTTTTAGACGATTATTTAACTTTTTTAAGAATATTTTCACATGTGAAAATTATGAGCAATGATTGAAGCTTTTTAAGAATAGCTTGACTACTTGGTCACATGTAAAAATATTTATGTCTTAGATTTTTAAGACATGTCACATGTGAAAATATATGTCTCGTAACTTGGTCACATATGAAAATATATGTCTCATGGCTTTTTAAGAGACACGAACAACTTGGTCACATGTGAAAATATATGTCTTATAGTTTGGTCACATGTGAAAGTATATGTCTCCTAGTTTTTAAAGATGAACAACATGGTCAATTGGTCACTTGTGAATATATGTCTCGTAACTTGGTCACATATGAAAATATATGTCTCATAGCTTTTTAAGATACATGAACAACTTGGTCACATGTGAAAATATACGTCTCATAGTTTGGTCACATGTGAAAGCATATGTCTCGTAGTTTTTAAAGATAAACAACATGGTCAATTGGTCACTTGTGAATATATGTCCGTAACCCATTGGTCATATGTGAAGACATATGTCTTGTAGCTTTTAAGATGCGTGAACGAACTGGTTACATGTGAAAATATTTGGTCACATGAAGAATTTTTATTCCGTTTTAATGAATAAACTTTCTTCATTACTAAATACACTAACATTTATACATGATCATATATTTTTTCTTCACGTGTGAATAGACTTTCTACACTAGTAAATACACGTACATAAACTTTCTTCACTAGTAAATACACGTACATTTGTACATGATCAAATACTTTTTTCTTCACGTGTGAAAATATATGTCTCGTAGCATTTTAAGATACGTAAACAACTTGGTCACATGTGAATATATGTCTCGTGACAGAAAGGATCTTACTTTGAATGCTATATACAAAACATTTATGTTTTGGATGTTAAATAAAATAAATTGTGTGACAGAAAGGATGGTAACTCATGGAGCTTCGGGCCTGCTCCACCACCTCCACCGTACACTCCACATGGTACACCTCCACCTGGTCGAAGGAAACCAAATGGAAATAAGAGCCCGTCTTCAGGCAATTCTAGCGATGGTGGTAAGAAATATGGGATTGGTGGTGGAGCTATAGCAGGAATTGGGGCAATCGTTGCATTCTTTTTGTTCAAAAAGAGATCCGGAAAATCTCCTAATGATATTGAAAAGACCATTAACTAGACGTTTGCTCCACCTGCTTCAGCGCCAAAGGGTACAAATCATTTGTTTCTTTTGTGGCTTAATTATTTTCATTGCACTGGCATGCTCGTCCAGAAAATGATCCATTTATTTTTTGGGGAAGTTTACCAACTAACCAATACTATGCATTTTGGATATTCAGCTTACCTTACCATTAGTAACTTAAGTCTTTCTTTCTCACATATAATGGTATAAAGACTATCGTTTTGCCATTCGTATCGAATCTTATTAAGAGCAGCAGGAAGTATAAAAATGCAAACAATTAAAGGAACAACTCACTCACATGGTTGGAGACAAAAATTTAAAGCGTAACCGACTTCACAAAGAAACCCATCGCAAAATTAAAATTACGCGTAAATGACAATTTTATTAAACATAAAAATAAATAAAATAAGTTATTCTTTCCGGTATACAACCTTATTAACCATAGTAATAGTAGCTCAAAGTATTTCCCCTTTAAAGGGTTGAAAGACAACACACAAATACTTAACAGGAAAAGTAACAAAACCAGTTAGATCACTAATAATCCCTTTGCCTATATCCTCAATATCGGTAATGGCGACAACAAAACCATGCTTCCCACAAGTTACTTATACATTACTTTGCCCTCATGATTACTCATCCAGAAAATTTGATGAGTATCATTGTCATTCGTAGAACTTGTTACTGGAGAAACAAGGGATGCGTTCTTCTAAAATATCTTTCTTAAACTAAAAACAGTAGGATGCATCCTAAGGGTGACAAGTGTCGATGAGAACAAGGGTATTTTCGGTATCGCCTTACTCTGTAATTTTGCACCATATTTAAATGTTTTCATATTCTTAAGGCTGCCCCAGTAAGGTGTAACGATCGAGTGTGGCGATCGATTACATCTCGATCATCCTTCTGTGGCGAGTGTCGATCGAGGGTGATATTCCTTCTACTTGGTCGAGTGGTCGATCGATTGAAACAAGAAACAAAACACAATTTAATTCACCTAATAAATACAAACCGTTGTGTAAAAATAAATAAATAAAATAAAATAAAATAAAATAAAAATCTATTAAACTATCCTATAAATACACAACATATTTACACACTTAAAACCACAAATCTCATTTATGATGTAAACATCATAAACTGAAATTGCCGATTTGTTCTTTAGTTCAGATCGTAGAGGTATTGAAGTGCCTTTAAAAAGTTCTTTTTCGGGACTTTGATTAGGTGCAACCACAATCCTAAAAGTCATCAAGTATCCGATAATAGAATTGAACTGCTTATGCTCCCGCTAAATCCCGGTTTAGATGTTTTAGCAGGGTTATTAGAACACAAGTTGGTGGAATTATACATGATCTGTATGATTTTCTTCGATACTCAATATCCTGTTTCAGAGTGATCTATTGTTTTTGCAAGGACCAATGTTCAGTCGACTGGATATCATTTCAAAAACCAACAACAACAACAAACCCAATCCCGCCTAGGCAGGGTATGGGATCATTTCAAAAACCAAATGAAACTTATTAAGAACTCATGCTTATAAGGGGGCATTCAATAAGTCTTATAGATTCTGAATTAAAGTTGTACATTTACACAATAAGGAGTTGGTCGCTGCACTACATTACATTATGGAATTCTTGATCCTTATAAGGGGCAAATAAGATAGATGAATTATGAGTTTGATAGTGCCACCTTTATATCACATCGTTCCTTCGTTCCGCCCACCAACACGTTTTTATCCTAAATTCAACAACAATTTACTATATTAGATATATGTACATTGTGACACAATTATTAAGGCATGACGTGAAAACAGTGAAAATTACATCTGATATTTATGCAATTTAATGCAGAAAAGAAGTGCTACTTACCACACCTACATCTGGATTTTCCAAATTAATGTTCGGATGGAGCCATCATGTCTGTATAGCCTACATAACGATGTCAATCAGTATTCAAACCGAATTTATCTAGTTATCATATTTAATATATAATATGATCTTATATTATTTACCTTAACTGTGGCTACTCTTCGACAGCACTAAGCACCAAGCAAGTGGCCTATCATGGATTTTGTGGAGTTTATCTTCATCTGCAAGATTTAGTAAGAAAATCAGATTAAACCTAGTTCAACTACTAATTAAGTCATTAAATTTGATCAACCTTACCCGAAATTTCACCAAAACAATATTAGCTTCATATTACGTTTAGATCACCGAGGGTGTAGATGTAACATGGGCATTGATGTATTTTACATCTTCTCTTGCAACCCCAGATTGCGACAATGCCTTCTCTATACATAAAGTTATTCCGTTCTGATTTGGTAACCATTATATTTTAGAAAATGGTTAATCAAAATAAAAAGTTTATAAGATAAGTATGTAACATTTGATTGTTCAAAGCATTATGCCACTTATAACGAGAAGGTGAATAATTACTTACCATCGGGATGAGGCTCGGTCATGTGGTATGCATCACATGAAGCTTCCCCAAGAATTCTACGTAAATCTTTGCACCTCTTGCCTACCAACCGTCTCTTTATTAAGTTTGCAAAATCATCTATGAAGGAGAAACAATTAATCTATGTGTAATCGAGATATACCTTAGCATGTTCTAGTTCTTCTAAAAGAACACGGCACCTTCACCCATTACAAATCCATCACGGCTCTGCTCCACCAAAATGACAATAAAAGCAGTCGGATAATCAAGTTATATTCTAAAGAACAAAAAATATAATAATTCATACCGCATCCCGAGGGGCTGACGCTTTAGTTGGATCCTGTTCCTCTCGGAAGAAATTACAAACAACAAACCCGCCCCATCCTGCATTTTTGTACTTTCGTTTTTAGATAATAGTGCATTAAAAAGAGTATCAAACACCACATGTGTAGTATTATGTATCCATATCTATAGGAATGATAGCTGCATCGGAAGCAGCCAGGCATCATATCACGGTAGTTTTCACAATATTAGTCGGACAAAAGTTCATGACGGTTTATCGAAAAATGAGACAACCAAGAATATGATGCTTACAGTTTCCCTCGATAATGTGATTAGTTGCATTTGATGCATAAAAAGTTACTCATAGCAACTACATGAATATCGAATAATTTGGTCCCATCCAACCCTACATATAACAACTAATCAATTAGCTTAAGTACGATATTTCATTTCAAAAACTTGTAGCAACTTAAAACTCAATATTACCAAATCCATTGCAAGTATTCGTGAGAACCCATATTCGTTGTGTGAATGGTACACAAAATGGATTCATTTTCTTGTATGAGGATCCTGATGCTTCAATTCCATCTTGAAATACACATTTGAAAATATTTCAAATTAGCGCACAAAACTATCGATTCTGAGAAGAGTATGTTGAAATCCACGATATAACCTTCATGCCTCCAAGGGAGATCCTATGCTAGGCACCACATCTTGCTATGTCTAACTCTTTCATAACATCTTCATGCCTCCAAGGGCAGATCCTATTAGCACACCACATCTTGCTATGTCTAACTCTTTCATAACATCTTGATTACCACCATCTTCCAACGCCTTCTTGCCAGCCGTAAGCAAGTAAAGCATAAACTTGTCAACCCGTCTCGAAAGTTTTGGTGCAACCCATCCATCAGCTGAAAATGACTTAATTTCACCTGCAATTTTCTAATACCGACTAAAATTTAGACCAACAATAACACTAAGGGGATGTTTGGGGCCTTTTCCCCCTTTTGTGCTTATCCGCTTCTTTTGGGAGAAGTGGCTTTGAGCTATACGCTTATTTTAGGTTAAATAAGTGGATTAGTAGGAAGCTGCTTATTTCTTCGGTTTTGCATAAACTAAATTTACTTTTCTCTTGACCTATATAACTAACAACCCTCTTAAACATGAACTTGATTGGAATATCACTCATAACTATTTTTCAAGTATTTTTTGCATTTTATACAAAATAAAGCAAATCTAAACACCATTTCCAAAGTACTTATTTTAAGCGAGAAGCATAAATGAAAAGCCAATAAGCTACGTTAGAAATAGATAACGCACTGTTAAGCCAAAATTAAGAGAAATCGTCTATGTGAAGAAATTCACTAGGGACAAAACTAAGGTGCGCATTTCCGAGAGTTCAAGGTGTGAGAATGTTACTCACATCAAGCGCCAATACCAATATAATCTTGAAGGAACCTAGACAAAAAAACCTCAAGAGTTCAAAGGTGTGAGAAATTTCACAACTCATATTCAGTAGTCGTTTAAACAAGCATGCCCGCCTGAATCACAGATAAAAACTTGGATAAATCTCTACTCTTCTTCATAAGCCAATATTGTGTGCCAACTTAAAGCCAATCATCCACGGATGCATTAGTAGGTAATTTCACTAGAGGTTTAAAAACTTTAAGAAATTACTCACCTTTAATCCATCCTCGTGGAACTGTAACACGAAAATTAAGATATAATCAATAAGATTGAGAAAATTTCTAGTCGTGACTAAAGAAAAGGAGTGACATTGATGAAATATATAACACGGTATTTATGGATGAATCTCACAAATTTCACGGTAGCCCCAATTCAGTATCTCGCTTTATTATTTCTATGGTCGTGTATTCTTGAATGTGAGGATTTTGAGCATTAAAATCACACGAAGAAGAACTATTCATGAAAGGCTGACTAGAGATATATATCTTGAAGTTAAAGGCTAATTCACTAATATTGATCAGTGATATGTCATCATTACAAATTGCGATTTAAAAGCTGTCACCAGCATAAAACATAATGTTTTATGTGTGGGAATGTTATGATTTGCTTGAATAGCGACCATGCCTAGCTCTTGTTTTTGTAGGAGAGTGACAGTGAAACAAACATAATGATAATATATAGTTGAACCGGTTCGAGCGATACTACTTTCGTATCTCAATGGCACTGACTTTTTCACAAAACTCGACGCAACCGTTGACTCATAAAGTCAATTATCCTTTTTGTGAGGTTTGTTGGATTATATGCAAGTATACAACCGTTAACTTTATAAAGTCCTCCATTTTCTAAATGTGCGGAAAATACGGACGTTGCAGAATGGGCGTCACAAGTTGATTTTGTTACTCCGCCTCATAATATATTTTCGTTTACAAATTGAAATTTTTTGCAAGGTATGTTTTAGTATCTTACTTTTTTCTGAAGGATCAAAACCTCGAGAGGAAGAAAAGTATGTACCTTGGTATGCTCCACAGAACTTGATTCCTCTCTTCCCTTGAATGCGATGAAGCTCAAGTGAAGCTTTTGATCACGTGATGGCATTGGATGTCCAGGTTGTCCACTTTAGACATATTATGCGGTGTTGCGGTGGATTTAAGGTAACCAAAAAGGTAGCCCCTTATCATCAATGCGCTGCATTTTAATGTCCGAGTTAAAAATATATCATACATCTTTTCAGTTGTTATTAACTTTTTATTGAAAAATAGCATCTTAAATTTTCAATTCTAGCAAACCTGAAGCACATTTAACCCATTAAGTTAAGCAAGCTTTGTTGTCCACTTTTCCAAGAAAGTTCCATGAACTCCACGATGATGGGTTCTTGGGTATTAAACTTTTGTCACGATGTAGAAAAATGTCAGCACAAAATATGAAAATAAATGTAGCTGTGAACTTCTATTCCAATATTTGAAATTATAGAAGCAAAAGGCATCTCAGTATACAAGTCCACTAAGATTTTCCTTTGTTTTGCTTCTAAGAAAATCAATTAAGTCAGATTAATGTAAAAGCATAAGGTCGAAGATATACATAGTCAGAGTCACATACCTATAGACATAATAAAAAGAGCCAAGTATTCTTGTTTCGTCGTGTGTAGCTTGTTCTCGTAACATCTTAAGAGTATCCGGTGCATGCGTGGCTAGTATGCATCCAGAATACCTTTCTTCCGATCCATCTTCGCTGCGTGATTAAGCAACATGCTCATACTCAACATCCAAAATCGAAACTTTTAACCTAAACATATATATAATCTTTAAAATCATTTAAAATAACGAATATAACGAATGACCGGGACAATGCCTAATATTAAGAGCAATGACTTAGTGACTTACCATCATCGAGTTGTGAAACAGATTGAACACCACAACCTGTTCTTATTTGGCAGCCTCTATTCTCTAGCTCTTCTCTGACCTTTTAGTCATACGAGCACATAATTAACTTTTGAATGTTAAGATTATTGTATAAAGAAGCATGATATGATAAAATTAATGAAATACCCTTTTAACGTAAGTCTGTGAACGGCAGATTATTGTATAAAGAAGCATGATATGATAAAATTAATGAAATACCCTTTTCACGTAAGCCTGTGAACGCCATCTGACAGTAAACCACTGAGGGCGACCAAATAGCGATAAAGATGGACAATAAGTAAACAAGCATTAATTATCCGAATGTGGTTTTATATCTCCCATCCTCAGATATGCCAGATTTACGTATAGTGTAAGTATGTAATACCTGAAGTAGATGGTGATTGCGGCAAAAAGAGAGTATGGAAAAGGCAGAAAAGCTCATAACCCCTTCTGCAGGGCAAGACCAGATGGATAAACATACTGGAACCTGTTAAAAATTAGCGTCACCGCGGGCGTTCCCACCTAAATTCGCTGAAATTCTTAATATAATTATATTTTTGATCTCACAATGTAAGCCTTTTGAAACAATTCGGAGTAACCATGTGATTTGATGAAGTCTCCCAATGTTTGGTTGTGACTTATGTCTTGATTGTGTTCAACCTCTTCAAGGTACCTGGCGTGTCACTTACAAAGTTACCTTTGGCGTACGACGTTTGAACCTCATACCTTTAGACAGAATGATTTTTTTTGTCATATCTTTATAATGTTATGCTTTTTCTTTTTGGGGTTTGTACAATGTTATGGATAAATATGTCACAATGCAACATCCAAATTCCAAAGTATAAACTACCTCAAAACATCATGTTTAAACTTTGTGATTTCTCGAATCATCTGCCAAAAATAAAGGTAAACTTGACTATAATATAAAAGTCACAAAAACCAGTACAGCAACAACAACGATTCAGTGAGGACCTAATCGAACCAATTATCATACCACTTCTACCTTGCTCACCTAAGCACAAACTAAAACTTAAGCTAGATATTGAAGGTTCAACTGTTGAGAAAATTTACGCTAACTCGCTAACTATCAGGAAAATGTATAAAATCAATATCCTGATTCATAACTATAATCACAGACATAAAATGAACATATCAATCATACTATTAGTAACGTTCATAGATTTCAAAAACACAATTCCTAGACTCAAAACAATAAATAGTATAAGTACAAGTACGAATAATAAAGGTATATTTAGGCAGCAATAACACCTTAATCAGAACACTTAAGCTAAAACTAGTTATTAAAGTGTAGATCAGTCTCCATGGCATCATTAGAGTTAACATTCATCCTTTAATGCAAGGTTCGCCGATCGGCATTCGAGTGATAGTTAGCGTAAATATTCACTGATCAGATCTAACAATACTTATACTACTTATCATTAAAGGTTTGACTGATCGACATTCGAACTATGCTTATCTGAAGCGGAAAACTAACTAGTATTAGGCAAATGTAAGCGCTCATATCATCAATCATACCTCTAATAATAAATAATACTTAGAAACTGAAAATCACAGTTGACGTACAATGTATCATAAACTAATACAACTTGCGTATAGTCACGTTTTAGATAAAAACTAGTTATCGAAGTAGTAATAATGAATAACTGTAATCACCTACACATAATGAACATAAGCTGCCGTAAACTAATGATTCCTAATATGGACTCGAAATAGTACAGAAACTAGTTATTGAAGGATCTAAATCGATAACTCTAATCACATATACTATAAGCAAATAAGCTAACCTAGGGCTTGAAAAAGCTAATTGTGTAAAGTAGAAGCAATAATTTGATAGTAATAAATAAGGTAAAAATAATTAATAATGATAAATAATGTAATCCATTACTTACTGATATTTTTCACACGCGAAGATAATGTAATCCAAACCTAAATCCGCTAATTGCATCAAAACTTCATTCCTAACTGATAATCTTCACATGTGAAGATAATATAACTAAACTTATATGCACTTATAACCTCAAAAATCCATTAGTTGATATTTTTCACACACGAAGATAATGTAATCCAAACTTAAAGTCGCTAATCGCATCAAAACTTCATTCCTAACTGATAATCTTCACGTGCGAATATTCTTTAACTAAACTTATATGCACTTATAAGCTCAAAAATCCATTACTTACCGATATTTTTCACACGTGAAGATAATGTAATCCAAACTTAAGTCGGCTAATCACATCAAAACTTCGGTTCATAATGAAAATCTTCACGTGCGAATATTCTTTAACTAAACTTATATGCACTTATAAGCTCAAAAATCCATTACTTACTGATATTTTTCACACGTGAAGATAATGTAATCCAAACTTAAATCGGCTAATTGTATCAAAACTTCACTCCTAACTGATAATCTTCACATGTGAAGATGCTCTAACTAAAATTAATTACACTAATACAATAATAAAATTAAATCAGTTCACTTGCGAAGATACTCTAACTAAACTTAAATTTGCTAATTATTTTCACAATTCAAAACAATTATTTATAAAAATTAATTAAATAATAATAAATTATGATAATTACTTGATATCTCTGTGTATTCTAGTGATATCACTCATTTCAGTTTCTTCTGGTTCAGAGTCATCTAGATCCATATCTCTTCATTAATATTCCGTTGATTAGTGTGGTTGAACGACGGTGATATACAGCGGTTGAACAGCGGTTGATCGACGGTGATGATTCCGGTGAACGAAGCTGTAAGAAGGTTGTTGAAGGTGAAGAGGTGAAGCGATAATTGTGGAGGAGTGGTGGTGGTTTGAATTGGCGGTGAAGTGTGGTTCAAACGGTGGTGGTTGTGATGGAGAAAGTTGGAGAGAGCAGTTGTGTTTCACCTTCGGTGTAGTCAAATTGTGTGTGTTTTTTTTTTTTTTTTTTTTATATATTGAATATGATTTGGTAATTACAAAAATGCCCTCGGTTAGTGCAAATGGTGGGCTAATTTTAGCCATTAGATCTAAAAAAATGAGGGATTAAATGGAAGGCTAGGATCTCTTCTCGCGTTCTCACAAAAATTAGACTTCTCACAAGAAACACCCCCTATATATATATATATATATATATATATATATATATATATATATATCTATACATATATATGAGACTAAGTATGCCACATCACTAATGCTTACATGGCATAATAATGATGACATGGAATTAGTGACATGGCACTTTTTTCGTTTACATAATAAAAAAAAGTGCACCTTGCCAGGTTCGAACTGGGTCTGGACGTCAACCAACAAGGACCTCAACCCAGTGGAGCAATCCGATTTTGTGATACAAATTCTTCTACCCAAAGTGATATTAACCATCAAACATTATCATGTTCCATTCTATCACATAAACATAACAAACTCCCTACTATTTTGGAACCAGATTAAAATTGTATTCAATGCCGTCAAACAATTTGCCGTCCTACCCCAATTCATTCGCATCTTGCAAAATCAAAACGCTTAATCTAATTCAAAAATGATACTCACCTAATGTTTAGTTTTTTTTTGGATGTGAATTTCAGGTGCAAGGGGAAATACATAATGATGTGTAGTTGAAGAAAATTATTTCAGTATTCTATATTCAGATTGATTAAGGTGATGTATCATGTTCTGTTTTTTATTAGAATTTCAAATGATCAAGGTGATGTGGTTGTTTTACATATGGAGCGATCGCCAAATAGTTCATCTACTTTATTGTGGTTCATTTGTTTTTGTATGTTCATGTATTAGGGTCTTCCAGCTTAAATTGGGGATCTATTGAAGGTTAATAGGTCACCGTTGATAAAAAAGTACGATTTTTGTTTGATGATTAATGGTTTAATTTGAAAATTTTGAAGTTTTATTGTTAAGACATGTTTTATCTGGTGAGAGAGGACCTATTGCAGATGCGTTGGTAAGTCTTTTCAATCGAATAGTTATTGTAGAGATGACTATGTTGAACCATGAATGTGTTAATTAGGGTTGTGTTTTAATCTCTAATGGGTCTCCATCAACAACATCAATCGAAGGTGCGCCCTGTTTTGGTTACAATTTATCTTACTGATGTTTGATTTTAGTTTGGCTGCTGTCCTTTAACTATATTTATTACTAGCATTTATCGCTTTGGGCACTGGAAAAGATATTGCTCAGGTATTACTATTAACACAATATTACCTTTTGGATTGTGGGTTAAATTTAATACTTAATAAAGTCGTTATCTTCGTTCCAATTATGTAGATATGTAGTTAAGAGTACAACACGATCACATGTATCTACTTAGAGATTGAAGCGCAACTATCCCTGTTTGCTTCGGATTTTTCTAAGGTACCCTTCATAATTCTTAGATATATGTTCTTAAACAGGTTCTTTACATGGTGCGTCGGATTTCAAATATACCATGAGAAACATCGAGCATGTGTACAATAAAGGTCTCGCCATCTACCATGTGAGTTATGACTAAGCAAAAACCTGAAATGATATTGCAAAATGTGGGCTCACATGGAATGCAATTGGTTTAGCACTTTGTGCATATCATTGGAAGATTAGTTTGTGCATAACTATTTTTTTTCCAACAATTAAATGTCTTAGCTAAATTTCCCATCACATCAAATTAAAATACATTTTTTTGTTTACTAATATTTGCTCTTGAATACAAGTTCATAATTGCCTTTCATGCTTTTGACATTTTCTTTTTTTGGTCGTATAATAGTTAACGTCTTGAATTAAATGACCAAAACATGTATTTGGTCTTTAACAGTGGCGAGATTCGTATGTGGTAGAGTATTGATTGGATTTCAACAAACGCTATAGGAATGTCTTACATCAGGCTCTTGAATGTACCTGGAGCAGCGTATACACAGGAATCGGTTTCAGTTCTAACAGTTCATATATGGTTAGTTGGATCTATTAATATAATGCTAAACACAGTAATTTAGTATTTCATTTTATGCGAGACAGAATATGGCTTTGAGCCCTTACTAAAATGTTCATATTTGGTTAGTTGGTGTTTGAGTTATAAATTATCCTAGCGTGTTAAAAGCTTTCATATACCATTACAATCAAAATACTTAGGTGGTATACATATAACTTTCACTTCTTTAAGATGTTACGAATAAGTCATGCTATCCAAGAAATAAGCACTTTGGCGACCTTCTACCCCTCAATTAATGTGTTATGGTTACTTAAAGGCTATTTTTTATTTTTTACGTGTTAGAGGCACCCATTAATGGGTAAAAAGTCTATTCACTAGAGAAGCACCGATTTTAGATTTTAATCTTACTTTGTTGGAAGGTCACCGGACTATCAGCTATATACCAATTTTTTCTTAATTGGAAGCAAAAGCCGAGATGTAAATCTTTGGGATGCTAAATGTGGTTGACATATTACTAGCCAAATGCATGATAGACACCTTTGTTTAAGTTAGCCCATGAGGCTTAATTAAGTTGTTAGGGTACCTTTTTTTATCTTTTTACGTATTTTCCATTGAAGAAAAAGTGTGACTGTATGCTCTTTCTAATTTCTGCTACTATATACATGTTTAGCAGGAACTAAGAACTATTAGCAACACTCTTAAGAATTGCGGTCGCAGAGGAAGTCAATTCGTTAAGAATCCTGTTTTTCGATTAGCTTTGTTAAAGCTGAAAACACATATTAGCTTTGCCCACATTAAAATGTTCTCTGATGATTTGTTTTTCGATTCATTCTGCAGCATAAATGTTTGATATAGCTCTCTTTAAACCCATTCTTGGAGAGACTCATCATGTCTCAAAAGGCAACCTAGATCATAAGGTGACAATTTGAACTGGTTTACTTACTTATATTGGATCAATTTTTGTTATAGCTTGTCACAAATAAGACAAAGCAGCAAAAAGGAAGCTGTTCAGGACAGGGGCAGTTCTGATTCAAATTCAAAGGCTGGAGATTTTTGCATTCTGTTGTTCCGCTCACTCATTAGTTTCGACAAACCAGTTATAACCCTTCCCTTTAGCTTTATAGTTTTTCAATTTTTGAGATATATGCTCTTATATGTGTGGAATAGTCAATACTGTAACCGAGATCATGTAAGCAATTCATGAACTAACTGGTCCTACTTATTGAATTAGTACAGTTATTAATTTATATATTTTTTAAATTTAATGTTTGTTGTTTTTAGGTATTTAATGGATATGTTATGGACTGTAAGGATTTTGATAAGTGGAATCCATTTACTTGTGGTCTAGATTACTACAGGTGGTTCTGAACTTTTATCAATTTATATACTCATGATTCATATTTAGTTAATTGTTTGTTTATGATTTATATAATTTTTGTGATGGGTATACAAACATTTAGTAGTAGAGATAAGTTGGCAGTCTATAGTTTGTTTGTTTATTTCTTGCGATGGCAACTACCGTGGTAGTCACAGGAGTTATAACAATAGCTTTTATGTGTGTTATGTATCTGGTACAGAAAATGTGGTGGATTACTCCTTGTGTTTGTAAGGTTAGCAGTTAGGATTCAACTGATTATTATATAAGACACTTGCCTGTCACTTTATATAATAATGCCATGAATTTAGTTAACCATCAGAGACATGGTGCTTAGCAATTACACTTTAGTTAAGGCATCACTGGAAGTTTTTTATGCAGCAGTAGTAACATAGAAAGAAATTCCGGTAAGGAACTTTTTACTTAGTAGGAAGTTACTCCCCACCTTATTAGCATATATTTGTAGGAAGTTGCTCCCCGCTTTTCTTCTTTATGGATATGCAAGCAAATCCGTACATTTTGTTATGATCCATGTCATATTATCTCGTCATGTGCGAGCAGTTCAAAACACTCTTTTATACATCTTTACTTACACGAAAGTATTTCTGCAGGGGGCATTGTGAATAAGACGCTGATCCTGAGTGAAGACTAATGGAGCTATGTTGGGCCCCTGATCCTGCGTTGAGGCCGTCCTTCACAGAAATAACCTGAAATAACTAATCAATTACGCGTAATGTCTGTTGCATGCCAAACTAAAGGGCACTCCCACAAGGCCACTTAGAATGATTTCCTACTGTCTTTCTTTCTTCAAAAATTTGTATATACGAACATGGTATACTTTGTCATGCATATACTCACATTATTATAACTATTGATATTGTATTGTTTTCAGTTGAGAATAATATTAATAACATACATGTCAAGTCAGAAAAATTTATATGTAAACTTTGTCATGTTAATTGCAGGTGCATCATATCCTCCAAATTAAATATGTGCATTTTGGCTTTTATGTTAGTTTGGCTTATAATACACGAGGTGATCATATTGTAGGATGGAAAGTCACAATTTGTGTAATTGTTTTTCCTATTGGTTGTGTATTATTGTGGTTAGTTATTAAATGAAAATATTATTTTATGCTACAATGTGGAGATGAAAATGTAAGTTTTAAATCATAGTATATCTCCCGATTCAAGTGAAAATGAGTGTTCTTCATGTTTTCACAATCACACCAGACGAGTAATTGATATGAAGTTGAGTTTGAAGAGAATGAGGTCTTTGCAATTGATATATTTACAAGCACATGAGATGGCAATGTAAATACTTAAAGGAATACTAGCAAGTATATTATTTGTAACGGTAATCAAGTTGAATTTTATTATCATGAAGAACGGTTTGCAGCCAAATCTGTGGCACGAGAGACTGACTACCATCGCTATAAGAGTTGTTGACGAGAATTATCACATGAAAAGGAAAGCGACCCTTTTCCTTTTTTAGCAAAATGGATCAGTCATGCCATTCGCTGCAGGTGTGTTACTGTTTCCTATAATTGCTTCATTAGTTTCTATTTTTTTAATTGTCCAAATAGTTATAAGTCCCTAGGTAAACTTTACAACATCACACTATTAATATTTCATAAAAAAAAAAAATTATCGTTCATCAAGCCTTTTCTTTGATTTTCAGGACACAAGTCTTTCGTGATGATCTTCAAGAGACTACTATTAGTCGATTGAAAAAAAGTTTCCTTTGAAATCGATGCTAAAGTATATGGGTCAAAACAACAACTTTTTGGTCTCAAGTTTTGTTTAAAACGTTAAAATTTTTTACCATTGTTTAGCTTGTGTCAAATATGATTTTTTTTTCTTTTTTAATTTTATACTAATCTCATTTGTATTTGGTTAACAGGATTCTAGAGTTACTCGTGATGATGTCACATTAAAAAAGTTATAACGTTTTCATAGTGATCCTTATTCGGATTGTGTATAAATGGGCTATACATGGGTTTATCTTGAATGGATTCTTAATAATATTTTATTTGCATTGATTATTTTGGACATGATTCTTAGGGTTTCTTGTCAATATGCTCTATAGGCTAGATACAAATCATAAACGTTGTGTGGTTGTTTCAAAAATAAAGATGAGAAAATGTTTGAAGGTTTTTGTTGTGATAAAGACGGAGAATACACAAACTTCACGGCCAAAACGTTATGTGCAAAGACGTTTTATCGATATGAATAAGAACCATCTACTTTATTTTTTCTCACACTTTTCATTGTTCTTTTTACATATGTATTACATGAACATTTTCTTTTTTTCTTCCTTTCCACTTTTGTGTTTAATATATTTGGTGTTATCCATCATTTGTTTACGTTAAGTTCGAATTGGTAAAGTAAAATCATGAAGCTAACCCGCCCATTGGGCGGGGTATAAGCTGTATGTATATATATATATATATATATATATATATATATATATATATATATATATATGTAAATACATAGAAAAAATATATATATATATTTATATGAATTCGTTTTTTGGTTCGGTTATCGGTTTAGATTGTCAAACCCATATCCAACACGAGAACCGAATTAGCAGTTTGGTTCGGTTCGATTTTAACAAATTCGATTTGGTTATTAGTTTGTTTTGATTATTTTTGGTTCGGTTCGATTTCAATTTTCGATTTATTTAGTCATTTCAATTTTTTCGCTCACCCCTAATTCAGAAGGCCAATCATCAGAGCCCAACAATGAAGCGCAGAGCCTCAGATCCATAACTAATCACAAGGCCGAAAGGCACGATGCTTTGGTCTTGGTGATCCACCCCATACGTATGTGAAAATTATATTCTTCACAAAGTTTTGCAATTGGACTAGCACTATAATATAAAGGAAATTAACTAGAACCAGAAACTCGTAAATATGGGCATTGATATTTACATGAACCAGATTAATCGCAAACGACATTAATCAGCTGTTAAAAGATGACAGTAAAACTAGCGCAACTCAAAATTTCTGTACGACATTCTTGGCAGCAGGTTGTTGGTACCCGCGAGTTCAATAGCTCGTACTCTCGGCTCTTAGCTTCAAGGGACTCATACTAGTCGATAGATAACGAACTGGGAAACATGATCTTAACGAATTACAAATTTACGAATCTCAAAGCCTTTTCCAATTAGTATACTGGTACTATATTTTAATATAACATATACAAAGAAAAGACAGTACACATATTTTTTTAAACGTAATGTTTTCATACCTATGAGAGCATACACATTTATTCTATTGCAATGTGATTAGTAACTATCCAACCATATTGATAAGCACCTCCAAAACTAATTCATGTTGATCGATCACCTTCTCTTCTCATGGAACTCTTGATCCACGTTTTCGTCACTGTCTCGGTTTTGGCCTTGCAACAGCGACTCCGATAAGACTGTTTTCTCGGTTGCTAACTCTAAATCTCCTTGGTTGTCACTATCTTTTATCAATTCAAGTGGTTTATTCGTATAGAAATAAGCACAAGTCACGTAGTATACTAAATTCACTACTTGTATACCACTCATTACCCAATAGTAATAATCTAGTTTACCCTGGTTCAAGTTTCGGTCTGGTAGCCAGTTGTGTTCCTTTCCGGTGTTGTCATGAATTACCAATACCACAAATGTACCAAGATAATTCCCTATCGACCCTGAAATAGAACTCAATGCCATACATGTGCTTCGCATACTTTCGGGTGATTGATCATAAAGAAACTCTAGATGCCCAACTGAACCAAACGCCTCAGCTACACCGTGCAGGCAAAATTGTGGAATAAGCCAAAAAACCGAAATGGGAATTACAGTGTTTGGTTTGTCGATCAGATTATGATCAGAAGCAATTTGTTTTCGCTTTATCTCAACTAGTGCCGAGACTATTGTTGCAAGTATATTAATAGCGAAACCAATTCCCATTCGTTGTAAGCATGTGATGCCTATGGGGTTTTTGGTGAAACGACGAGCAAATGGGACAAATAAACGGTTGTAGATTGATAGACACAGCATCAAGGTGAGTACACTGAATATTGATAGGCTCGCGGGTGGTATTTCAAAGGAAGGGGACATATGACGGTCCATGGTTCCCGCTTGTATGATAATGAAGCTATGTTGATGGGATTGTGATGTTACAAAGAGAATAGTGGCTGCCCATATAGGTAACATTCGTATGACGGATTTTATCTCCTCGACCCTGTGGACAGTCGCTAGTCGCCAAAGATTTGGGGAGGTACCATCGTCTTTCCTTTCATCGTTGGTCACTATCGCAGCCCGATCAAACCACCTGTGATATTGGTAACAATAGGTTTAGTTTCGAAAAGAATCATAATAACAAATATATAATATTTGCACTTGGTGTAATGCATCTTATGATCTTAAAATTTAAGTGAAATACCGTAAAGTATTGGTATGCAACAGCCTTCCATTAGACGAAATCCCAGCATCCAACTCTTTATTTTCATACAAGAACGTCTTGTTTTCAGGTACGGCAAGTTTCCTCTTCTTAAAAGCAGCCACAACCACTTGAACCACCCGAACCAACGGGCTCCCTTCAGGTTTAACCCTAATATAAAGATGAGCTGCGACTACAAATGCAACAAATGACAAAACCATTGCAATGGTAGGTATCCCGAGCCCAAGGCCCCATCCAACATGATCTTGGATATAAACTACAACGGTTAGAGCCGAAAGCGTTGCTCCTCCCATGCAAAAATAGTACCAGTTGAAGAAGTTACGACCAGCACTACTCGGGTTTGATTTGCCAGTAGTCATGTCGAACTGATCAGCTGCAAATGTGACAACGTTAGGACGAATGGCACCCGAACCAAGAGAGGTTAGGAGAAGGCAAAGGTAGAGTATCCATAGTTGAGATGAAGAGGCTTGTGTGCAGTTTTCTTTAGTGGGACAAGGTGGTGGTCTTAGTTGTGGTAGGATTGAAGATGTTGTGATACATACCATCCCCTGCATATTGAACATATGTCAATTTTGACTTATATTGCATCATAGATTGAAGTCAACAGGTATGTTTTACATGTTTTTAATAATAATTGAATTATGTTGAAAGAACGTTATACCATGTTTGGTGATGAAAAAAAAAAAAAAAAAAAAAGAGCCTTTGTAAAAGTTTAGACACTTGGTAGAATTTCTTAAATATTTTATTACAAGGTTGAATTGTTGTTCTCCTATATTGAAAATTATGCTACTTTTACTGATCAAACTAGAAAGAATGAAAGATAGTGGTAAAATTAACATACTACTGAAGACATATCGAAAAAAGTTGTATCCTGAAGTTATGTTTTTATCTAATTTTTATGTTGCAAATAAATAAACCTGAAGGTGGTAGAAAATGAGGGCAAAAATTTCCAATTACTATGCGTTTCAAATTTTACTGCAAACTAACACCAAAAGCTATAATGGGTCTTACTCAAATACTCAAATGTCACCATACAGGTGACCAATTTGATTATTACTACGTATTAAACAAAACAATGAAGGAGGAGGAAAAAAAAATAAGAAAGAAAAAAAAAATACTATTTTTTGGGAAAAATATAAGTACCATAATGCAAGGGGTGTCAAATTGGTCACCTAGGTTGGGTAATGAATGAAAACATATCTGGGTTACAGTTTGTAGATTTTTTCTTAATATCTAAATCGACATATTCATCATGTAAGTAAATAGATCTAAATTACCATAACCAGGTATGCACGTATGGTAAAATATGCAAATGTACATCTAAATAATATGGAGTAATATATCGAAAGAGTAAGAAAGTCACCAATAGGTATATAAGCAGACCGACGACGATTGTATAGAACCGGCCAGCAAAAGAATCGGCAATCAAAGCTCCGATAAGAGTCATTAAACTTGTTGTGCCACCAAAATTGGTTAGTATGTTTGAAGCCCTCACCAATGGAAGGTTCAATTGTTGAGTAAGGTAGGTTATCAAGTTGGCATGGAACCCTGTTCCCGCAAATCGGTCGCAAACTTCATTTGCTGCCAATTTGAAACCAAAACCACGTCAATAATTGCGTTATGATGATCGTCATTTGTTCTAATTATATGGTTCACTGTGCTAATTTGTTAATAACAACATGTATAGGCTCACGCACTTTTATTTGTATGTGATATTAAGAAAGCATAACATGTATAAATCAACTCACTTTTACTTCAGTAAAACCTCTATAAATTAATATTCGATAAATTAATAACTTTTATAAAATTAATAATTTGTCCAGTCTTAACTTGGGATCAGTACAAATTTTGACCCCAATCAATAAAATAATAAGATAATATTTTTTTTAAAACCCCAGTGTATATATATTGGTACCAACGAAACTTTAAATTAATAATTACTAAAAAAATCGATATATATATAAAGGTCATACATAATTGGAACTTATACAAATTCAATTAAGGCCATACGTAATTGGAATTTGTCCCAACGAAGCTATATTTTTACCTATTAAAAAACAAAGAACTTGACAAATTCAATAAATTTGTGAATGTAAATTTAGAAAATAGTAATTGGAACTTGTTTTTTAAATTTATTTTTCATCTTTAACTATTTACATTGTACCTAGTATATTAGACTTCAAAACTTAAAGGTCATACGTAACACTTCTTTAAATCAATAAATTATTAATTTATCGATATAATAATATTTCGCTAAATTAATAAAATATTTTTGTCCCAATACTATTAATTATAGAGATTTTACTGTATTTCTATGTGATATAAAGGAAACATACGCGAAATACCTACGTTTGTATTAAAATATAAAAAGTCAATGATTAGTAAATATTACTAAGTATTAGGGGTGAGATCAATAAAGATTACATAAAAATTAAATATTAAATGGATCAATCTCAAATATCTAATTTTTATCTAATTAATTAAATTCACTTTCACCTTTATATTTTAAAATTAAATATATTACAAACCGTTAATAGTTAGATAAAACTAATTATATCATTACAAGAATAAAATTATCTTTCTATAAAGATCAAATATTATATACTTTCGACGAACTTATTTTTTAACATTTTTTGCGGGTTTCGATATATTACACTACAAATAAAAATTTTAATAATACTCTTTTGTGTCAACATAACCCCTAAACTGCAAACCCTAAACCCTAAAATCCCTAACCCCTAAACCCTAAACCCTAAAACCCTAAACCTCTAAAACCTTAAGGGACCGTTTGGTTTATAGATAGTTTTAGGATTAGAATTAGGATTTGGATTTAGATTTAAATTTGTATTTGGATTTAGATTGAATATAGGTTTTGAATTAAATAAAGGGAAAATTGCATGAAAAGTCATCATACTTGGCACTTATTGTCATTGTATGTAGCGAACTATTTTTTTTATCATTGTGACATAACTTTTGGGGAGGTGCTATCGGTGACTTGTTTAACTTGTTGTAGCAGGTCATGTTAACGACCGTTAACTTTTTAATTGCACCGTTAGTCCTTTTCGTCAGTTTTTAACGACCGTATTATATTATTGCAACGTTAGTCATTTTCGCCGTTTTTACACGTTTTCGTCCGGTTTCACACGTTTTTACACGTTTTGGTTCGTTTTTACACGTTTTTACAAGTTTTTACACGTTTTCTTCCGTTTTTACACGTTTTCGTCCGTTTTTACAAGTTTTCTTCCGTTTTTACACATTTTCGTCCGGTTTTACACGTTTTCTTCCGTTTTTTCACGGTTTCATCCGTTTTTACACATTTTCGTCCGTTTTCACACGTTTTCGTTCCTTTTTACACGTTTTTACACGTTTTCGTCCGTTTTTACACGTTTTCGTCCGTTTTTACACGTTTTCTTCCGTTGTTTCACGGTTTCATCCGTTTTTACACATTTTCGTCCGTTTTCACACGTTTTCGTTCCTTTTTACACGTTTTTACACGTTTTCGTCCGTTTTTACACGTTTTCGTCCGTTTTTACACGTTTTCTTCCGTTTTTACACGTTTTCGTTTTACCGTTTTGTCCGTTTCTACCGTTTTTACACGTTTTCGTTCCTTTTACAAGTTTACCCGTTTTCGTCCGTTTTGCACGTTTTTCTCCGTGTTTTACGTTCTTTCGTTTTTACACGTGTTCTTCCGTTTTTACACGTTTTCGTCTATTAAACGTTTTACACGTTTCTTACGTTTTTTCAAAGTGTTCACGGTTTTTCGCGGTTTACACGTTTTCGACACGTTTTCGTTTTCGTTTCACGTTTTATCCGTTTTTACACGTTTTCGTCCGTTTTACACGTTTTTTTTTCTTTTTACATGTTTTTTTTCGTTTTACACGTGTAAAAAACGAGCGAAAAAAACGAACGAAACGTGTAAAAACGTGTGAAACGGACGAAAACGAAAAGGAACGGATGAAAACGTGTAAAGCGTCGGCGATGTACTTTCGGAAGAACAGCGAAAAAGTGTAAAAACGTAAAAACGGGCGCGTGTAAAAACGCATAAACCCCATATGTTGAAACGAAGAACGTTCGGGCAACGTGTTCGCGACGAAAAGTAAATGGCGAAAAAGTGAAAAACGTGTACGTGTGGCAAAACGGCGTGTAAACGGGCGAAAAACCGTGAAAAAACGGACGAAAACCCGGCGGCGTGTAAAAAACCGACGTGTATATGCACGTAAAAGCGTTAAAACGGAAGAACACGGTAAAAAACTTGTAAAAACGGATGAACGGAAGCGTGTAAACCAGCGTGTAAAACGGAAAAACGTGTAAAACGGATGAAAACGTGTAAAAGCGGAATAAAACGTGTAAAAAAAAACAAAACGACGAAAAAGTGCAAAAACGACGAAAACGTGTAAAAACGAGGCGAAAATGACTAACGGTGCAATATTATAATGACGGTCGTTAAAAACGGACGAAAGGACTAACGGTTGCAATAAAAAGTTAACGGTCGTTAACATGACCGGCTAGAACAAGTTAAACAAGTCACCGATACACACCGGCTCTCCAAAAAGTTAGTATCACAATGATAAAAAAAATAGTTCGCTACATACAATGACAATAAGTGCCAAGTATGATGACTTTTCATGCAATTTTCCTTTAAATAAAGAAAGAGAATAAAATAATATATTATATAATTAAAAATGAATACAATTTATAATTTTTAAAATGTATAATTATAGAAATAAAATAAAACAAAAATTGATTGGTTGGCATAAATAATGGGCCCACTAAAACAAAGATTATACCAAAAGTAGCCAAAGGGGAAAGGTTTAGCACAAAGCAACATATATGGTACTCATCTCCATTTTGAGGACCCACACAGACATACCAAACAACTATATTTGGCATCGTCCCCAATTTCTACTCCTATCCCCTTAAACCAAACGGACCCTAAACCCCTAAAAAACCCTAAACCCTTAAAACCCTAACCGCTAAACCAAAAAAACTTAAACCCTATCCGCTAAACCGTAAAAAACCTAAACCTTTAACCCCTAGAAAATTTAACCCCAAGAAGTCAAACCCTTAAACCCTAACCGTAAAACTTAAACCCACAAAATAATCAGAAAGTATTAAATTAAAGGTAATTTTATACTTGTCGTGACGTATAAATTAATTTCGTCTAACGATCAATGGTTTGTAAGATATTTAGCTTTTAAAAAGAAAAAATAAATGTTTATTTCATTGTTTTAATAAAAAAATGAATATTTGATAATGATTTATTTAATCTTTAGTTTTTCTTTAATCTTTAAATATTATAAAAGAAATAACAATGATTAATAAATATCATAAAAAGTCATATTATGTTTCTTACTAATAGATTATAATAATAAAAAATGATTGCATAAAACATGAAAATATTACTATATTATATCCTATCGACATCTCGTGAATAACTCGAAGTAAGGCTAAAATGAATAATGCAACGAGTCACTCACTCCACGTCAGCGCCACCTCAGCTTTCTCTCTCCTACTTTACCACTCACTCACCACCCGTTTTAACACTCACTCACCACACCAAACTCACTCACTCCACATCATCTTTTTTATTTAACACATTCATTTTATTCATAGAATTAAAAAAACATTACATAAAAAAGTAAAATCGGAAAAAAATACATAACAAATAACGTTAAAAGATTATTCATTTTGAGCCAAGTGCTCGATCAAATCGTGACGAAGGTTTTGATGCTCTTCCGATGATCTGATCCACCTCATAACTCGTTGCACTTGCTCTTCATTTCGAAGAACGTCTTCTGGCTGGTGTGCTTCATCCCGAAACCATTTAGGCGAGATTGCAACTTTTTTGTATTTGCGAATCATGTTATGTAATATGATACATGTGTACATCATATTCATAATCCTATTTTATTTTGCTTCGTGTTGGATTGGCTATTATTGCCCATTTTTTCTTAAGAACACCAAACTAATATCCTTCCTTGCCGATTCTTGCTTTCTTTTATACAAAATTCGTTTATGATCATCATCTGGGTTAGCGTAATCGTCTTAACAAGAGGCGCCAGATTGGATATATCCCGTCAACAAGATAGTATCCATGTGGGTAACTTACTCCGTTAGCCACAAAAGGAACCTCAGGTGCCCGGTTTGACATCGTTAAATAATGGGGATTGATACAAAACATTGATGTCGTTGTTCGACCCCGCAACACCAAAGAAAGCATGCCATATCCACAAGTCTTGTGATGCAACTGCTTCAAGTAAAATGAACGGTTCGGACCATGATCATCTAACATATTGAGCTTTGTAGCGTACGTCCGTCGGTACAATCAAGACTACCTAACATCCGGAAACCGTTGCTTGCCCGTGATGATAAAGTTTTTCAACATCAGTCACCGTAGGTTTCCTCAATACTGGGGCCAAAATCTGCATCACAGCTTCACAAAAATTGTCAAAGACTCTCGAGAGGCTTCTCACTTATTTGCATATATTCATCTATAAAACTTGCACTAACACCGTACGCCAATTGACGAATCGCAGTAGTGCACTTTATCAACGAGGATATACCTTCCGTCCAGAACAATCAGTTATTACGAAAGTAAGCAGAGTGATTGGTTACCGCATTACTATCTGGTTGTAAAGTGGCGAGCCATTCGAAACGTTTTTCTAAATCGTCGATCGTCGTACACGGGTTAGCAGAAAAAAAGGCTGCTACTAGACGCTCATGAGCACCCGCTCGATCTCTGGTTATGGTGGTTCTCGACAATCTAGTATATGTTGATCTCGACTTAATATATAGCTTTTTAAAAAATTTTTCTTGCGGTGCTAACTTCTTCTCCATCTTCTAATAAATCATCCATGCCCATAGCGTTCGAATTCATTTTGAAGATTTAAATTGTGAAAAGTGTGTGTAAATAAATTGAGAGATGTGTATAAAAATGAAGATGAAATGGTGGGTATTTATAAAAATGAAGATGAAATGAAGATGCAAACGGTTTGGCCAAGCACTCACGCCCTGGCTCACTCCGATTTGGCCAACCACTGTGGAGTGAGGGGTAAGGGTGAGTGGCTCACGGGGGAGACTCACGGGTGAGTGGCCCTCTATTCCGTCTAGCCTAAGTAGCTGTCGTAACTCTGAATTTTGTTCAATTCGGTACTCTGTTTATTTGTCATCAATTTAAATTATGCACTTAATGGTTTTTTCCTGTATTTATTTAATGACTTTAAAACTTAAAAGTATAGTATAAAATAAATTATGTTCCATAATCTTCAAAAAGTTCAAAATTTTAAACTCAGGAGTTTTGCTTTATGCTAATAAACAAATCTAGTCACAACTTCGTATGAACTATAACTATGTAATACAAAATATTGGATACTGCAAACGATGTTATAGAAAAAACAAGAAAGAATCATCGTATAAAACATGAGAAAAATATCAATATAAGTTATTTAAAACAGAAAGCATACTAGATGTTCATGTTTCATACAATCTCAAATTTATGTATTCTAAGAACGAGACAAACAAAATGTTGGCAACATTTATTTACGTATTGAAGACAAATTTTGTTAATATGATGGATAATATGAAAATGTAAAAGGTGCGTGAATCGTATAGGTATTTTGGAAATATCGATTCGGTAAATCATAGATACGAATGACATTTGAATCGTATAGGTATGTCATATGTGTATGTGTTTCTCTACTTCTTTAAAATGAAGTTGTGCTCTTTGGAAGAGCAATTGATGTAAGAATTTGAACAAAAATCTAAAATGCGTATACTAAACCAAAAGAGAATGTATAGTATACTTAAACTATGTCTCAAACCATCACTGAGATAAGTTAATAGGATTAATACAAGCGATATAAGATATAATTGTGGATAGAAGAAGATACCTAGAATAAATGGCATTGTTTTGATGCCTCCAAGAGTTTTCTTGCCATTGGTGATGTCTTCATGCTTAGTCTCACCATTCTCATCTTCTTTGTTTGAGGACATTTTGCTCTTGTCTATCTCCATGAATGAGTGAATGAATTTATAGTAATTGAGTGAATTCAATCATTTAGATGAAGATAGTGGCCATAGATGAGTCATGACAAGATGTGAATGTAACTTGTCTCATTCACATTACAAATATAAATTAGTCACTCTCACACCTCAAGCACCCCACTCACCAAATTTGTTATATATATACAACAATCCAACAATCACCAAAATGGTAAAAGTTTTACCATACCAATCAACAAATGTCGTTGCAATTAGGTAAATCGAGAATGTGAAATCTTTTAGCGTCTATTTGACTATAAGATTACCATATATAGGTTCTGAAGCTTCAAATGACATGTTAAAAAGAATATGAACTACTTCATCTAAAAGATTAGGAGCATGTATAACACATTGTATTTGTACATTTTATAGACTTTGTCTTTTAATAGAAAATAATAGGAAAAGAAAAAGTCGAATTAAGTTAGGTAAGTCGGGTACAATATAAAGTAAATATCTAGATACACAGATTAGTCCGCACATGTCACATGTCCATTTTCGCAACCAATGTTAGCTTGACTGGTAATATGTTTTGTGTATGCTAAACTTAGTAATATATCATCTATTTGTGGTTCATGTCATGGACAAGACGAGTAGATCAATTAATTTTGAGAAAAACAGGCAAACACTGTAAGAGGATAAAATGGAAGATAGAGGTATTTTTTGTAAGAGCACACGGTATGGGGAGCATTTAACGTGTCAAAGGTCTATTTTTCTTGTCATTAGTGAGCCAAACTATATCACTTGGTGCCATTCGTGAGCCAAAGGTATTTGAGTCATTCCACTAGCTCACTCAATTTGTGAAGTTTGTTTTTTTTTTGTTTTTTTTTTGGTAAGTAAGTGAGTATTTTTTGTGAGTTATTGAGAGGTGTATGATGTGGCGCTAAGGTAACATACAAATTACGTGTTATTGGTATTCGCGATACCTTGTGCTCTAAGTATGTAAAAGATGTAAAGTGTAAGTGTACGTAACACTCGTGAAAGTTTCAAGTTGTTGGGTAGCTTTCTCTTGTGTGATGTTTTGGTACCCGTAATGGGTCAATTAATTTGCATACCATTCACATATAAACCGTAGGTATAAAATAAATCAAGTCGACTTTTGAAAAATCTTTTGGACATTCGTTAAATTCGTACATAACCTTTTGTAACATTATCTTGATTTGAGGATTTTCTAACCGGTGCCCTGACACATGACAAGAAGTGAGCCCTTTCTCATTTGTTGTAGGTTTTTGTCATTTTTTAGATAATTTTTTTTTCCTTTTTTTGTGGATCCTTAAGTAAAAAGGACACGCGAGCCTACTTCTTATAATGTGTTTAAAGACATAAGTTAGAAAAAACCATTTTGATATTAGAGTTGGAGTGTCATTTTAGAGAGTTAAAGAAATTAATCTTGTGAAAACAAATTTTTTTGTTTGTAGGTCAACCAATATTAAAGATTCATACACATAAATCAAGTGATGTTTTAAAAAGAGAAAGTTGTGTGTAAGGATGGGGTATCTATACTTATTACATAATGCTTACAATGATTATTCTTAACTAACTAATGACTCACTTCGACCTAAAATTATTGTCGACAAACAAAAAATACATAGTTTAAGAAAAATATGTTAATTACTAATGTGATTTTTATGAAAGTTAAAAAAGACAATTTTACCTTTTGATAATTAATTAATGTTTTCTTTTAATTTTGTAAATTTCAATTTTGACGAAAGGAAATATGGTAAACTTAAATAAATCCAATTACTATTTGTAATAGCGGACAATTATTTTGAGACACACTAAAAAAGAAAGATGGACATTAAAATTGAGATGGAAGTAGTACTATATAATAAACTGTTGGAATCACTCCTAAACCATATTCAAGTGTTAGTTACTCATATGTAATAGTTAGCTTATTATGGCCTTTATGTTTGTTATTAGCCTTAAGCTTATGTAGAAGGCCCATGAGCTTAGGCCCAAGCCCATAGGAGAAAGGGAAGGAGTAGGAGTATTGCCCTGGCTCCTTGCCTATAAATACCTTATGTAAACCTTCATTTGAAGGTTGATTGTTCAATTTACTCTTTCACTCACTCTACGCCTAACCCTTCTTCATTTATACGTGTGTGTGTGAGTGTAGATTGTTCATCCGCCTCTCTTCTCCTCTCTATCTCTTCTCTTGATGCTTGTATGGTAAACCTTGTGACCTAACAGTGGTATCAATCGCCATCTAGTTGGGTGAAACGGTTTGTTTTTTGTCTACTCGTAAGGTTCACGTTTTTTAACCTTTCTCACGCTTAAAAACTCATTTTTTACACTTTTCAATCCAAGATTCTTGTACTTTAAAGGTTAATGGGTGTTAAAGTTTAAGTTTTTGGCAAAAAGTTTGAAACTTTATGTGTGTAGAATCGTTTTTAAACTATTTTCTGTACGAGGATGTTTTCCTACGCGTAACCGTTTTAGACGTTTTGGTTCATCAAGTTTCATACTTTTATGTTATTTTGGTGATATTGAAGCTATCTCATCACAAAAATCTGGTTTAGAAACATCTTTGGGCAAAATCACTTTTACGAGTAAAGCTACGCGTAACTAAAACCCTATTTTTACGCGTAACTTTATCTGTGGTTTGATCTTCAGTTTCGTGGTTTACTTCGTGTTTTCTTGCTTGGATAAGCCTGAAAACACGTCGACTTTAGATATCTTTGCCACTGTGATAGTGTAAAAGATCATTTGGGATAAAACCCTAAACTTACGCATAAGCATAAAGTTTACGCGTAGAAAATCCTACGCATAAGATTCATCCTACGCCTAAGCCCGTCTTACGATAAGATAATCCTACGCCTAAGTTTTCTACGCATAACTTAATGTTTACGCATAACTTTAGTCTTTTTTCCCTGCTTACGCGTAAGCTAAAACTACGCGTAACTCTCATTGTTACGCGTAACTTTGGTGTTTTACGCATAAGTGCTACTTGGCTATTGTGATTTCTACGCCTAAGGACACTTCATCAACAGCGTTTCATTCGACTACAAAGATCCACCAACACAAGTTATCAAAAGTTTTTTGGCGGCAAAATTTGAGTAAAATTTAATTTTTCGAGGAGACTAAGTGTTCAATTTTTACACGAGATTCAAATTTTGGTTTAACCGTGAAAATTTTGGTCAAAAATTCAAATTTTTGGGCCCAAATTCAAATTTTTCGGGTAAAATTTGACGTCAAAATTGTCATAACTCAAAATTTTCTTACAACCTTAGAATTGAATTTTATAGTGAATTTCAAATTTTGAGAGTCAAAATTTTTTATAATTATTTTTGGAGGGAAATTGAGATTCACTATATCGACCTTCTGTGTGCTATATCGACTTTGCACCTTTTCTTCTCTTTGATTCTTCTACGTATGTGAAATGGATTCTCAGACATAAAGATCCATTTGTGGCATTGGAAGAAGGATACATGGCTCTGACTCTGGCATTGAAGCGTCAGACATCATCAAATTCCCGATATCCCGCGAGTCGCAAGGTAAAAGAGTTGATGTACATGAAAGGAATGCTCAAATGGACGTTGAGAATGTTGCGGACAATGAGGTTGTAGCATTGGAAAAGAAGGATGACAGCAGCAGATCTGGAGAAGATATCATACTTAACTACGACACCGAGCCCAACTGTGACGAAGAACAAATGGTTGAGGAAGATATCTTACCCACCTATGACACTGACACAGAACAGATGGTCGAGGTACAATCTACTGTTGATCATATTCTGACTTGTAGGATCGTGTATATTATTGTGTTGATGATTCGGGTGGTCTTGGGAGATCAAAATACATGTTTTCCATTTTAGAGAGAGAAAGTAGAGAGAGAGGGTGTTCTTGCTAGAGGTTTACACAAAGTATGGAATATTAGATTGAAAAGCACCACCCCTTCCATGGATGGAAGGGGTATTTATAGTTACATGAAATACGACCTCCTATCGGCCTGTGGATCAGGGATACAGTGGGTAAAGACCCGTCCTTCCTCCACGGTGTTGCCCTAAACTAAACTACGCTACAAACTAACTAATAAACTGCTAAATAACATAAACAACGACAAATCTACGAGCTAACATATGCTAGACCATTATTGGGGTGACCGACTCTTTAACATGGAATTTTCTAATTCCTAACAATCTCCCCCTAAGGGAGGTCACCCCATGAAATACATTTTTGCTTCCTAGCATTCTATCTTTGACTTCGTTCTGGAGCTCGTAGACTTGAATTCTTCAATTTATGCAATCTTTGTGCTTTTGTAGCGATTCTTCAAAGTCCGCATTGATTTGTACTTTCAGTGGAGGCCTTTAACTGATCCACATCTTTGATGATCTTCGAGCTTTCATTGAGATCATCACCACCAGTAAATCTCTCGATCATCCATAATTGTGTTGCCATCATGTGATGTTGTGACTTTGGACCGACATGCTCACACTTTTGAATCATGACATCTTTCCATCAGAGTAGCGGAAGCCTTACTGGTTCATGATATTTGCAGCAGCGAAGCATAAGCATAGTATGAAATATCATAGCCAGGTTATGTAGATATGCACCAGTCATGATTTCTTCAAATTAAGTGTGGATGCTTGTGAGCATGCGGCTTTGGAATGACTCCTCAATTCTGATCAGCTGCAACCGTCCAAATGTACCTGCAAACAACAGTTAGCAAAAAACACACGAAAGTGTCTTTGATCACTTTCGTTGAATTGAGGTACACGCCCACGGTTCCCGATTGATCAGTACAAGTACTGCCTGTGATCAGGTAGGATTCCTAAGAATCTCCTTGACAGGGTTTCGCAGTGTTCTAGCTGTTCTCAAACCGGAACGTCTCAAAGAAGACAACACGGAGTGAGTGAACCAGCGAATTGAGATTCACTGATTGATGAAAAATGATTTGAAAACAATCGCGTATTGCTTGAAGAAAGAGTTTTGCAATACGACGAAGGTTTTATGAGAAAGATCAATTTTCAATCAAAATACTTTTTGTATTAGAGAATGAGTACACATTCGACGTGCTAGCGTAAAGAAGAGATTCGCACATCGAACGGTTTTTCCAAAAGTATTTTTTCAATCAGAGATACTTTTTGTGTTTGAAATATGAATACACATTCGATGTGCTATAGAAAAGAAAGGATTTGCACATCGAACGGTTTTTCCAAAAGCATCCGTCAATCCATTTCCTGGACCAAGGTTGATTCACGAGTGAATCGCCCCATCGTTTCTATCCAGTTGTCACATGGTTGATCTATAGAATAGATCTCACATGCCACCTACCAGGAGCTTGTTTAATGTTGGCTCTAGAAGGCTTTCCATCTTCATTGTGAATATGTATGCATATCACTCGGATGTTCTGGCAATACCACAAGGATAATGCGTAGGACTCTTAATATATACTTACTTTCCACATTGTGTGAAACAGCAAGTCTTCAAGAATTTAGTGTCCTAATGAGATATTGTGGATGATCTCTTGGCTCTAGACTCAATCGTGCACATTTGGTTCCTATGCCTGAGACTAGGGAGAGGGTCTCCTTCTTCAATATCAACAATCTCTAAGAGAAAGTCGATAGATTATGTCGGTTCCGTGAGAATGAAACAAGCCCTTTTAAGAGGAACTTGAGTAGTTTGGGAAGTTTAGTGCAGTGCGTCACTGGGTCCATGACGTCTTGTCTTCAATACCAGTGTTACCTTGGTAACAACCAATAGCATATGTATTGAACCCGGTTCTGCCCTAAGGTTGAATTATTGGAGGGCTATTTCTTTTCACCCTTTTCACATTCATTTCTTTTTCATTCTTCAACCCCTTCAGTGCTTACCGAGACTTCATTACTAGAACCTTGTTGGGTTTATTCCAGTACTAGCTCTATCTCAGTCCGCACTCTTCCCATATCTCATTTTTCTCCTTTTTTCAATATACCTAAGGACTCTACACTATCTAGTGGATTGTCCCTGGGTAGATCCCTCCGGCTCTGGCGGGATCGTGGGAACAAATACCTAACCTAACCATCCTTATAACTCCATGCATAAAGTAAAATGGTCGGTCTTTTGGTACAGTTCATTCTTCCTTGAAACCAATTGAAAAATCATTTGGAAAAACAATCAAGGTACTTGTGATATAAGATCAAAGCATTTTGTACCTTAATAGTTTTGATCATTTAGAAATGCTCCCCCTCAACATGTGCATATGATTTGAAATTGTTTAGCACATGGAGGCAAGAGTTCTTTGAAATAATTTCTTTGAAATAATTTCTTGATCACAATTTCCTACGAAAAAGCCATTTGATTTTCTTGGTAAAATTCTCCCCCTCAATATGTGCATAGGATAAGAGAAATCATTTTCACACATAGAGGCAAGAGTTCTTTTGAAGCACATCCACGAATCACAAAAGCCATTTAGAAAACCATTTGAAAACTCAATCAAGGTACTTTATGTTAAAACATAAAAGCTTTAGTACCTCAATAGTTTATTTTCTTTAAAATGCTCCCCCTCAATATGTGCTTCGAGATTCGAAAACGTTTAGCACATATAAGAGAGCAGCCTGCACAATTAAAAAAAACGATCACCTTTTTATCAAATTTCATTATTAAATCACAAATTCTCCCCCGATCAAAAATATCAAACCCTTTGAGATTTTGGATCCCAAGTGATTTAATTAGGTTTAGAAAACATGGGAGAAAATGTGCCTGATTTAAAAACTCATCTTGTTTTTGGATAAATCCTCCTCCTCAACATGTGCATTGTATATTGAAATCGTTTGGCACATGGAGGCAGGAGTGCCTTTGAAGGACTAAAACCAATTCCATTAAAACAGATTTGAGATTTAAATCACGATCTCTCACCCGATAAATGATTTCAAACCATTTGAGATTAGTGATCCCAAAAGATTTAAATAATTTAGAAAATTTTGGGGAAAGACGTGGCAAGATTTGATTTTGAAAAATGACAGATAAGGACCATTTTAAGACATTAAAGATTGTTAGTGTCAGTTATGATTGTTTTAAGAGATCTTTTAGGTAAAATAAAACAATTTCACAATCAAACAAGAACAGAAAAAATTTCATTTTGAAAGATCTTGATTCTAAAGAAAATCATACCATGACATAACATTAAATCTTTAGATCACCACTTAATTATTGTACAAAACGGAACTTTTGTGAAGAAATATAGTTTGAAAATATTTTATTTTAAATCACTCTCCCCCTCAATCCATGACAGAAGTCAATAATTGAGTGACTTAGGTTTTGATAACATGAAGTCCGGTGATTTTCAAAATTTAGTCCAATATATTTTCAAAAACAACATTTTTCCATTTTTCAAAACAATTTAATTCAATTTACTCAAAAATTGTTTAAAAATGGTATCCTGCACAAAGATTCGTTAAGTGGTTGAGAAGCTTCTGTTGTTGCTGTAGGGCTTGGAAGAAAAACCGTCTGCTGATGCAGTGAGACTTCTTCTTACGTTGCATTTTGAATGCCAACTAAGGTCAAATTAAGCTCCGTTTCTTCAATCACTTAGAAGAAAACCATCTGCTGATGCAGTAAGACCTCTTACGTTGCATTTATGCCAACTCACCATAGAAGTCCAATTAAGCTTCGTTTCTTCATTTGTCAACCCAAGATATAGTTACCCTTTCCTTTCGGCATCCAAACATCATATTATGTGGGATCCGGATCGGGAACATTCTTATACCAAGATACCTGCATACGTTAGTGAACACACATACAGATATATGGTGGTCGACATCACCCAAACAGCAATCGACTAATAAAAGTCAATCCAACATATCAATCAATTCATATATGGCATGGGAATAATGTGTTTATCAAACTCTAATAATCTAATCCTAATAATCACATCCTAGAAACCTAGTCCTTCAACATAGGCAATTGTATTTAACAGATAAGCACATAGGATGAATAAGATAAGTCCGTTAGATGATATAAATTTGAAAACATTATCCCTCTCAATCAACGACTCATTTTATTGAAAAGGTTTAAAAATGCTGAAGTCATTGATTGAGTTTTCAATTTTTACTAAAACACTAAAACTGATTGATTTTCAAGCAACTCATTTTCCACCATTTTGAAATACAACAAATATTTTTCTGAAGAATTTTAGACGGAAAAACATTTGTGTAGGAACAGCAGTCCTTCGACATACTTTCCTCAAATTTGTTTTTAGGATAAGTGCACGATATTTTTGAAAATATGTTTAGTGCAGCACTTTCCTTTCTTGAAAAACGGGTTGCTATCTGAAATAATAACAAGCCATGGTTTAAGCGCGGGTCACAGTCTGAAGTAACTGCAAGCCATTATTTGAAGCCCGGGTTACAGTCTGAAATAACTGTAAGCCATTTTTGAAGCGCGGGTTACAGTCTGAAATAACTGTAAGCCATAATTTTTGACATGTTTTGAAAAAGAATATTTACACCTCCTGCTCGAACTTCATCTAAAGTCCCGTGCCATTATTGAATGACATTTCTAAGACCGTAGATGTTATCGATACCAGAAGACATGTCTTGAGAAAACAATGTTTTTGGTATTTTTCAATTTTCTGATTTTTATGGGCTTTTGAGGGTTTTATATTTTTCTATTTTCTTTTTGTTGGTTTTATATTTTTGTATTTTGTTTTTCGATAAATATATACAAGGATAGAATAGATGATATAGTTAAAGAAGATAATGATACGAGTACCGAGATAAGGATATCGAATGACCCGTTGTAGAAGATAGAAGTCATCATCCCTAAAACTTTCACCACCAAAGCTTCCAAGACTCTTGAATCGAAGAGAGAAATTGAGCCACTTGAAAGTGAGACTTTGGCACTTCCCCAAACCGAAAATCCATGTGATGAGCGATTCAAGCTCTATTTCAAGTTTTCCTTAGCCAGGTGCACAGAGAAGCACACCATTATCATAAATCCCGCTGCTCCTTTTAAGACCGATAATCGAAATTCTCCATTCGGGGTTATATCATCCAATAGAAAATCAGCAACGTTTCATCCCATACTTAAATAATCTTCTCAAATTTCTTTAACCACTGAAGTCTGACGCAATCCATTCCAAAAAGGTGTCAAGAAACCACTTCCCCCGAGTAGTTGAATTGATGCAGCCCGTCTCTTAGAATAGAGCTCAAGAGCCCGAATACACAAGTAGATTTCCAAAGAATAAATGATACAACCACCCAATGCACATTTATCTTTCCTGATGATTGTGTATAAGGCTCAAGAACCCGAAGTACTCAAATGCCTCCTCACTTGTGTGCCTCTTTTATCTTCAGAAACTTTATATTACATCACTTCCTCCACGTCGTTGGAATAAAAACACTAAAAGCCTTGATGAGTAAAACCTTGAGTTTCTCTGCGGTCATGACATTTGTTTTCCCGGGATATCTTCAATCAATTAGAAGAGTTAAGTTCATCAAGTTTACTCGTCATGAGTCAAACCTTGAGTTTCTCTGCGGTAATAACATTTGTCTTCCCGGGATATCTTCAATCTCTTAGAAGAATTAAGTTCATCAAGTTTACTCGCTTTGTGTTTAGATGTGAGTCTCCTTTCCCCTTGCTGGTTTAGACACTTCAATCAAAACCTCATTGTAAGCCCGTATACTATAAATTTGTTGAGAAGATCGCTTGAAGTCTTTGTGAGAATCAACATCTTTGAATAATAACGTGAGCAAGTCTAATTAGAGATTATATTTAGCATTTCAATCTCCCCCAATTAGTGCTCTCTCCTAAACTGACAATCTGTTTGATAAATGCCCAGAATAAGAAGAAGTCTTTTGATAATCAAATGCAACTCGTCTTTTAGTCTTCTAACATGTAGCGAAAATGTAGAATAGACCGTAGACTCGACCTTCTTCAAGATTGTCCAGTTGGGGAATAGATAGTTAACATCTTCAACTCACTAAAACAAGAACATCACCAAAAAGCATCCCAATTAACTTACATCTTGCAAATCCCCTTAACTAAAATCTCTCCCAATCAAACAAGAACAGAAAGATGTTCATAAAGGAAATCAGCAATCAGGCCGCAACGAACACACAAGATGGTAACACCAAACTACCAATCACATCAAACAAGAACAGAGAGATTGTTCGGAATCATCATGTTGATGTATACGTGTAGCATTAACCGAAAGCACTTTGTCGATAAACTCATCAATCCGAGTGAAGATGTCAACCAACGGCTCTTAGAAGAGAAAAACTCCATGTGAAGATGATCCGATAAGAAGAAGCTCGGTTCTTACATGAGTTTAGAGCCGTATGACCATTTATATTCTCAAATGTCAATCAACAATTCAAAAAATTCACACTTCTTCTCCCCCTCAAGAATTGCATACGAAGATGCCATTCTTGACTAAATAAGTGAACATCATCCAAATGTAGTCTATTCACACTTCTCCCCCGCAAAATTAGCACAGGATGTCGCCATCGTCATTATAGTTGAGAAAGTGGAATAAGAAAACAATCTGATGCCGGTTCACTTGATGATCGCATGGAAAAGTATGAAGCATGTTGTTGAGAATGGTCATAAATGAGAAGATTTCTCTTCTTCCGAAGATAAAGCGCACTGACACGTACACTTTTCTTTTCTTTAGAGGAATGAGGCATGGTATGTTGTGTTCATACGTCATAAGAAGATTTCTCTTCTTGAGAGATAATGCGCATGAACGTACACATTTCTTTTCTTTAGGGAACGAGGCATGAACTGTTGTGTTCATACGTCATAAGAAGATTTCTCTTCTTGAAGATAATCGCGCTCTGAAGCGTACACATTTCTTTTCTTTGGAGTACGAGGAACTGATGTGAACAGGCGTCATAATCTCTCTTTTTCGCTCTCTTAGCAAAACATGTAATCATCCCCATTATCATTGCAGGCTCTTTGTAGTGACAATGATGGAGAAACCCAATATGATGAGTTTGACCATGAAGTAAACTAACCCGAACTCGTGACTTAAACTTGCACATGTGTAACAAAGAGCGGTGCCGAGAAATCATGCTCCATTGAATCTCTAAGTACTCTATACTCTTCAACCAACCAACCATCAAGTATAAGACGTACATCACCTCTTGAAAATCCACAATCGAATGTGACACTGAGCACTACAACGTAACTCCTTAAAGTGATAGTTATTTTGAGATGATAAGAGCCCAATTCCCCCAAGTGGTAAAAGAAAAAGTAAAAGTCACTCAACAATAACTAGATTTCCAAGTCTTCGTTTTTGATAAAAAGCTCGAACAAGGATCATGAAGAATCTTCATCCATCCATCCCGATACCTTGAAACTAAGTACACTTTCGCCCGTGATATTTCACTTCAACCTCAAATAAATAATACTGAATTAACGCCGTTGTCACATCCTCACGGTTAAAAGCTGCTCAAATCTAGCCTTATTTGATATTTAAATGAACTCTGATAATGGTTTCATCCCGACCATGGTTAAAAGCACATAACCCCGTAAAACCATGTAATAACCAAATTGCCATGAAGAAAACCCAAACACACACCCAATTCATGAAGTACACCCTTTTATCCCTTCTTTGAAGCGGAAAACCGTAGCACCGATCAAGTAAGATTCATAATTACACTTTCTCTTCTCCAAGATGGTTCCATCATTACGGGATTTTACAACTCTATGGTTTAAACCGAGAAATAGTTTCTTTCGCGGGATTTTACAAAACCAAGAATAAACCGTAAGATAGATCCGAAAATGCACTTTACTAATACCAGGATGTTTCCATTGTCACGGATTTTACAAGTCTATGATTTAAACCGAGAAATAGGTTCTTTCGTGGGATTTTACAAAATCAAGACAAAACCGTAAACAATGTCAGCTTGAATGTGTTACGATGACTTTGGTTTCAGAGAATATCTTGTTTTAGGGGAACATGCAGCGGTTCATCAACGAATCACCTTCATCATCAACAATTCTTTACCCGAATGTAGACAACTTCACACACCATACTAAGTCAAGTAGTATAAACTCCTTTTCCCTGGAGGTTAACCGTAAAACATCAAAGTACACGTTTCTCCCCCATGATGGTTTCAAACTTTCGGAAACATCATAATGTGTACGACCATTTGCACGAGAAGTTCTTGTCATAAGCAAACATCTTGAAAAATCATAACAGACACTGAAGATTCTTGAAAGATTTTGCTTAGACTGTGAAGTATCATTGACATTACGTGGCGTCGAATATCTCATGGGAATTGCTGAAATTGAACCTCCATTGATTCAACGGCTAATAGTAATGACCACATATGGAGATAACCCGTCGACTAATCTTGAAAAGAAAGGAGACATCTCAACTTAGTGACTTCTTGCTTGTTCTATATATTTGAACAATCTACAACGCCGTGTGACACTAAGTACTACAACTTCCTTAAGATGATAGTTATACACTTGTGAGCACGCGGCGTAACTCCTATATCGGTTATAACCAGATTGTCAATTCATAATCACTTAAATTGATAGTTATGCCCCAACAAGTTATCTTGAGATTTGCAACCAACCAACCATCTTCTCAAAGATAAAGAAGATCACCCATGAAATATCTCTTCAAATTCGCATCAATAATACCGTACAAAAACCCCGTGATCACTTTTCTCACATTTAGCTCAAGTAGTGAATTTTATGTATCCACCCGTGAAAATAATTTAACCAATATACCATCCATTTTCAAATTGTATCAAAAACTTAGTATATCCAAGACTAAATTTCGGATAACTATGTTTGATGATTGACCATTTGTTCGAAATATAACTCAAGCCCAGCTTCAATATATGATACCAACCGAGGTAAATCCTAAAAAATGAATAGGCCGTTCCAACTCAAGCTATACGGCCCAGTTTTAAATTTGGATAGCATTGGTCAAACACCCACTTCAAGCGATGGAGTACCGATCCAAGCTGCTTAGTGTCCAGTTATAAAGTACTCACATACTAGTTAACATAAACCTAATCACAGATATCACAAATAATCCGCCTACCACTTAACTTTACCTCTCTCTCCCACACATCCCTAAATCTGCTTCCATAATAAACTCTTCAAAAACACAATCTCATCTCAATCTCAGATCATAACCATTAATACAAACAATCCGAAGTACACCCAATTAGACCATCACATGAAGACCTATCCATACCATGATTAATTCCTTTTTTTTTTTTTTTGTACCATTCGAATGAAGAAACTAATTGACAAGCTTCAAGATCCAAGGGGTCTCAGGTAGGTTTAATTGCATTTGATTTCTCGCTATAAACGAACCAAGGAAAACATATAACATAATTGTTATTGTGTTTCTCTTTAATTTTTCGGATAAGAAATGAAGTGAGTCTTCAAAAATAGATCGATGATGATTAATTTTTCGTGTTTATGGACCTTTGAGTCCTGACTTATTATTGAGAATCATGGAAAAATTAAACTGAGATCAATAAGTAATTTTGTTTTGAATCTTGGTTGAGAGTTGGGGAGTGATGTGAGGGTTCTTGAAGTGAGTCTAGATGTAGGTTAAGTTGTTTCGGATCTGTTGTTATTACTTTAGTACTTCTCGATTTTTCTTGAAAGACCATGGACCAAGGATGTACGAACTGAGGTCTATTTGAGTTAGATATGGATATGGTTAATGGCTTTTGATGTTGTGGTCGGTTGTCAATCTTCTTCTTCATTTCTGTCCATTTAGAGTCAAGTCGCTAGTGACAATGGTCTTGAGCCAACTCGCTAGCCAACTCGCTAGCCAAGTCGCTAGCCAAGTCGCTAGCCAAGTCTAGCCAACTAACTCTCGCTACGACTTGTTAAATAACAAGTCGCTAGGTCTTTAAGGTCATTTAAGTCGCTAAGCACACAAGCAAATCGCTACGTAGATTCAATGAATAAGGACATATTAGTGACAACTCGCTAGGAAGAAGCTTTCGTACTTAAACCCAGAAAACATTATGAAACTGTTATGAACTATTTTATTTTGACCCATGTTAGACTTGCAGTTTAACCAGCAAAGAATGACCAAGACAGATATTATACCCAAAGACTTCTTTGTTTTTGACCAAAAAGGACTCAAAACTTGTTAAAAACAGTATATCAAAAAGTAAATGGAAAAAAACAGTTTTCTTATAAATCAAAACGGTTATAACAAGAATAGGAACAAGAAGACTGTTTTCCGACCATATAGAGTGATGAAAACCAGTTTTTAGACAAGATTCAAACCACCAAGATAACCACAAAAAATCGACCAAAACAAACATAACCGGTACCAATACCGCATCAAACCATGAAGAAAAACCACGAGAATCAACACACACAACCAAACCTTGGCTCTGGTACCAATTGTAGGATCGTGTATATTATTGTGTTGATGATTCGGGTGGTCTTGGGAGATCAAAATACATGTTTTCCATTTTAGAGAGAGAAAGTAGAGAGAGAGGGTGTTCTTGCTAGAGGTTTACACAAAGTATGGAATATTAGATTGAAAAGCACCACCCCTTCCATGGATGGAAGGGGTATTTATAGTTACATGAAATACGACCTCCTATCGGCCGTGGATCGGGGATACGGGGTAAAGACCCGTCCTTCCTCCACGGTGTTGCCCTAAACTAAACTACGCTACAAACTAACTAATAAACTGCTAAATAACATAAACAACGACAAATCTACGAGCTAACATATGCTAGACCATTATTGGGGTGACCGACTCTTTAACATGGAATTTTCTAATTCCTAACATGACTGCAAATGAGACACAACATACTGAGCAACCTGAATTTAGTAATGAAGGAGAGGTTGACCAGTGTGTTGCACAATGTCCAGACAACTATCTCATGTCGGAGCTCTTACTTGTTAACAACTCAACTGAAACGTCAAATCAAACTCTTGAATCTGAAAACATTCTTCTAAAAAAGACCATTGCCAAGTTTCATAAAGATTTTTCAAAACTAGAGGCACATTGCAACTCTCTTGAACTTAAACTACAAAACAAATCTTTTCTTGGAACACAATGGTCAGTTTTCAAATGAACAAAGTAATCGTGTGGATTTATTAGTAAAAGAAAATGAGCATTTAAAGGCTCAAATTCAAGCAAAGGGGCTTGCACATGTTGCTTTACAAAACAAACTGAGAAGATTAACTGGCAAGAGTGTGGATACTAAGTTTACAAAACCAACAATCTTGGGGAAATCGTCTCTTCAACCAATCAGAAATCAATCAGTAGTTAGACAACCAACTGCTTTTAAATCTGAACGTTCCGGGCCCAACAATAATGTTTCTGTTTCTATTAAACATGTTTCTGTTAAACCTGTTTCTGTTATACCTGTACAAGTGGTTGCTTCTAGCCAATCTAGGATTTGTTCAACACTGTGGTCTAAAACCGAGCATTAAATGTAAAAATTCATATGATTCAAATGACGCATACAAGAACTATGACCTAGAAAAGGCTAGGAAAAGGGCACTACTCCAAAAGGATGGAATCTTAGGTTCACGACCTAGTGTGATGCCTTCTAGTGTGTTGCATAACACTGCATGTAGTAGCAATCCAAAACCTAAGTTTACTCAACAAATAGTTAGAAATAAACCCGTTTATCTAAACGTAAAATTTCAGAAACCTACTAGGTGGATCAATATAGGACACAGACTCTTCCCAAAAGAAGTTTCAACATCCCCTAGATCTTACCTTAGATGGATTCCAACGGGTAGAGTTTTCAACACTATTGGTCTTAGGTGGATTCCTACAGGCAAGATACTAAGTAGTTGCATCAACACAAGTGTGAAACCCACAACATCCATCCCTGAGGTAGGAAAGGAACTTATCAAAATAGCTTGTTCAGGTGTCAAGAAGATAATTGACACTACATCTTTATGCCTCTAACATCTGGAACCCAGTTACACTTGGGATCCATGTTTCTTCTTTCTTGCCCCCCTTCTATTTTTCTATGCGGTACAATGGCTATGGCTTCTCTAATACATAGGACCCGTTTCTCACCTTCTAAAATTTAATGATCCATCAGCTGTTCCACCATTGTACTTAATCTTCATGAATTGGAAACATTGCTTGCTCCTCTGGTTAAAGATTCTGCCAAAAGTCGTGCTTCATATGTATCGAATGTTTCCGCTGCATAACCGATAATACTCTAATTTCAGATACACATGAATCTACAACAACAACCGAATCTTCTATAACAAAAGATCAAAGTGTTTCCTACAACAATGTCACAGTTGATGATCAACAATATAAACAGAGAAGTTTTATCGCAGTTGACTCTCTCGAAATATTTTTGGTACTTCACATTTGTTCGATCAATTGGACATACATGGTTTCGCTGTCTCCTTATACATGGTTTCGCTGTCTTCAATTCATCATCAACATACGTGGTGTATGATTCTGAATCATTGAAAACATCGAGGGGAGAGAAGTGTGTAGGTCATTGCTTCCTTGTTCTTCTACATGCTTCTTTACGAAAACCCAATGCCTTCTTGAATTCCTTCAATTAGGGGGAAGAAATAAGACGATATGTGGCTCAAACGTCTCACTTTGGTATTATCGTCTCAATATCACGGGTGATCTTGTGTGAAGTTACCCAAATACGTGAGAAGATCATGTTGATTTCTAGCATGTTACCCTCGAACGGATCTTCGCATAATTAGTCAGATTTTCTTTGTGTGGTTTATGCTTCATCTACAAATTCCAAATTTGCATCTTTCAAACCTTCAAAAGTTAGAGGAAATGTAGACGTCATCAAAGTTTCAAATCTGCTAAAGACAATTGTCAGTTTGGGGGAAACTGATTAAGAAACTGTCAATATGTTTATATTCACAATGGCTTCGAGTATAACAGCTTGGAACCGGACACAACCGCTTAAACTTCCCCAAACCCCATAATCAGTCAACAAAGCCCCGGCTTACTCGTCAACAAATGGAAAGGTTATTTGCTCCACTGTTCAGTGACGATCTTGATGAACGTGCTCCAGGTGTATCCGTTGTTTCCGCTGCTCAACCTGATAATACTCTTATACCTGATACACTTGCTACAACAACTACTGTTGAAGATGCACCTACACCAGTTGACTCCACCACAACAGTTGAACAAACCGCTTCCAACAATGATGAAGATGCTGATGATATTCTGAATGTAGTACCCCCACCTGCAGATTTTGATCCAAATGCGTTCTTCAACCCGTTTGCTACGAGGCTGCACTTATGTCACGGAATCTTCAACAAACCATTTGAATCCTCAAAATCTGCACAATGTATATCAACATCAACCCTCCACACATAGATGGACGAAAGACCATCCTCTGGAAAACATTATTGGCAACCCGAATCAACCAGGTCATTACAAGACAACGTCTTCACACAGATCGGTGAACATTGCATTTATGCACTCACCGTCGCCAATCTGAACCTATAAACATCAAAGACGCAATGACAAAAGACAACTGGATTGAATCCATGCAAGAAGAACTCAACCAATTCAAACGTCTTGAAGTATGGGAACTGGGTGAAAGACCAACAGGAGTCTACGTCATTGGTCTAAAATGGATTTGGAAAAACAAATTGGATCTTTGAAGGAAATGTTATCCGGAATAAGTCACGTCTGGTGGCTAAGGGTTATCGTCGGGAAGAGGGAATAGACTTTGAAGAATCTTTTGCTCCGGTTGCTGCGTCTTGAGGACATTGTTCGATATTTCTAGCGTTTACGGCTCATATGAATATGACGGTCTATCAGATGGATGTCAAAACTGCGTTTCTCAATGGACAACTTAAAGAAACGGTTTTGTCGATAACCAGATGGATTCGTTGATCCTGAGTTTCCGAATCACGTCTAGAAACTGAACAAAGCTCTGTATGGTCTCAAACAAGCTCCTCGGGCATGGTACGATGAGCTATCATCCTTCCTCATTGCTAATAATTTCACCAAAGGTTCGGTTGACCCAACTCTTTTTATACAATATCACGGGGCACATATCTTAATTGTTCAAATTTACGTGGATGACATCATTTTTGGGTCTACACATAAAAAGTTTTCAATCGCTTTTGCAAAACTAATGAAGAAAATTTTTGAAATGTCCATGATGGGTGAACTCACGTTCTTTCTAGGACTGCAAGTTCATCAATCACCCCGTGGTATTTTCTTGAGTCAGTCCAAATATGCCCTTGAATTGTTAAACAAATTTGGAATGAAAACCTGTGACACCTATGCCACACCAATGGCTCATACCAAGAAGCTAGACTGATTTACATGGGAAATTGGTGGACCCTACAAAATACCGTAGTATTATTGGGTCTCTCATGTATCTAACACTAGCGACCTGATATTGTCTTTGCCGTTTATCTATGCTCCCGTTATCGGTCGCGACCAACTGAAACCCACCTCTCTGAGGCTAAAAGAATCCTCCGATACATAAAGGGAACCATTAAATTGGGGATCTGGTATCCGAAGGATTAGTTTTGAACTAATCGCTTTTGGGGCGACGCTGACCCGCAGGATGCTTAGAATCACAGAAAAGTACCTCAGGAGCTTTACAATTTCTTGGTGATAAACTGGTGTCATGGCAATCGAAGAAGCGGGATTGTACATCGGTGTCCTCAACGAAGCGAATAATATGTAGCCATGTCCGCATGTTGTGCTCAAGTCATACGGATGAGAACACAACTCAAAGACTATGGTTACGTATTTGTGAATCCGATGTCTTTGCGACAATCAGTGCCATTGCAATCTCGTGCAACTCAGTTCAACACTCGAAATCAAAGCACATCGATCTTCGATATCATTTCATCAAGGACTACGTGGAGCGTGTTGAATTATATTTTGTGGGTAGTGCGAGAATACCAATTGGCAAACCTTCTCACCAAAGCCTTGCCTCCCGCTAGGTTTAATGAGTTGGTCCACCGGATTGGTATGCGGTGTTTGACTCAAGAGAAATTGGATGACCTCCTAAAACAGTCTTAAAAACATGTCAAACACCAAAATCTCTTTTGTAAATATCTTTTCAAAAACAAAATACAAAAATATAAAACCTGATCAAACAACAAAAATATTCTTCTATCTATTTTCTTTCAACATTGCAAGTACATTTCTTCCGTCAACACTATAATCTTTCAAAATTCAGTATCTTTTTCGATCTAGTGTTGAGGGGGAGAAAATTATAACTTTAACTGTTTCAAATCATCTATGTACTTGCATGTTATCTTATCTCGGTTGTTTCTTTTAACAAATGGTGGTAAAGTTTTTGGTACAATGACACTCCTCGGACTAAACTTATAACATTTCATTATTTCTTGAGTCGAGGGGGAGTGTTGTCAAGTTTCTTTCTTAAAAACCTTTGTATGGTAACCAAAATGGAAGTTAAATGGCTTTGTATGTAAAAGGAAAAGGTGGAGGGACCAAAACTGTCAAAACCTTAAACATATTTTGAATAAAAATTTCCTCCACCTAACATTTCACATCTCATTTATTACTCAAAACCTAAAACATCCTATGCCTAAGAATCGTTCATCAAAACCGTGTTTAAAATCGTCAATTTGTAAGTGATATCATGTTCTAACAAGATTTTTAAACAATGGTTTTAAATTTTACGAATCCAACGGTTAAAACGTCGTGTAATGTCGGATTTTGTGGTTCTCGCGTAGCGTATGAACACCCAATCAAGAATGGGTGTTTGTGGTTAAAAGGAATGTGTCAAAATGTTTTAACAACATCTATGATATCGTTTCTATGCTCAAAACACACCCGAAACACAATTAATGGAGTTTATAATTAGGGTTTATGAGTGAATTTGGGTGTTTCCAAATACGAAGTGTTTTGGTCAAAAAGATTGTTGGGTTATGATCATATGTTGATGAATTGATCATTTCCATGGTTGTTAACCACCAAGAAACACTAATTGATTAACAATTTGAAGTTAGGGTTTAAAGTTCATAACTTTGGGTAATTTTGATTCACAACGAATTAGATGTTAATACTTGGCCTAAAGACTCTAACAACACTCTAGACTTGCCAGAATTTGTTTGATGCATATCCCATGGCTAGAAATGTTACGCGTAAATCTTAACCCTTAGGGTTTTGACCTACGCGTATGACTTTCTACGTGTAACTATTAACGAATGATTCATGCCATGTTTTGTTGTTAAAATGAATTCATGTGTTAATATTGATGATATAATGGCTTTATTTGGGCTTGCTATGCTTAAAATTCATAATCAAGGTCAACTGATTTTCTACGCATAAGGATTACCCTACGCGTAGTCAAGTTATGCGTAAGAATAATTCTACGCATAACTATTATGCGTAAGGTTATACAATGGGACTACGCGTATCCTGTGAAGGATATGCGTAGCGATGACCTCTACACATAAGGTCGCTCTTACGAGTAAGCCTTACGCGTAAGGTATATATATCGCCACTGCGTAAGCTCTACGCATAAGGTCCTTTTTCTTACGCGTAACATTTCTACTGCGTAAGTTAGGATCCTACGCGTAAGCTTTCGTCTGCGTATATCATCACTTTGTTTACGCTTAACTTTGCCAAAACTACGCTTAAGCCTGTATTGACCTTCATAATGAATTGTTACGTGTACAAACTTGTAAATAAACTAATCATAACGTCACGAATCCAACAATGTCACTTATAAACTTAATCGTTTGATATATTGTGAATAATAAGTGATAACATAAACTTTAAAACTTAAAGTTAACTAACTCACGAAACATTTCACGACATCATTAGACCATTGGACAAACAAGTGACTTAGGACTCGTAACAATCATTGACACTGTACATTCAATAGCTAGACAATAAGACCTTGTGTTGACTAACATTATGTCTTTCGATATGTTGGTTCTTTTGGCTAATGTTATTTCGAGATCATTTACATGGTGAACAAATGATTGTGGATGCATCAGAAGTTCTTACAATTGTTGATATCTTTCCAGAGGGTTATCCGAGAAAGATTGGAAAGAACAACCTTAGGGTTGACTTTGACACCCTCACATGCTCGGAATCTTCTTGTCTCATTGCGTGGATATTCTCGGGAATCATCCCTACCAGAACATGCTCTCACACTCTGCCACAGTTCCAGAGGTCTACATTCAACAATTCGGAATTCTATGCAGAGGATCACTGGTCAAAGTGCAGTGAATGTGACACTTAATCACAAACTAGTCACTATCACTCCTACTGACTTACGGGCTGTTCTTATCATTCCTGACATCGCTCCAACCGACTTCTTTGCTACCCCTACTGAAGAGACAGTCCTGAAATTCTTGATAGATATTGGTTATGATGAAGCTTCAAGAATCATTACTAAGCACTCTCACGTGGAGCTGAAGTATATTCCTCAACCATGGAGAACACTCTACATGATCATCACCAAATCGGTCTCTGGTCGTGACAGGTGGATATGAGCATCCCAAGCTCATGGAACTACAAATTTTCCGGTCTCTGATCAATAAGAAGGATATTGAAATAGAAGCGATATGGGAAGACATGATGTTTGTTTCACAAGAAGCTAGGCTCAAAGATTCCCTATGTCGGATACACCAAACTGTTGATCCAGAGAGCACTTGGACTTCATCCTGACATCCCATGAGGCTCAATAACCCGAATAATCACGATATATTGAGTGAACCCATATTATGCACGTCCGAATCAAAGAATCGTCAACAAAAGAAAGTGCGGTATTACACGATCACCTTCTAACTACCAAAATCAAAAAGCTTGAAACATACAAAAGGTATCGGTTAGCCGTAAAAGAAGGCAAAGTTGGTCATCTTGATGAAAGATCTTCGGGTACACCTACTCGGAGGACCGAGAAGGCGATCTTGGAAGTGTCACAAGTACAAATATCTATAGGAAGCTTCCCAAAAGGAATCCTCCTCGTAAAAGGATTGTTCCGGTAAAGGAAGCTGAACCTATTCCTACACCTGAACCACAAAAAAGCTACAAGACAAAGAGCTCTGAAGAAACACAATCAGACGAGGAGGTCCACTACTCTGAATCAAGGATGACTCTTCATCAGACCAAAACCTCCTAGTCCAATAGCTGAACATGGCAAAGGAAAGACTCATGTACTTGTACCTTATGATGAAAGCTCGGAAAGTGATAAAGAGCCACCGGAAAATGTTTACAAGAAGACGATCAAATTCCTTAGACACCAACACAAAGCGGAAGAATTTGCTAAAGACTAAATGGGTGGTCAGGAGGATCAAGTGGTCTTTGTCACTCAACCATCTCGATACGGATTAATCAACTTCGATAAGGGAGCTGGTACCACCACTCTTGTGCAACAACAAAAGCTTGTGGAGGATACTATCGAATATGAGTTTGAGGAACCGAAATCGAGAAGTCGAAAAGATAAAGATGTTGATTATGATACGTTTCTTCTAGATAGTCCTGCGCGATCAAAGGAAGAAACCTCTGAACCTCCGAAGGATCCGAGTCTCCACATATCTCTTCATCATCAGATTAGTCTTCTCACTCCTCGCCACCACCATCAAAGAAGTCAACCAAATCATCATCCAAATCCGTGAAGAAACCATCTAAATCTTGGATTTCTCAAGCTCATGAACGGATTACCAAAGGCTGTCAAACAAGTCGAAAAGAAAAGCGTGCTCAACAAAAGCTGAATTTCTTTGCTTGATCACATACACATATGTATGACGAGCATGAAAAGATGAAAGGAGAAAGGAAGTTTGTTGAGGAATTCATGAAAAATCACCGTCAAGAGGAACTGAGCGAAATGATCGAAGGCTACACGAAAAAGTACCTTATGAGTATGCGTTCCTAAAGTCACAAAGGATTTGTTCACCAAACAACTTTATCCAAATCTTATGCAGATCGCCAAGCAAACTATTCGATCAACGCCCTTAACCGTCACAATCAATCCAACCGATCCGGTAGTTTTCTCGGATAATGAATTGGTGGCCAAGCTTGTCACACAAATGTCGCACGATCACGGGACATTTACTTGATGAAGGAAAGCTGTTTCAAGCATTCTTTGGACTACCAACTTCAAGAAGCATGTAGATTCGATTTGAAAAGTCTAAGCGTCCTAGAGACGATGAAGACAAGGATAAGGATAAAGACTCTACACCTAAATGCGTCGAAGCGATCTGGTGAATCTTCTATGATGCAACCTCCTCCACAACGGATCCTGTTCAACAAAATCTCCTCCTCGTTCTTCTCTTGAAAAACCTGGGGCGATTCGAGTTACCACCCTTGACTCAGAAAACCGATGATCACTTTGAGTATACGGGTGGTGACGATGAAGAGGTCCTTGAGCTCCAACAACAACCCACCTCTCCCAAACAAGTACAGAAACCAGAATCATCATCTAAGCCTTCGAAAAAGAAGAAGAAGAAGACGCCTCAGACTGACGTCGTATCATGGCTAGATGACGCTAAAACTGAGGAATTTGAATGGTTTGATAATCTTGTTAACAACACTCCCTACCTTGAAGAAGGTCAGAATTTGGTAGACGGTTCTACATTGGAGCATGCTAAAATTCTGCAAGAAAAGTTCCATGTGAAGAAAATGACGAAATCGGAGTTGAAGCGAATCAAGAATGAAGCGTTTCAACTTCTAAAAGACAGCTCGGAAAGTGCCCTCGAGGTCGAATATCACCTTGAAAACATTGCTCGAGCTATGTCTAACAACATGGATTGTGGCTCAACCCGGAAGCAAACATTGACTTCACACAAAGGGACAACCCTCCATACTACACCGATTGGACCAAACCTCTACCAACACTTGGCCAACCAATGAACCACAGGATTCCTTTGGATACTTCTTCAACAAAGACCTGGATTTTCTTCTACACGGTGACGATGATTCAAGAAAAATATGCTACATCGTTGACACTTCCATTCCCAGCAGCTGTCTACTCAAACAAGCATAGCCATTGAGGCGTGCCAATCACTTGTTCTCCAACACAATGGAAGCATACGCCCGAGATGCATTGTATGGGATTCATCACCGGCGAAGCGCCGACGAATCTACTACGAAGCTGGGGTTGAAGTCTCAACATGCCGTGCATAGTTCTAAAGATATCGTTGCCATCATACACGTTGACCTTTAGTCTAAGTGGGACTACACATTCCTAAAGAAGATCGTAGTCAAGCGACAAGATGAACGGGACTATGCTTTCTCTGAGGCTGACTTTGAGAATTTGTCTCTCAATGACATGGAAGACATGTACCTTGCCAAGGTACAGGGTCGCATGAGACAATTCTCAAGTGCAGTACAACGCGAATTTATCAAGTCACTTCTCATCTTCATAAGACGCATTGTCATCAAGGAGCGTGTAGAAGATCTCTACTGGCTTGTTGAATCTTATCGGGGCGCGTGTCAACTTCACACCTCAAAGCTTGATCTTCCGATATCAACCGGCTATCTCAATATACATTCATCAGCAAACCTTTTGGCGTTGTTTACCGTAGTAAACTTCAAAGAAATTGCTTAATGGCGTGTAGCGAACTCCACAAGTTCGGGATCATACCTTGAAGTGGTTAGGGATGGATTGGCATACTGAGTTGAAGGATATACGCCAGAAAATTGGGTCTCCTAAGCTGGAATTCTCAGAAAGGGAGGGATGTGAGAGGATCATCACAATGATTGATGAACGGTTGTTTTGAAGGGATCAGTTCAGACGATTGGAGAGTTATGTCGGTGGTCGCCACCCGAGAAACATAACGAATTTCAGCATACATGCACACTCACGGGAACATCAATGCACTTCCTGGTACCCCTTGAATTGTTTTCTTCATATCATTTTGGATGTTTGATTAATGATGTAAATGGCTTGTGCACACATTACAGTGTACAACCCGTACTTGTAAATAAAGGACCACGTGTGGAATGCGCTTGATCGCCACAATCCTTAGAAAAAGGAGCGAAAGCTTCTTACTTTTGAGTAAAACCTATCAAACCTTTCTTTTTCAAGGTTTTGCTCAAAAGAACAAGTACTTCCCATTATGATTTTCATAACCTCAACCGTTTATATCACTTGTTGAGGGGAGTATTTGAAACTTTGTTCACAAATTGTTCACAGTGGTCATACTTCCCATAACACTTCGAAATGGTCATATTTATTCTCAAACGTTTCAAAAATAACACTTTAATATGCCATTTTGAGGGGGAGAAAATGTGTGATAAGAAATATGTTGTGTAAAATGCAAATGAATCTGTGTGCTTCAGACTTAACCAATGAATTGACGATGCTTAACTGTTAGTAACTCAAAAAGACTTGTCCTGGACGGGTAATAATTTCAAGCTAGTTAGCTAGTGATGTAAACGTGTCTCATAAAGGAGTTGTCTGAGTAGAATGTACCATTCGAGAAACTCTTGATAAACATGAACTCTGAAGGGTTTGGCGACCTTTAGAGGATTGTCTACACCTTCAAGGTAGTTACTAGAGCGATTGTCACCTAAAAGTGACAATGTAACTCTTTAACTATGCTAAGCTGTGTCTCGCGGGGGGTTGTCTATCTTGAGTGAATCAATTCAAAATGTGCGCGCTCTTTCCTCACTGTGCATTTTAACCGTTAAAACTCTTAAGCACGTGTGGAGGGGGAGTATTTATGCAAAATCTTATCTCAACAGTGGTACTAAAATATTTTTCATTCATAAACACTGTGAGAGATTTTTCACATCAGTGGTTTTATGGCAACATAGGTTAGTCATGGAGTTATAAGGTGACTAAGGTTAGGAATAACGTCCTATGATCCGTCACACCAATTTACTTTTTTGCAGGAATGGAATTCACAGGGGATTGACTGTCATAGCACCACATCACAATTATATTGAACGACCTAAAGTGCCGTTTTAAAAACACATCGTTGGATATTATAATAAAAACATTCAGAGTACAACATCGGGCCCAAAAGGTTTACAAAGTTTCGAAATACAAATATATAATACAAATCCAAACGATGTTTTTGAAATAAAGTGCCATAATGTACATAATGTAAGTCGACGCCGCGACTCAAAATGTAGGTCCCTAAACCATGTCATGATGATAATGCCTCGAGTTACTGAAAATACATTGCTTAAAACGGTCAACAATAATGTTGGTGAGAAATCATAGGTTTATGTAAATGTTTTATCCGACTACACAAGTATCTATCATGCATGACCATCAAGTCACGTAAAAATAATGTTACAATTGCTCTAAGCCCATGACCCGAAACTAGACTGTTCAATCATGTATGCCCCTGCAGAGTGTTTGCCAGACAACTCCGTAATGTGATCAAATGAAATGCATCCGTTTTCCTGGTTGGGATTCACCAACCAGGATGGAGGCGTCACCCTCGATAGATCTATCCACTCATCCTCGCTTCAAAGATTAGCGGTTCATGTTCAAGAAATGGGGACTTTCAAATTGGCAAATGCGGTAACTTAAGCAATGTAATGAATTTAACATACTTGGTATCGTACAAAGAAAAATGTAGTGCAATGTATTCTCCCCGTGGGTTTGAAAATAATCGAAAGCATGTAAAACGGGGCTATGAAAACTCACTTGGTAAACTGGAATAATGGCAAAAGTGAGTACACCGAGGTTTAATGTGATGCGTTAACCGGGACCTATTATCAATGATATGATATGTCATGAGTTGCAATGTAATGTTATGCATGCACTTGATATGTTATTTATACCATTTACGAGTTTTGAAAATATTACTCGACGTCGAAAAATACTCTTTTTTGACCAATCAAAAATCACTTTACATGTTTTTTACGTCAAAATGTCATCCTACAATGGTTTTATAATGATTTTTAGAGAAATTTCCACTTTTCGTCGCAAAACAATGTCGTCGGAAAAATCATGAAATTAACAAAAATGGCTTTGGAAAACGTAGTCGTAATAAAATGTGCGTCGATCCGTTAGAGAACGAACTAGACGGTTTTGGAAAGTTTGTATCGATATCTAAAAGTTTCAGTTCAGGAGTTTTCGTCCAAAAGGTCTCGATCATAAAGATATTAAGGGTTAAAGATGGTGGTTTTGGCTAATTGTGTGCAGAAAATTAGTTACGGCAAGTTTATGAAAAAGTGCATATCTTTGTCGTTTCAAATCCGTTTTCTACGTTTTATCCGTCCTTAGCTTCGTATCAAAGTATACTAATATATTTTTGACAAGTCGAAATAATTTGTGAAGCTTAAGGCTCGTTTTTGACCCGTACAAGATAAAACCATGTTGCTGAAATTTCTGAAAAATATAATTTTCGTCGTCAAACTTTAAAAATCCATAACTTCTTCGTTATAAGTCCGTTTTATTCCGTTCAAGCGGTCACGGATTCGTTTTAAAGTATATTTTCTAAATATCATGGCCAAAAAGTCGTGCCTACTGTCGGATTTTCCAGAAAAGCAAAACAAGGACAGAACACAAAATATACTTATCGAAAATAGTTTTTCTCGGACAAAACCTATTCTAATCCCTTCAAATCAACTCCAAAACTAATCTAATCCTACCATACACCTTCTTAGGGTGTCATGGGTTCCTAATCACCATCAAGACCAACCAATACCAAGGGGATATTTATAGGATGACCATAGTATATAGATAACTCTAAAATCATGAAATAAAATGGTATAAATCACATATCATGCATACTTGCTCCAAAAATGAAAAGAAACATATGAAAATGAAAAGGAAATATGAAAATGATAAAAACATGCTTACTAGTGATAATGAAGAGGTGAAAGTAACAAGGATTAAACTTAAATACCCTTGGTTTTTATTTCAAAACCATAAAAGAGTATAAACTAGATTGTATTATAACTTGAGCTTGTAAAATTTTTGATGATCCTTTGTATCTCCTTTTGATGGCGGTTTTGGAGTTTGAAGAAGAACAAGGAGAGAAATTTTAATAACTAGTGAATTATTTGATGAATGAGTGAATGTTAGTGTATGGATATATACAATCAAGAAGGAAACAAAAAATCACCAAACATTTAATATACCTCCCCTTGGTTACGGCCAAGGGGAGGTATGTACCAAAAATATTTATTTTTTTTTTTTAAATAATGTATATACTTTGAGTATAATGTGCAAATATTTGATAAAAGTATAAGTAATTGTGTATAAATTGTACAAGTAAAGGTAAATGGAAATTTTTGGTATAAGTAAGTTTTTAATAGGTCAAAATAGAATGTAATGAGATAATAAAAATTGTAAAAATACATTCCTTGTGAAAATTGAGTGATAAAATAATTATCGTATAATTTTTTAAGAAAACGACGTAATAATATAATTTTAACGATTAATATACCAAATAAATTTGAAACACTAGGAAAACTAAAAATATAGTTTTTATAACTAAATGTAAGTATAAAATATGTCGGGATCATTTTTGAAAGTAACGGATTAAATATACAAATAATAACTCACGCGATAAAGATTATTGAATATAAAAATTACGCGTTGAATATGAAATGAAATGTCGTGAATGAACTAATGAGATGCACATGATGTCAATGAAATGTAGACTAATCTTAGTCCATATGAAATGTACGTGATGTCATGATCATGAATTCGCCGCTAAACCTCCAAGGTTACGCGAATTTGAAACAAGTAAACCAAGTTTACTATAAATGTTGAAATAATGAGACATGAATTGTGTCGAGAAATGACATGAAAGTACGGGTTGTCACATTAATGCCCATCCAAAAGGAATTCAGTCCCTGAATTCAATCGTTGTTAGGTCTAACGGTGTCGGTGAAAAGATGAGGATACTTGCGTCGCATCTGGTCTTCCCGTTCCCAAGTAAACTCGGGACCTCGTCGAGAATTCCAACGAACTTTCACAATAGGAATACGACTCTGTTTCAACTGCTTGACCTCGCGGTCCATGATTTCTCTGAGGTTCTTCCACAAAGTTGAGTTTGTCGTCAAATGAACTTCGTCCAATGGAATAACGGCGATTCGTCCAAAGACACTTCTTCAAGTTTGAAGCGTGAAAGCGTGTTGTGCACATGACTAAGTTCTGGTGGAAGATCAAGTCGATAAGCTACCGAACCAACTCTGCTCAAAATCTTGAATGGTCCAATGTATCTCGGGTTTAACTTCCCGCGCTTTCCAAATCGTACCACGCCCTTCCAAGGCGATACTTTCAACATAACTTTGTCACCCACTTGAAATTCCAAATCCTTGCGTCTAACATCCGCATAACTTTTATGTCGACTCCTTGCAGTTCTGAGTCTATCACGAATTTGAACAATCTTTTCCGTGGTTTCCCGTACCATTTACGGACCCGATAAGTTGTGCGTCTCCTACCTCGGCCCAACAAGCAGGTGATCGGCACTTACGACCATAGAGTGCCTCAAATGGTGCCATCTTGATCTTGGTGTGATAACTATTGTTGTACGAGAATTCTATCAATGGCAAATGGTTAGCCCAACCATTTCCAAAATCAATCACACATGCCCTTAGCATGTCTTCTAACGTTTGAATGGTCCTTTCACTTTGACCGTCGGTTTGTGGGTGATATCTTTGTGCTCATCTCTAATCGGTTCGAATGAATCTTGCAATGCATTCCAAAAGTTTGAAGTGAATCGACTATCTCTGTCGGAAATGATAGAAATTGGTGCTCCGTGCCTCGAGACTATTTCCTTGACATAAAGTCTAGTGAGTTGCTCCATGGAATAAGTCTCTCTAATCGGTATGAAATGGGCTGATTGGTAAAGGCGATCAACAATTACCCAAATAGCGTCGTAACCTCCCGATGTCTTAGGAAGTTTAGTAACAAAGTCCATTGTAATGCGTTCCCATTTCCATTGAGGAATTTCCGGTTGTTGGAGTAAACCTGAAGGCTTCGGATATTCGACTTTTACCTTAGAGCAGGTAAGGCATTTGCTAACGTACGTGGCAATCTCCGCTTTCATGTTCGGCCACCAATAAAGCTTCTTAAGATCTTGATACATCTTATCCGATCCTGGATGAATAGAATACTTTGACTTATGCGACTCATGCATAATCAATTCTCGTATTCCGCCATACAATGGAACCCACATTCTATCCTTGAAACATAATACTCCATCTGCTCTCTTTACAAAACCATTTGCGCTTTCGGGCATACCATAAAGCTTTTCACTTGGTGATTTCCTCCTTAAGTGCTTCGACTTGTGCTTCATGGATTTTCGATGGTAAAGGAGAAATAATCGTCATTCCCAATGATCGAACTCTTAAAGGTTTAGGCCTCTCTTTCCGACTAAGAGCATCAGCCACAACATTGGCTTTTCGCGGGTGATACTTGATTTCACAATCATAGTCGCTGAGTAACTCCAACCAACGGCGTTGCCTCATATTAAGCTCCTTCTGATCAAGAATATATTGCAAACTCTTGTGGTCGGTAAACACATGTGCACTTTGTACCATAAAGGTAGTGTCTCCAAATCTTGAGCGCGAAAACTACGGCTCCTAACTCGAGATCATGAGTGGTGTAGTTCTTCTCATGAGTCTTAAGTTGTCGAGAGCATCGCTATCACCTTCGTTTTGCATTAAAAAAGCCCCAAGTCCTTTATGCGAAGCGTCGCAATATACAACAAAGTTCTCAATGCCTTCGGGTAGTGCCAAAATCGGCGCTTGCAAAGCTTTTGCTTCAACAACGAAAAGCAACTTCTTGTTTCTTTCCCCTCGTACTTCTTGTTTTTCTGTGTCAACTTGGTCAAAGGTCTCGCTATCTTAGAAAAACCTTCGATGAACCTTCGGTAATATCCTGCTAGTCCTAGAAATTGTCGAATTTCTGTAGGATTCGTTGGAGTAGCCCAATCTTTCACGGCTTCAATCTTTGCGGGATCAACTTGTAGTCCTTGACTATCAATGACATGACCAAGAAATTGCACTTTGTGGTTCCAAAAATCACACTTAGAAAACTTGGCATACAACTTCTCATTCTTGAGTAGCCTTAAAATCATCCTTAAATGCTCTTCGTGCTCTTCTTTGCTCTTGGAGTAGATCAAGATGTCGTCAATGAACACTATAACAAACTTGTCCAAATACGACTTACAAACTCTATTCATGAGATCCATGAATACCGCAGGTGCATTAGTCAATCCAAACGGCATCACTTGAAACTTGTAATGACCGTAACGTGTTCTAAACGCTGTTTTCGGAATATCCTCTTCCCGAACTTGAAGCTGATGATAACCCGACCGAAGATCAATCTTGGAATAAATACTAGAACCTTGCAACTGATCGAACAAGTCATCAATTCGGGGGAGTGGGTAACGATTCTTCACCGTTAACTTGTTCAATTCTCTATAATCTATGCACATTCGGAAGGATCCATCCTTCTTCTTCACAAACAAGACCGGTGCTCCCCAAGGCGAGGAACTTGGCCTAATGAATCCTTTGTCTAGAAGCTCTTGCAATTGATTAGACAACTCTTGCATTTCGGATGGTGCTAGGCGGTGCGGTGCTCAGCGCAATCGGTGCAGCTCCCGGGCACTAAGTCAATATGAAATTCTACTTGACGTGCGGTGGAAGTCCGGTAAATCCTGGGAAATACTTGAGAAAATTCACGAACAATAGGAACATCTTCAAGTCGCTTCTCCTCCGACTTTTTCTCCGGTTACATGGGCTAAGAAGGCAAGACAACCTTTCTTAATGTACTTCTCCGTTTTGATACACGATATGATACTAATTCTAGTTCCACTTCGTTCCCCACGAATAATCAAAGTTTCGCCGTTGTAGGGAAGATGAACAACTTTCTCATCACAAATGATCTTTGCACGATGCTTAGATAACCAGTCCATGCCGATGACGACGTCGAAACTACCCAAATCTACGGGCATGAGGTCTATGTTGAAGGGATGATTAAGAAAATTGAATGTGCAACCGCGAACAATGGTGTTTGTGTTAACTATGCTACCATTAGCTAATTCGACAATGTATGATATGTCTAATGTAGTTGGTTTAATGTTGAGCAAAGGTGCAAATGCATTGGACACAAAACTTTTATCGGCACCCGAATCAAATAAAACTGAAGCGTAACGATTATTGAGAAGAAACGTACCCGTTATGACATTCGGGTCCTCCCTATCTTCTCCGCCTCCAATGACGTAAACCCTTGCTCGTGCCAAACCTTCTTGATTCGGATTTGCTTGATTCTTTCCTTTCTTACAATCCTCTTGTAGTGTCCAGGGTTCCCCAACCAAAACATGTAATTTGTGGCCACTTGCAATCCCTAGTACGGTGACCAACTTTCTTGCAATTTTCACCGCGGATCGGGACATCGACCGGATTGTGATGACTAAAACACTTATTACACTTTGGCAAAATCCCCGAATATCCTTTTCCTTCCTTCGTCCCAGACATAAGCCTTAGCAACCTCTTGCCTCTTGGGTGGTTGTTGAGTAGCATTCCTACCCCTGTTGTCCCACTTGCGTTTGTTGTTGTTGCTATTGTTGTTGTAGTTGCCTCGGTTATTGTTGTTGAAGCGGTTGTTGGGGTTGTTGTTGTTTCGGTTGGTGGTGGTGTACTTACCTCGCTTCACCACTTGTGCCATCAACGTCTGAGTCACTCGAATAGCTTCCTCAATTGTTTGTGGATCAAACGAAGTCACATCTCCTTGAACAACCTCGGGAAGTCCCCCGATGAAAGCCTCTAGCAACTTCTCATTATCCGATACCATCGACGGGCATAACGCGGCCAATTCACTGGAATCTCGAATGTAAGTGTCGATACATACCCAATGGTTACCAATTCATAGAACTCCGTCTCCAACTTTTTGATTTCCGTTCGAGGACAAAACTTCTTAGTCACCAAGCCCTTAAATTCCTCCCAAGTAAGCTTAAAAGCATTCTCCATTCCAATCGGTTGAGCGTATGAATTCCACCATGACAACGCTCCATCGAGTAATGTGCTTGTAGCAAATTTGACCTTCTTGTCATCCGGACAGTTACAAAGCAAAACACCGATTCCAATTTTTCAAACCATCGAACCATGCATGTGGCTCCCTCGGTACCTCGAAACTTAGTGGGTTCACCACTCTTGAAATCCTTGTACGAACATTTCTTAACCCCAGATCCTCCGGCATTACCGATGCAGTAGCTAGCCTAGCGGCTTCGGCAGCCTTGTTTCCTTTCGACTCTTAGTACATTAGCAATGCTATCATTCACCAACTTTTGAATTTCTGCTTGGGTCATTTCCGGTGTAGCTTTCTTAGGCGCCATAACTCTTCAAAATCACAAGATGAAACAATCATGAGAACTCGTAAGTAGAAACAACCATCATACAAATATATCCACAACCACATCATGCATAAAGTAAATGGAATCACAACGGAACAATAGCGAAATATCACAAATATAATCACAACACACGTGGATAATATACATGAAAATTTCGGCCTACATGGACCGATATCATAGATAATAATAACCATTCCTACATAGTAGAGTCAATACTTGATACATTTGTTTGTACAACAACCAAAATACAACAAGTTCTTTAAACTACGTCACACACCTTGTGACTAGGATAATAATGGTCAAAACTATACATGACAAAAGTCTACATAAGGCACCTCATGGTGCTCCGCCGATCCTGAAGATCAGCGAACCTGAGTAGTCAAACTATCCACCAAACTCCTCAACTCTCAATCGACCTGCAAAGAAGCAATACTCTCCCTGTCCTCTAGCGCCTATGCAATACTCGATGTGACAAATCAATCGAAACCCTGCCTAACACTAGGCCCTCGACCTCCTCCGCAATGGGCTCAATCCTATCCTTGACAGCTTCCTCCAACATGCGTCAAACTATCAATCACGGATCTGCTGACTATCAATACGGGCTCCTAACGCCTCGGTAGAAAGGCTGTCGAGCAGCTGCGCCTTAGAACTCTCGCCTAACTCGAACCTAACGGTGGCTCGGGCTCGAGTAGATGGTGGTGTAGGGATATCAAAGCGAGCACGCTTTTTGGGCGGCAAGTCTGTCGTAGGTAAAGGATCTCTAAGAAAATATGATGAAGATGGTGATGATGGTGGTGATGGTGCTAGTAGTGGTGTTGGTGGATCGTGAGCTGGGCTAACGTGAGGAGTGGGTGCAACCTCGCCCTCCTCGAAGGGTTCGGTCTCAGATGTCGGTCATGATAGGGGGAAAGGCTGGAGTAGATCCAATGGAAGATACGATCTCAGTGGAATGTGATGCAACATCATCCATGATGGGGTTATCTGGAACATCATCCGAGCTAGAGTCCGATGATATGGTGATAGGATGTGAATCACGAAGACATGTCTGTGACAACCGATGTGAAATAAAGTAAATAATCTCGAATAAAGTGTAAGTGAATCCGCATGATAAACATGAATATGTACTATGATGAAATGATGAGATGCTATGATAATGTAGCTATAGTCTAGGGTCAATGATGCAACCTAGTTCTCTATAACTGTAGCTCGGTACCAATCACATCACACCCCCAATTTACCTGTTTTGCAGCGAATGGAATTCACGGGGATTGACTGTCATAGCACCACATCACGCGATTATATTGAACGACCTAAAGTGCCGTTTTTAAAAACACATCGTTGGATATTATAATAAAAACATTCAGAGTACAACATCGGTCCCAAAAGGTTTACAAAGTTTGCGGAAATACAAATATAATACAAATCCAAACGATGTTTTGAAATAAAGTGCCATAATGTACATAATGTAAGTCGACGCCGCGACTCAAAATGTAGGTCCCTAAACCATGTCATGATGATAATGCCTCCGTTACCTGAAAATACATTGCTAAAAGCGGTCAACAATAATGTTGGTGAGAAATCATAGGTTTATGTAAATGTTTTATACGACTACACAAGTATCTATCATGCATGACCATCAAGTCACGTAAAAATAATGTTACAATTGCTCTAAGCCCATGACCCCGAAACTAGACTGTTCAATCATGTATGCCTGCGAGTGTTTGCGGACAACTCCGTAATGTGATCAAATGAAATGCATCCGTTTTTCCTGGTTGGGATTCACCAAACCGGATGGAGGCGTCACCCTCGATAGATCTATCCACTCATCCTCGCTTCAAAGATTAACGGTTCATGTTCAAGAAATGGGGACTTTCAAATTGGCAAATGCGGTAACTTAAGCAATGTAATGAATTTAACATACTTGGTATCGTACAAAGAAAATGTAGTGCAATGTATTCTCCCCCGTGGGTTTGAAAATAATCGAAAGCATGTAAAACGGGGCTATGAAAACTCACTTGGTAAACTGGAATAATGGCAAAAGTGAGTACACCGAGGTTTAATGTGATGCGTTAACCGGGACCTATTATCAATGATATGATATGTCATGAGTTGCAATGTAATGTTATGCATGCACTTGATATGTTATTTATACCATTTACGAGTTTTGAAAATATTACTCGACGTCGAAAAATACTCTTTTGACGCCTTGACCAATCAAAAATCACTTTACATGTTTTTACGTCAAAATGTCATCCTACAATGGTTTTATAATGATTTTAGAGAAATTACCACTTTTCGTAGCAAAACAATGTCGTCGGAAAAATCATGAAATTAACAAAAATGGCTCCGGAAAACTAGTCGTAAAACGGTGTACGTCGATCGTTAGAGAACGAACTCGACGGTTTTGGAAAGTTTGTATCGATATCTAAAAGTTTCAGTTCAGGAGTTTTCGTCCAAAAGGTCTCGAACATAAAGATAATAAGGGTTAAAGATGGTGGTTTTGGCTAATTGTGTGCAGAAAATTAGTTACGGCAAGTTTATGAAAAAGTGCATATCTTTGTCGTTTCAAATCCGTTTTCTACGTTTTATACGTCCTTAGCTTCGTATCAAAGTATACTAATATATTTTTGACAAGTCGAAATAATTTGTGAAGCTTAAGGCTCGTTTTGACCCAAGATAAAAATGTTGCTGAAATTTTCTGAAAAATATAATTTTCGTCGTCAAACTTCAAAAATCCATAACTTCTTCGTTATAAGTCCGTTTTTATCCGTTCAAGCGCCACGGATTCTTTTAAAGTATATTTTCTAAAAATCAAGGCCAAAAAGTCGTGCCTACTGTCGGATTTTCCAGAAAAGCAAAACAAGGACAGAACACAAAATATACTTATCGAAAATAGTTTTTCTCGGACAAAACCTATTCTAATCCCTTCAAATCAACTCCAAAGCTAATCTAATCCTACCATACACCTTCTTAGGGTGTCATGGGTTCCTAGACACCATCAAGACCAACCAATACCAAGGGGATAATTATAGGATGACCATAGTATATAGATAACTCTAAAATCATGAAATAAAATGGTATAAATCACATATCATGCATACTTGCTCCAAAAATGAAAAGAAACATATGAAAATGAAAAGGAAATATGAAAATGATAAAACAAGCTTACTAGTGATAATGAAGAGGTGAAAGTAACAAGGATTAAACTTAAATACCCTTGGTTTTTATTTCAAAACCATAAAAAGAGTATAACTAGATTGTATTATAACTTGAGCTTGTAAAATTTTTTGATGATCCTTTGTATCTCCTTTAGATGGCGGTTTTAGAGGTTTGAGGAACAAGGAGAGAAATTTTAATAACTAGTGAATTATTTGATGAATGAGTAGAACTTTTGCTTGTGTATGGATATATACAATCAAGAAGGAAAAAAAATCACCAAGCATTTAATGTTACTCCCCTTGGTGGCCAAGGGGGGAGGTATGTACCAAAATATCTTTTTTTTTTTTTTTTAAATAATGTATATACTTTGAGTATAATGTGCAAATATTTGATAAAAGTATAAGTAATTGTGTATAAATTGTACAAGTAAAGGTAAATGGAAATTTTTGGTATAAGTAAGTTTTTAATAGGTCAAAATAGAATGTAATGAGATAATAAAAATTGTAAAAATACATTCCTTGTGAAAATTGAGTGATAAAATAATTATCGTATAATTTTTAAGAAAACGACGTAATAATATAATTTTAACGATTAATATACCAAATAAATTTGAAACACTAGGAAAACTAAAAATATAGTTTTTATAACTAAATGTAAGTATAAAATATGTCGGGATCATTTTTGAAAGTAACGGATTAAATATACAAATAATAACTCATAAAGATTATTAAATATAAGAATTACGCGTTGAATATGAAATGAAATGTCGTGAATGAATTAATGAGATGCAAATGATGTCAATGAAATGTAGACTAATCTTAGTCCATATGAAATATACGTGATGTCATGATCATGAATTCGCCGCTAAACCTCCAAGGTTACGCGAATTTGAAACAAGTAAACCAAGTTTACTATAAATGTTGAAATAATGAGACATGAATTGTGTCGAGAAATGACCTGAAAGTACGGGTTGTCACATGATCCGCCAGAGCCGGATGGATCTACCCCAGGACACCACAAATAGTTAGTATTTAGAAGTCCTTAGGTATGATTGTAAAGGAAAAATGAGAATCTGGGAGAAAGAAGGAGTTGAAGAATTAAAGAAATGCAAAGAAAGGGTGAAAAAAATAGCCCTAGATTATTCAACTTAGAGGCGACCACCGGGTTCAATTCATATGCTCTTGGTTGTAACTTAGTGGCCGTATTGAAGATTAAAAGTCGTCATGGACCCGGTGACGCATGCACTAAACCTTCTTAGCCACTCAAGTTTCTCTCAACAGAAGCTTGTTTCATTCTCCTGAGGAACCCTAAGTAAACTATCGGCTTTCTCTTAGAGATTCTTTGGTATTGAAGAAGGAGACCCTCTCACTAGTCTCCGCTCAGGAAAACCAAAATGCACTATTGAGTCTAGAGCCCGAGCAGATTTATCAAAAGATCTCTTAGGTACACTTGACATTTCATCACTTGACATTCAACAATAAGAATTTCGGTGATACATTATCGAGTCCTTCACAGATCTTAGTAATCTGTCGAGAACATTTATGAGAGGTTCACATTTGTGATCCTCAGTGATTGAATGGAAACTCCTGCGGGTCAACATCAAATAATTGACGGCGCCTTCAACCCGAACAGCCCGGCTCCGTGGTTGCAGTGGTCTCAAACGGTCTTCGTGAGGTGATGCTTCGGTGTACCTCGGTGACTCATCTCGAATCGTTAGGTGTACTTTGGTACATCGTGTTATCTCACTTGTGGGACTCCGATTCAGGAGCGGCCTTTGTAAGAATTAGAGTTGTGTTTTCACACTATCCGCTAACACTCTCAAGTTCAAACTTGTAGAGCAATCGCTTATCACTAACGTTTAAATGTTTTCTTCTTATGGAAGCTCACGGGCGGAATGATCGTGTGATTCTTCTCATGCTCACGCCAACCTCATCCTAATGAAAGTTCTATCCAAAAGCAACACAACACGGTCGGAATGATTCTTAGATCAATACTGAGAGAATCTACAAAGTTAAGACTTAAAGAACTCCATCAATCTCAATTCCAGCGTCAAAGAGCGTGTGAGCATGTTGAAGAATGGCGTGGAACTGCTAGTGAAGCGGACGAAGCGATGAGTGCGATTTGATGCGAACAACAACATACTATTACTTTCATCACAAAGAACAATGATCAAAGAACAAAGTTAAAGATGGCGTCAAAGCATAACTGTTCAAAGTAAACTATCTCTCTACACTTGGGAGATTGTTCAAATCAAGGCAATTCTTCTCACAAGAAGAAGAATGTCGAGAAAAGACGTCAAAGCTACTATTACATCAACGCCTTCACCGCTTTTCATCACCAACACTTGAGTGTTTGTTACTCATATGTAATAACACTTGAGGGGAGATTGTTGGAATCACTCCTAAACCTTATTCAAGTGTTAGTTACTCATATATAATAGTTAGCTTATTATGGCCTTTATGTTTGTTATTAGCCTTAAGCTTATGTAGAAGGCCCATGAGCTTAGGCCCAAGCCCATAGGAGAAAGGGAAGGAGTAGGAGTGTTGCCTAGCTCCTTGCTATAAATACCTTATGTTAACCTTCATTTGAAGGTTGGTTGTTCAATTTACTCTTTCACTCACTCTACGCCTAACCCTTCTTCATTTATACGTGTGTGTGTGAGTGTAGATTGTTCATCCGCCTCTCTTCTCCTCTCTATCTCTTCTCTTGATGCTTGTGTGGTAAACCTTGTGACCTAACATAAACAACCCTGAACTTAGTGAAGTATGGCCAACACTTCAAAAGCTATCAATCTTCCTCTAAGGGATAGTCATTAGAGTCGTGCAAGTGGTAGATGGCCTCTAGGTAATATTTGTGCTCTTGTGTAATCTTCAAGTCCTTTTCTTGTGCTTGAAGTTTAATGCATTCCAGAATTGCTTGTTCCATCTTTTAAAGAAGATGTCCCGCATAAATGCTAATTATTATTCTTGATCTTGTTGTTCTTGATCTTGTCACTAACAACTTCCTCTGTGACAACTTTTTTAGGAATTGGAAATTCCATGTTAAAGTGTCGGTCATCCCAATTATGGTCTAGCATAAGTTAGCTCGTAGACATGTCGTTTGTTACGTTATTTAGTAGTTAATTAGTTAGTTTGTAGCGTAGTTTAGTTTAGTGTAACACCATGGAGGAAGGACGGGTCTTTACCCATTTGTACGATCCACATGCCGTCAGGGAGGTCGTTATGCGTAACTATAAATACCCATTCCATCCATGGAAGGGGTGGTGCTTCTCAATCTAACCTTTCATAATTTACAAAGCAAGTCTTTAGCAAGAAACACCCTCTCTTATCTTTCTCTCTCTAAATGGCTAACATGTATTTCCATCATCCAAGACCACCCGAATCATCAACACAATAAATATTAAGATCCTACAAATGGTATCAGAGCCAGGTTATTGTGTTGTGTTGATTTGTTGTGGTTTTTTGTACCTTGGTAAAACTGTTTTTGTACGCGTATTGGCCGGAAAATCATTTTGGTTTATTACTTTGGTATAACTGTTTTTAAACATGGTGTTCAGTATCCTTTGTTTGGTCAACAAATAAATGTTTTGGTCCATACATGCCTGTCTTGTGTCTTGTTTGTCCAAACAGTATTATTGTTTCATGACTTTTGAAGATAACAGTTTCTGTGTCATATTTTATGGTCAAACAGTATTTTATGGTCATATTTTGAAGATAAGTATTATTGTCCAAACAGTAATACTGTGTATGTTATGATGTCAAATGGTCATGTCAGTGGTCAAAATGGGTCAAAAGGAAGCATTTTTATGCTTGGTTTTACGGGTTTCTTATGAAGGTGGTCGGAATTTGGTCGGAAAACTCATCAGATAATGTCAAATATCAAGTTAGCGATTTGTCTTGTTTTTTCTTAGTAGCGACTTGTTTTTACAAGTCTTAGCGATTTGCCCAACATGTAGCGACCTGTGTAGTAAAGAAAAATAGGAAGCGAGTTACTTGGGTAGCGAGTTGCCACATTTACTGACCTAGCGACTTGTTATTTAACAAGAAGTAGCGACTTGTATGTGATGTAGCTACTTGACTCATGACTCTTAACAGGTAGCGACTTGGTCTAGCGACTTGACCTAGCGAGTTGTGACTTGTAGCGACTTGACAGAAAGGATGAAGAAGAAGTGACCACAAGACCATGTCCACAAAACAAAAACCATAACCAATTTCTGACCTCAGTTTCAATCGTACATCATCAGTCCAAGGATAATATAAGAAAACGAATGATATCACAAAACCAACTCCATTTAATCCCAAACTATCCTAACCTTTTGTCAAAGACTCATAACAAAAACAAATGATCTTAGCCTCTTAATTCGTTGTTCACTAAGATATGACTTCCAAGAGCCCTTTTTCACGAAATAAACATGCATCATAGATCTAGACTCAAACTAATTTATTCATCCAAGATCTCAGTTTGTTCTAATTGTTTCCAATATTTTAGAATATTTTTGAACAACACCTTCATCGATCCTCATTTGGAAGTCTTGCTTCACTTTGTATCCGAATATAAAGAAAGGTCCACAACATAACTGTTATGAACCTTCTTTGGTTCGTTCAAAGACTTATAACGAAAAAAAAAACACGAAATATTAATCATCATGGATCAAAGGTTTTGATTATGTTCGAATTTAAAGAAATGATGTTTAACAATTTTGTTAAATTCATTTTCTTTGATTCGTTTGTTAACTAAAATAATCGACACTTCATTCATAATCAACCATAGTTACCTACCTTGACTCCTTGGAGATCTTGTTACCGTACCTCATCAACCCTAGGCCATCCCTATGGCAAATATATGTCTCTCGAATCTAAAACCTTATGCCATCCCTGTGGCTTGGTCGAAAATGAGTACTTATCTAGGAAGGGTTTCATGGAGCGTTTTTTGATTTCAAGTGAAAGGGATTTGGTGGCTTGGGTGAATGATTTAATCAGATTTAAATTGGCGGATATATTATGTGATAGAGAGAGTGAAACAGTTATGTGATGGGGGCAGAGAAAAATTAGCGTTTTAGGTGTAGATTAACTGATGGGGGCGGATATAAGAGTGTTTTTAGGGTTTGTGTGAGTATTTTTAGGTCATGAGTGAGTTAAGCTATGTTTTATACCCAAAATATTAGTGTATGGTGTCTTGGATGGGTATAAAGGTTATGTAATGATGGACCGGATCTGGATGTTGTGGTGGGCCTCATGGTTGTGAAATGGGTCTATTGGGTACAAAGGGCAAACTCATATGGGTCGAAGTATCCTTATATATGGGCCGACCAACTTGTCACGTGGATTTTACATGCCTTTGTTATGTTAACCAATGAGTTGTGTCATGGATTGTTAATACAATTTGCATCGAGTAGGTACCTTGTCTTTGGATTTGTGATTATTCTTGGATGATACTTCTTGATGATTTGATACATTATGTTGATGGAAACGTGTGGAAACATGATTGGATCACTTTGCTCAGGGCAAAATCAAGTTATTATACAACTATTCGCGCTCTAATTTGGTATTTGGGATATTGATGTCTAGTGCGTGATCATTTTTTTGACTCAGATTGGGATAATGGTTAGATGGGCTTCTCGAAATTGAGATTTTAGGAGACATTGGACTATATGAGATGTGATTGGGTGATTTGACAATGATATCTAACGAAGAGATTTGACGATGAAAGTTGTGATAATGTGTTTTGATGAAGGGATTTAGTGTAATGATGAGATTCGATGTTGAGATTTGTTGATAATGGGAGTTGGTGTGCGGGTTGATACTTTGATTTATATATTTTCACGAAAAATATTTTGTCACGGCTTGATATTTGAACATGGTTGACTACGGGGTTGTTTATTCGATATTTCTTACTTGGATTTGGAGTGAGGTCTTTCGGGCGCGTTTACTTATTTTCGTCTTCTTTCTTTCTACCCTTCCGCGAAGATGACTTGTTTGGGCATTTATAGAGGGTGATAAAGACTTGGCTATTTAGTTACGTTTGTGATTCTTTCAAACTTAACCCTAGCGTAGCTATCATACGTGTCTCTCGGTTGAGAATGTCAAGAGGTTTTGTACATTGGGTACCACCGTTTCTTCTTCACAAGAAATTAATACAAGTTTAAGTAACAAATCAGGGGAATTCTACTTCATGATCAAGTTTGGTATATCGGGTTTACTTCACCAAGTGGTACAACAACAGTCGAGAATATGTGGATGATGTGTTTACCATAGTATTTATTGGATAGTTGATGATGTTGATGATGTTGGATAATGGACCGTTGATGAATCGCTGCATGTTCCCCTAAAACAGATATTCACTGAAACCAAAGTTGTCATAACACATTCAAGGACATTGTTGCGGTTTTGTCTTGATTTTGTAAAATCCCTTGAAAGAATCTATTTCTCGGTTTAAATCATAGACTTGTAAAATCCCGTGACAATGAAAACATCTGTAATAGTAAAGTGCATTTTCGGATCTATCTTACGGTTTATTCTTGGTTTTGTAAAATTCCGCGAAAGATATTATTTCTCGGTTTAAACTATAGAATTGTAAAATCCCGTGTTGATATCATCTGGAGAAAGGGAAAGTGTAATTACGGATCTTATCTAATCTTTGGTGCCGCTTTCTACTTCGAAGAAGGAATAAAGGGTGTACTTCATGAATTGGGTGATTGTTTGGATATTCTTCATGGCGGTTTGGTTATTTCAAAGTTTTCACGGGGTTATGTGCTTTTTAACCATGGTGGGATGAAACCATTATCGAGTTCACTTAAAGCGTCAAAGGAGGCTAGAGTTGAGCTTTAACCAGGAAGATGTGACAAGGGTTAATTAGGTATTATCTATTTGAGGTTGAAGTGAAATATCACAGGCGAGTGTACTTAGTATCTGAAGGTATCGAGGATGGTTGGATGAAGATTCTTCATGATCCTTGTTCGAGCTTATTATCAAAATCTAGTTATTGTTGAGTGACTTTTTCTTTTTCTTTTACCACTTGGGGAATTGGGCTCTTATCACCTCAAAATAAGTATCACTTTAAGGAGTTACGTTGTAGTGCTCAGTGTCAAATTCAATTGTGGATTTTCAAGAGGTAATGTACGTCTTATACTTGATGGTTGGTTGGATGAAGAGTATAGATTACTTAAAGATTCAATGGAGGATGAAGTCTACGGCACGCTCTTTGTTACATATGTACAAGTTTAAGTCCGCGAGTTGAGTTAGTTTAATTGGGTCAAACTCATCATATTGGGTTTTCTCCATCAATTTGTCACAACAAAGCCTCTTGAATGATAATGGTGATGATTACATGTTTTCCAGAGATGATGAAAAGAGATTCACGTTTGAATACTTGATTCAAACCTCGTTCCTCAAAAGAAAAGTGTAATGCGTGTCGATGCGCTTTATCTTAGGAATAAGAGAAATATTCTCATTAATGACCATTCTCATCAACATGCTTCATAATTTTCCTGCGCTTTCGGTTATCAAGTGAACCAGGACTCTTGTTGATTGTTTTCTTATTCCACCCTCGCTATAATGGCGATGGCGACATCATGCTAAATTTGCGGGGGAGAAGTGTGAATAGACTACATCGTTGAAGATATTCACTTGCTTAATCAAGAATGGCAACTACATTATGCAATTCTTGAGGAAAGTGTGTGATACTCTTGCATGGTTGATTGTTATTTGAGAATATGGATGGTCAAGCGGCTCTAACTCATGTAAGAACGAGCTTCTATTATCGGATCATCTTCATGTAGTTTCTTCTAAAGTCGTTGGTTGACATCTTATACAGTGATATGATTTAATGACAAAGTGCTTCTAGTTCTTTGGTGATTTCTTTTGATGAACATCTTTCATTCTTGTTTGATTGGGAAGATCTTAGTTAAGGAGAATTGCTATTTGTAAGTTAACGGGAATGCATTTGGTGAGTTGAAGATGTTGACATTCTATTCCCAATTGGACAATCTTGAAGAATTGAGTCTGATTGTTCTACATTTTACGGTACATGTTGGAAGACTAAAAGACGAGTTGCATTTAATGATCTAAAGACTTCTTCTTAATTCAAGGCATTTATCAAAAGATTGAGTTTAGGAGAAAGCACTAGTGGGAGGGTAAAATGTCGATTTAATCCCCATTAGAGCTTGCTCACTGCTGCCTGCAAGTTGATTCTCACAAAGACTTCAGCGATCTTCTCCTTGATTTCAAGTATTTGGCTTATAATGTTTCTTTGATTACGAATATCAAAACCAGCAGGGGAAGGAGACAAGCATCTAGCGAGTAAACTTGATGAACAATTCTTCTAAGTAGAATATCACTGGAAAGGCGAATGTCATGACATGAGCTCAAGGTTTTACTCATCAAGCTTGTAGTGTTATTATTCCAACTACATTGGGAGAAGTGATGTTAGAAAAGTTTGAAGATAAAAAGAGGTACACAAGTATGACATATTAGGGGGAGATAAATGTATAACATGGTGGTAGTGTTATCGATTATTCTTCGGTGGGAATGTGTACCCGGGTTCTTGAGCTTCATACACAATCATGGGGCGAAAGATGTGAACATTGGGGAGGTGTTCTTACCCTCATGATGTGTATTGGAGAGTTCTTGAGCATTATACAAAAGGCGGCGCATCAATTCAACTACTTGGGGGAATTGTTCTCTTGATACCTTTGGAATGGATCGCTTCAAGCGTCAGTTGAAAAGAAATATGAGAAGATTTTTATGTGTGGGATGATACGATCTTTGTTCTTCTATTGGATGATATAACCTCGAACGAAGAATCACGGTGATTAGTCTTAAAGGAGCGGCAAGATCGATGATAATGGTGTGCTTCTTTGTGGACTGGCTAATGGAGCTTAGAAAGCTTTGAATACTTTGGCTAAAGGATTTTTGATTTGGGGAAAACTTGCCAAGTCTCTTTTCTCAAAGGCTCGGGTTCTCTCTTACATTCGGAGCCTCGGAAGCTTTTCTTGGTGGAAGTTTAAGAGATGGCGAATTCTATCTTCTATATGGCGTCTTTGTTCGATATCCTTATCTCATTTTCGTATCATCATCTTCTTAAATTATATCATCTACTCTATCATTGTACATATTTATTCAAAAAGCAAAATACAAAAATATAAAACCAACAAAAAGAAAATAGAAAAATATAAAACCAACAAAATCAATAAAAATCGAGAAAATTTAAAAATACCAAAATATATTTTCTCAAGACATGTGATACGGTATCGATAACATCTCGGTCTTAGAAATGTCATTCAATAATGGCATGACCATAGATGAAGTTCGGCGAGGTGTAAATATTAGTTTTCAAAAACATGTCACAAACTATGGCTTGCGATTCGTCGGTATAGCTTAGAACTTTATACTATAGTTTGCTATTATTTCTGATAGCAAACCACTCTTCAAGAAAGGAAAGTGCCGCGCTAAACCAATTTTAAAATTTCGTGCACTTATCCTAAAACAAAAATGAGGAAAGTATGTCGAAGGACTGCTGTTCATAATCAAATATTTTTCCGTCTAAAATTCTTCAGAAAAATATTTGTTTTAACTTAATGGTGGTCAACGAGTTGCTTGAAAATCAATCAGTATCGGAGTTTTCATAAATTTTCAAACTCAATTAATGACTTCCGCGCTTTTAATCTTTTCATAAAATGAGTCATTGATTGAGGGGAGAGGTGTTTTCAAATTTATATCATCTATCGGACTTATCTAATTATCCTAAATGCTTAATTGAAAATGATGTTAACCTATGTTGAAGGACTAGGTGCCTAGGATGAGACTGTTAGGTTTAGATGATTATAGATTGATGAACATATAATTCCCATGCCCATGTATGATCTGATTGATATGTTGAAATTGACTTTTATTAGTCAATTGCTATTTGAGATGATAATCGACCACCATATATCGTTTGTGTTCACTAGCATGCGAATATCATGGTTCATAAGATGTTCGATCGGATCAACAGTGAAGATGATTGGATGCGAAAGGAAAGGGTAACTATATCTTGGGTTGACAAATGAAAAGCAAGCTTAATTTGACTTCTATAGATAGTTGGCATGAAAAATGCAAGCGTAAGAGGTCTCCCTTTGCATCAGAGATGGTTTCTTCATCATCAAATGAAAGCGGAGCTTAATTTGACCTCGAGTTGGCATGAAAAATGCAACGTAAGAAGTCTCTTACATCTATGACGGTTTTCTTAACCCTCGGCAACAACAACAGCAGCTCAACCACTTAGCATTATATTTGTCTTGGGACAACTAGTGAATGATACCATTTTTAAAAAATTTTGATTAAATTGTTTTGAAAATGGAAAATATTGTGTTAATACAAATAAACCGTAAAAACGTTTATTAATATTTTGCGATCTCTTTGTGTTTTGTTGATAACAAATGTAATGTTATCTTAAGTATAATTATAAGGATACATGTTATTTTGTAAAGCATTTACATATAGCCATTTAAATACAAAAATGTAATAATTAAGCATTTGTTGTAATAGTTTATTAGGATGGGTAAAAACCATAACCCATGGATCTTAAACCCATACAAAAGAAGACTTGATACAATGTATACTTAGATACATTGAATCTAAAGAAACCCATGGACCAACCCATAACCCATGACCCAACCAAAAACCCATGGGCAAGAGGGCGTACCACGGATCCCTAGGATTACACTAGACGGATCCCAAGTGGAAGGGATCCGTGGGATCCGTGGAGCAGAAGAAGAAATTTGTCTATAAATAGAGAGCCATTTCTTCATTCTAACTCACCCCTCTTCTTACTAAATCTCTCATACACTCTCATTCTCTTCTAACATATAGATCACTTTATCTAGAGAGTTGTTCTTCTTTCTTTCTATTTGTGATCCTCATATAGGTCCTTCTCTAAGAGAGATCACGAGCATTCTACAAGTCATCCAAGCAAGGGGTCCTTGATTGATTTGTCACTCCAAAGATTTCGTAGCGAAGATCTTGTATTTGATATTTCACTTATTTTTTGGGTAATAGTTGTGTTGGTTTGGTCCAGTGCTTCTGGACTCGGTATCTAGCTTTGTACCGGAAAAAATGTAAGCAACGTTGTGAAGGCTTCTCCGCCAAGTGAAGGAGTTTGTTGACATAGTGCTTGAACTCTCGAGTAGGTGACTCGGGGAGTGGAGTAGGGCAAGGAAGGTTACCTTGTAGCCGAACCACTATAAATCGGTTGTGTCTTTTCTATCCCTTAACTTTATTTGTTTGCTTGCATTATCATTAGATCTATACGTTCTCAACATCTATACGATTTCACATAATATCGAATCTAAAGTTTTTGAAATCAACTTAAAATCGGAAAAACTATTCAACCTCCCCTTCTAGTTTTCCACAATTGGCATCAAGAGCTAAGTTTATAAAAGTTTTAAAATAAAATTGTATTTTAAAAACTTTTCGATCACTATGGTTTCTGAAAATTATAAGGAAGGGCAATCTATGCAACGACCACCACTAGTTGAAACTAATGGTTTTGATATATTGGAAAAATAGATTCGAAACATATGTGAAGTCTAAAGATATTGATCTTTGGTACATTATTGTTGAAGGTGATTTTGAGGCTACCTCAAATGATGATAAAAAAAATTTAGTTCACATACCTCATGATAAACTAAACGATGAAATGAAGAAAAAGCTTTCTAAAATAGTGAAGCAAAAATGGTTTTATATAATGCTTTACGAAAAAGAATTCGAAAGAATTTCTATGCTTAAAATCTCTAAAAGATTTATTTGTTCAACAATATAAACAATTTTTCAATGTCCGGATGAGAAACTATAGATCATTCATTTGCTAACTTTAATACTATTATTACATCTTTACAAGCACTTGATGAATCTTTTTCTAGCCGTAACCATGTTAGGAGATATCTAAGGGCACTTCCATCGAAGTGGAGATCCAAGGTGACCAATGATCGAAGAGAGTCAAAAGATTTGACAATCCACCCTCGATGAACTCATAGGCAACCTAAAAGTCTACGAGCTTGTCCTTGCTAAAGATTCAGAAGCCTCAAAGGTGAAAGAAATACAAATCTCTTGCAAAAGCCAAAAGGCTTCAGCGATGAGGAGAACTCATCTTGAGTGACGACGAAAAGAATACGCTATGGCGGTAAGGAACTTTAAAAAGTTTTTAGAAGGAAGATCGTCAAACAACCGTATGGCGATAAGAAAGGCTTTCGGAAAAGCAAAGAGGACGAGAAGCCGAAGGATGATCGTACTTGCTTTAAGTGTGGGGACTCAAACCACTTTATTAGTAAGTGTCCCAGCGGGATGATCAAAAGGCGTTAATGAGCTGCACGCGTGGGAATGAGCGACGAAGATGACGAAGAAATTTGTCTCATGGCAAATGACGAGGTATGTCACGAATACTATAGTAGTTCATCACTTGATGACGACACATTGCATAATGAATATGACAAACTATGCAATATTAGCTTAAAACTAATTAACAAAAACACTTTTAAGTCAAAGTCAACGTTTAGATAAATAAGTCATAGAATTGAAAGCTAAACTAAAACGTTTAGAAAAGGGTAAAATAGCAAGTGGTGAATGTGAACTTTCCGTTCAACTTCAAACACTAGTGGATCACTTAGATTCTAAAATTGCTAGAATGACCACGAACACTTTAGATACAATACTCGATAGTGTTAAAATCGGTAACAATCAAAAGGGTCTAGGTAGTCAACAACTTGATCCATCAACTAGTGAAAGTAAAGAAACAAAATTTGTTAAGGAACTAGAAAAACCAATAGCTGTTGTGTGGGGATCCCAGGATCCCCTAAAAGGGAACCGGCTAGTGTACGAGAAAGAGATCCGTGGATGCTGGCAAATGCAGTAATAACGTAGCTTCTTTATCTAGAACTGAGTTTGTTATAGTTAATAGGAAGAAACCAAATCATGTCATCACTAGACAACCACCTCCAAAATATAATCCTACTTTTGCAAGAAACAAAGCTCCATCTTTTTCAAAACCTAACTCATTTAGGAGACCTAATAATGTTTACCCAAAAAGTAACCATCAAATGGGATGGAATCAAAACATTGCAAAACGGTTTTCCTTTTCAAAACATTATTCCATGGAATGCATACTCATCTTATCCATACATGTCTAACATGAATGGAATGTTTAACACTAATGGACCCATGAACAAATGGGGACCAAACTTTTGAGTTTATTATTGTTTTAGGTGTGCTTAAAGGTCGACCTAGACCGCAATGAATGGGTCAAGGATAGCGGGTGCACGAGGCACATGACCGGCAATAGAGATCTATTCTCTACATATGAATCCATAAATGGAGGTAATGTGGTGTTTGGAAATAGCAAAAGTAGAATCATCGGTAAAGGTACGATTTCTAACAAATCTCTAACCATTAACGATGTGTGTCACGTGAAAACCTAAACTTTAATCTCCTAAGTTTAGGACAAATATGTGATAAAAAGTGCAATGTACTTTTTACCGAAACCGGTAGTAAGATACTTAAAATGGCATAACCATAGGAAGAGGAATTAGGAAACATGGAGTCTATGTGATTAAAATCGGTAATGAACCTAAAGACAAACTATGTCTTACCTCTATGGATGATACTTGACCTTATGGCATGAAGATTGGGTCACGCCAACATCGACTTTTCAATCTATCATCCAAATCTAGTAAGAGACCTAACTAAGTTAAAATATGAACATCATTTTTGTGATGCTTGTAATGTAGGAAAACAAGCTCATTAGAGTCATAAAGCTAAAAACATGGTATCCACAACTAGGTGTCTAGAATTACTACATATGGATTTATTTGGTCCATCAGCTATCCAAAGTTATGGAGGCTACTACTTTGGTAATAGTGGATGACTACTAGGTATACATGGACAAAATTTTTAAAGAACAAAATAGAAACCTTTAACTATTTTGAAATATTAAGCAAAAAGATCCAAAGACAACTAGGAAGTCCCATAGTGTCTATTAGGACGGATCATGGTAGGGAATTCGATAATGAAGTGCAATTCGGAGCTTTTGTGACGCTAATGGTATTACTCAACTCCCGGCTCCACGCACTCCACAATCGCATGGGGTAGTAGAAAGAAAGAATAGAACTCTACAAGAAATGAGTCGAACCATGCTTAATGAACAATCCATACCTCAAAATTTTGGTGTAATGCCGTTGATACTTCAACGTATATACTCAATTGAGTCTTGATTAGACCAATCTTAGGAAAAACTCCATATGAGTTACTTCGAGGCAAAAAGCCTACGTTAAATCACTTTAGAGTCTTTGGTAGTAAATGTTTTATTCTTAACACTAAACATTACCTTACAAAATTTGATCCTAAATCAACCGAAGGTATCTTTTTAGGTTACTGGCCAAATAGCAAAGCTTACGTCATATTAAACAAAGAAACAATGAAGGTAGAAGAGTCATTAAATATAAAATTTGATGAAAGTCCACCCAAACCCTCTCCACCTCTTGTCGATGTCGAGATTATAGAAAGTGAAGCCATAGTAATAAAAAAAAGATAAGTGAAGAAGAAGAACCTCTAAGTGATGAAATAATAAACATTAAAGAGTCCAAAGATCACCCCGTATTAAGTCATAGGCAAACTAAACGAACGAACATTAAGGTCTCAAGTTCAAACCAAAGTAGCTTGTTTTGTTTCGTTTCAACCTTAGAACCTAAGATACACAGAAGCCAAAAAGATGAAAGTTGGGGTCATGGCTATCAAGAAGAACTAAATCAATTTGTTTTTAATGATGTTTGGACACTTGTCCCTCCACCTTTTAATCAAACCATATAGGAACCAAAATGGGTTATAAAAACAAATGAGATGCAAACGGAGTAGTATCTAGAACAAGGCTAGACTCGTTGCTCAGGGTATAACCACAAGAGGGAATAGACTTTTGATGAACCACGCCCCGGTGGCTAGATTAGAGTCTATAAAATTTTCTTGGCTATGCTTGTGCTAATGATCTAAAGCTTTATCAAATGGATGTCAAAAGTGCTTTTCTAAATTTGTCCTAAATGAATAAGATATGTAGCTCAACCTCCGGGCTTCATTGATTTTGAAAAACCCAAACATGTGTATAAATTAAAGAAATCCCTTTACGGTCTTAAACAAGCTCCAAAAGCTTTGTATGATAGACTCAAGTCATTTCTAGTTAAACACAACTACACCATGGGTTAGTTGACAACACACTTTTTACTAAGAAAAGAGAGTCACATATAATCATAGTACAAATATATGTAGATGATAATTATATTCGGTCCACTTGTCAGACATTTGTGATGATTCTCTTAGAATCATGCATTATGAACGATTTCAAATGAGTATGATGGGAGAACTTAGTTTCTTTCTTGGTCTACAAATAAAACAAGTAGAAGATGTATCTCTCCATCAATCTAAATACATCAAGGAGATGTTAAAGAAATTCAGCCTAGAAAGAGTCAAAACCAATTAGGACTCCAATGTCATCCGACACCAAACACACAAAAGATGAAGACGGAGAACCGTCAGATAATACTAAATATCGTGGCATGATAGGTAGCCTTCTCTACCTCCGACAAGTAGGCCGAATAACATGTTTAGTGTTTGCTTATGTGCTAGGTTTCAAGAAGACCCTAAAATATCACACCTAGAAGTCGTAAAGAGGACATTTAGATATATTAAGGGTACACCACAATTAGGATTATGGTATCCTAAGGGCACGGGAGTAGAAACAATTGTATATGCAGATTATGACCATGCAGGTGATTACGTTGATAGAAAAAGTACAAGTGGGGTATGTACTTTTATGGGATGTTGTTTAACATCATGGTTCTCTAAGAAACAAACAGCACTTGCAATATCAACAACCGAAACCGAGTATGTCTCCGTCGGCAAAGCATGCCAACAAGCACTATGGATGAAACAAGCGTTAGTAGACTACGACATCCATCTAAGTGACATAGCCATCCTATGTGTCAACAAAGGTGCCATTGACTTAAGCAAGAATCCGGTATTGCATTCTCGCACAAATCTATAGAGATTCGCCATCACTTCTTGAGAGACAATGTTCAAAAGGGGAACATCTCTATTGAGAAGGTAGCATCCGAAGACAACATAGCCGACGTCCTCACCAAACCGCTGAAGCGGGAACAATTCAACCTACTTCGTCTTGGTCTTGGTCTAATGGAAAAACGTCGTAACTTATTTGACTCTACAAGGTATGTAAACACTAGCCTTCTTCTTTCTGAGTCTTGGATTTCTATTTCACGCACAACTCACAAATAATACGGGAATTTTCAAAACCCAAGATGAGTTTTCCACTTATAGCTTTCTTATAATTTTGTTTTTTTTTTACATTTTCAAAGAAAACCTACTTTCACAATGTTTTCTAAAAGATGATACCTTCGTACAATTTCACAAAGCAATTTCTCTCTCTCTAGGAAAAATCGCTTTTCATATTAATACCAAGTAACCCTTTTCATTGCATCTCAAGTCTTTTGAATGCTAAAGGGGACACATAACTAATATGTGTTTTCGGGTACATTCATTTAAGCAACAATGAAATAGGAGCATTGATAACACAAAATTACGTACTCATGTACTAAATATGTGTTTTCTACTTCTAGTTTATTTTCTAATTCTTTTAGGAGTCAAGATAACCGAAACTCCAAATAGTTTGCATATAGGCACACACTAGGCAAAAATATTTCCAAAAGAAATTTTTGTGCTGCCTGAACCTGAAACACCGACCCACGGATCCCAGCATTTATGCCGGATCGAATCCCTAAAGGGAAGGATCCGTGGGATCCGCAAAAAGCTATTTTCAACTTCATTTTTTTTTACTTTGGATGAAAAATCCACATTTGTTTCATTTTGGGAGTATGCTCTTTAATGCTTGTGTTCTCATGATCACATGCTTGAATTCATATCTAATCATTAGATTTTAATCCACATTTTGGGTCAAGCATTCATTACAATGCTTTGGTTTTCTATATATATAACTCCCAAAATGCTTGCATACTCCATCTCCTTCTCACAAACACACTTCATCATGTCATCCAAAACCCTTTAGGAGAATCATCTAGTACAAACAATCATGATATCCAAACTTTGTACTTCCACCATCCAAAATACCACAATCAAATGCTAGGATATCCGCATGGATTAGTATCCGATCTGGTTGTTTAACTAAACCAATCTTAAATGGTTCATCCTCAACAAATAACTCACCACAAGATGCTTCCATTATAGCACCTCTCTCATCACCAACAAGTACACCAACTTCATCACCACCTAAAATAACTCTTTTGGACCTCCTTAAGACTCCAACAAGATCTAACCAACCTAAAGAAAAAGAATTAGTCTTTTCAACACCCCCACGCCTCCAAATACTATATTTCAAGATCTTGAAACATCACCACCATTAGCTCCATAACATTACAAAAACATTTAGGTTCTTTTCCACCACCATTTACAAACATTCTGGATATTGATCCATATTTTCCTATTTTTCCACCACAACTTCCGCATAACTCAAATCAAACAACCCGAAAAACTTCCCCACTCATTACCCACATCATTTACATTGTGAACATTGCCAATCCACTAGGGAAATTGCAATTGAAGTTAGGGAAGAAATGCGTTTCATACTCAACCTCATCATTGATCGCATCAATACCATTACTCATCAAAACCTCCATCCATAACCTTATGAAAGCATGGAAGGAATCACTACTACTATTTTCTACTTTTAGTATTATTTTTCTTTTGAAGTCATTTTCAAGAACAAGTCTTGTTCTTATTTTACATGCTTGTAAGTGGCATACATACCACTACAATTTGTTGTTTTACAAGGCCTTGTTTACATACCTTGGCTCCTAATCTTGATTCTCGACAATCACAGGATTATATAAGCATGTTACTAACCTTTCTTTTTGTAGGATTTTATTTTTTTTCTTTGACGCCCCAACAAGGTGGAGCTACCGTCAAGGGGAGTTAACTTTTTGTTTATTTCTTCCAAGGGTTAACTTTTTTTTCGACAAAAAGGGGGAGAAGAAGTAAAACTTAAGGGCTTTCAAAACTTGCATCTATTCTTAAGTTTTACTCATCATAACATTATGTTTTGTCATCAACAAAAATGGGGAGATTGTTAATACAAATAACCGTAAAAACTTTTTATAATATTTTAACGATCTCTTTGTGTTTTATTGATAACAAATGTAATGTTATCTTAAGTATAATTATAAGGATACATGTTATTTTTGTAAAGCATTTACATATAGCCATTTAAATACAAAATGTAATAATTAAGCATTTGTTGTAATAGTTTATTAGGATGGGTAAAACCATAACCCATGGATCTTAAACCTATACCAAAGAAGACTTGATACAATGTATACTTAGATACATTGAATTTAAAGAAAACCCTTGGACCAACCCATAACCCATGACCCCTACCAAAAACCCATGGGCAAAGAGGAGCGTACCACGGATCCCTAGGATTACACTGGCCATATCCCAGTGGAAGGGATCCGGGATCCGTGGATCAGAGAAGAAATTTTCCTATAAATAGAGAGCCATTTCTTCATTCTAACTCACCCCTCTTCTTAATAAATCTCTCATACACTCTCATTCTCTTCTAACATATAGATCACTTAATCTAGTGAGTTGTTCTTCTTTCTTTCTATTTGTGATCCTCATATAGGTCCTTCTCTAAGGCGAGATCACAAGCATTCTACAAGTCATCCAAGCAAGGGGTCCTTGATTGATTTGTCACTCCACAAGATTTCTGTAGCGAAAATCTTGTATCTGCTATTTCACATATTTGTTGTGTAATAGTTGTGTTGGTTTGGTCCACCGTGCTACTGACTCGTATCTAGCTTTGGTACCGAAAAGTGTAAGCAACGCTTGTGGAGGCTTCTCCGCCAAGGAAGAGTTTGTTGACATAGTGCTTGAACTCTCGTAGTGCCTCGGGAGTGGAGTAGGGCAAGGAAGTGACCTTGAGCCGAACCACTATAAATCGGTTGTGTCTTTTTCTATCCCTTAACTTTATTTATTTGCTTGCATTATCATTAGATCTATACGTTCTCAACATCCATACGATTTCACATAATATCGAATCTAAAGTTTTTGAAATCAACTTAAAATCGGCAAAACTATTCAACCCCCCTTTCTAGTTTTCCACACATTGTTTTGAAAATTAATTGGACTTAATTTTGAAAATCACCGGACTTCATTTTATCAAAACTATAAGTCACTCAATCATCGACTACGGTCATCGATTGAGGGGGAGAGTGATTTAAAATTAAATATTTTCAAACGATATTTCTTCATAAAAGGTCCGTTTGTACGTCTTAATGTGGTGATCTAAAGATTTAATGTTATGTCATGGTATGATTTTTCTTTAGAATCAAGATCTTTCAAAATGAAATTTTTTATGTTCTTGTTTGATTGTGAAATTGTTTTATTTTCCTTAAAGATCTCTTAAAACAATCATACCCTGACACTTACCTATCTTTAATGTCTTAAATTGGTCCATTTTGATAATTTTTCAAAATTAAATCTTGCCACGTCTTTTCCCAAATTTTTCTAAAAGATTTAAATCAATTGGGATCACAAATCTCAAATGGTTTGAAATTTTTGATCATGGAGAGATCGTGATTTAAATCTCAAATCTGCTTTTAATGGAATCGTTTTAGTCCTTTTATAGCACTCCTCTCCATGTGTCAAACGATTTCAAATACATAATGCACATGTCGAGGAGGAGGATTTATCCAAAAACAAGACGAGTATTTAAACCTGGCCACATATTCTCCCATGTTTTCTAAACCTAATTAAATCATTTGGGATCCAAAATCTCAAATGGTTTGATATTTTTGATCGGGGGAGAATTTGTGATTTAATAATGAAATTTGATAAAAGGTGATCATTTTTTATTCAAATGTGCATACTGCTCTCCCATATGTGCTAAACGCTTTCAAATATCCTAAGCACATATTGAGGGGGAGCATTTCAAAAGAAAATAAACTTTCAAGGTACACTGATTTCTATGTTTTAACATAAGTACCTTGATTGATTTTCTAAATGGTTTCTTAATAGATTTTGTGATCGTGGATGCACTTCAAATGAACTCTTTCCTCTATGTGATAAAATGATTTCAAATATCCTATGCACATATTGAGGGGGAGAATTTACCAAAGAAAATCAAATGGCTTTTTCTACGGAAATTGTGATCAAGAAATTATTTCAAAGAACTCTTTCCTCCACGTGCTAATCAATTTAAAGATCATATGCACATGTTGAGGGGGAGAATTTATAAATGATCAAAACTATTAAGGTACAAAATGTTTGGATATTATATCACAAGTACCTTGATTGATTTTCCAAATGATTTTTCAACTGGTTTCAAGAAGGAAAGAACAATACCAAAAGACCGACCAATTTACTTTATGCATGGTGTTATAAGGATGGTTAGGTTAGGTATTCGTTCCCACGATCCCGCCAGAGCCGGAGGGATCTACCCAGGGACAATCCACTAGATAGTGTAGAAATCCTTAGGTATGATGAAAAAAAGGAGAAAAAATGAGAATGGGAAAGAGTGCTGACTGAGACAGAGCTAGTATCGAATAAACCCAACAAGGTTCTAGTTATGAAGTCCTCGAAGCCACTAAGGGTTAAAGAATGAAAAAGAAATGAATATGAAAAGGGTGAAAAGAAACAGCCCTCCAATAATTCAACCTTAGGCAGACCCGGTTCAATTCATATGCTACTGGGTGTTTAATAAGGTAACACCGGTATTGAAAACAAGACGCCATTGACCCGGACGACCGCGACCTAACTTCCCAGCTACCAAGTTCCTCTTAAAAGGACTTGTTTCATTCTCACGGGAACCTACATAATCTATCGACTTTCTCTTAGAGATTGTTGATATTGAAGAAGGAGATCCTCTCCCTAGTCTCCGGCATAGGAACCAAATGTGCACAATCGAGCCTAGAGCCAAGAGATCATCCACAATATCTCATTAGGACACAAAATTAATGAAGACTTGCTGTTTCACACAATGTAGAAAGTAAGTATATATATTAAGAGTCCTACGCATTATCCTTGTGGTATTGCCAGAACATCCGAGTGATATGTAAAATATTTACGATGAAGATGGAAATCCTTCTAGAGCCAACATCAAACAAGCTCTTGGTGGGTGACATGTGAGATCTTTCCAAAAGATCAAGCTTGTGACAACTGGATAGAAACGATGGGGCGATTCATTCGTGAATCAACCTTGGTCCAGGAAATGAATTGACGAATACTTTTGGAAAAACCGTTCGATGTGCAAATCGTCTTTTCTCAAGCGCATCGAATGTGTATTGATTTTCAAACACAAAAAGTATCTCTGATTGAAAAATACTTATGGAAAACCGCTCGATGTGTAAAATTCTTCTTTTCTCTAGCACATCGAATGTGTACTTATTTTATAATACAAAAAGTATTTTAATTGAAAATTGATCTTTCTCATAAAACCTTCGTCGTATTGCAAAACTCTTTCTTCAAGCAATACGCGATTGTTTTCAAATCAATTTTCATCAATCAGTGAATCTCAATTCGCCGGTTCACTCCTCTTACCTCGTTGCTTCTTTGAGATGTTCCGGTTTGAGAACGCATAGCAGCGCGAGACCCTGTCAAGGAGATTCTTAGGAATCCTACCTGATCACAGGCAGTACTGTATGATCAATGGGGAACCGGGGGCCGTGTCCTTATTCAACGAAAGTGAACAATGACACTTTCATGTGTTTTATTGCTAACTGTTGTTTGCAGGTACATTTGGACAGTTGCGCTGATCGAATTGAGGAGTCAATCCAAAGTCGCATGCTCACAGCATCCACACTTAATTGAAGAAATCATGACTGGTGCATATCTACTTAACCTGGCTCTGATATTTTTATAATATGCTTCTGCTATGATGCTGCAAATATCATGAACCAGTAAAGCTTCCGCTACTCTGATGGAAAGATGTCATGATTCAAAAGTGTGAGCATGTCGGTCCGAAAGTAACAACTTCACATGATGGCAACACAATAAAGGGTGATCCAGAGATTTACTGTGGCTGATGATCTCAATGAAAGCTCTAAGATAATCAAAGATGTGGATCAGTTAAAGGCCTCCACTAATAGTACAAAACTATGCGGACTATGAAGAGTCACTGCTAAAGCACAAAGATGCAGAAGTTGAAGAATTCAAGTCTACGAGCTCAAGAACTAAAGGCAAAGAAAGAATGATAGGATGCAAAATGTATTTCATGGGGTGACCTCCCTTAAGGGGAGATTGTTAGGAATTGGAAATTCCATGTTAAAGTTTCGGTCACCCCAATTATGGTCTAGCATAAGTTAGCTCATAGACATGTCATTTGTTACGTTATTTAATAGTTAATTAGTTAGTTTGTAGCGTAGTTTAGTTTAGTGTAACACCGTGGAGGAAGGACGGGTCTTTACCCACTGTATACCTGATCCACAGGCCGTCAGGAGGTCGTTATGACTGTAACTATAAATACCCCTTCCATCCATGGAAGGGGTGGTGCTTTCTCAATCTAACCTTTCATAATTTACAAAGCAAGTCTCTAGCAAGAAACACCCTCTCTTATCTTTCTCTCTCTAAATGGCTAACATGTATTTCATCATCCAAGACCACCCGAATCATCAACACAATAAATAATACGATCCTACAAACTTCCTCTGTGACTTTGTCTTATTGTTCTTGATCTTGTTGTTGCTGCAGAGGTTGTTTTTTCGTGTTCTCATTACTTATGCCAATATCTTTAGTCATAGCCCTTTTGTTATTCATTGTTTCATTTACAATCTTGTCTTGTTATTGTTGAATCAATGGTTGTCATTCTTGAGTAGATGTGTTGAGGGCGTTACATATGAGTATGTGGTGTTGATGATATTTATAGAAAACTAGAAGGGGTGTGTGTGTGTGGGGGGGAGAGGGGGTTGAATAGTTTTACAGATTAAAACTTTTTAGATCGACTTATGTCAATCTATTTTGGTGTATGTGGATATTGATGGTGAATAAACAATATTACGAGATAGAGAAAGAAAGACACAACAATAACACAAGTATTTATAGTGGTTCGGCTACAAGGTCACATTCGTTGCCCTACTCCACTCCCCGAGTACCCAACTCGAGAGTTCGTAAACACTACACACCACAAGCTCCTTATCTCGGCGGGAAAGCCTCCACAACGTCGCTTATAATTTATTAGGTAGAAACCTGATGAGTGTTCATTCACTCATCATTTTAAACCCGTAAAACCCGGAAAAATGACTAAAAACACCAAATTATATTGCAAATATTCTTGGATTGTGTTTTTATATGTTTTAGGTACAAAAGGATTGAAAACAAGGCAAAAACGAACAAAACCGAGCTTGGAATGGAAAAGTGGATAAAAAACGGAGCCGGGAGTGATTTTCTACATTTTTGGTCAAAGTCAAACTCGGGATATGGCAATGGAATGAGCTTAGGAAAACGGACCTGAAACCAAAATTACATTTTTACCATTAATCCCTAAACCTTAAATTTACCCTAAACCCTAATTACCCTAAACCTAAATTAATACTAAACCTAATCTTAAAATAATAACTATCCGGATCCTACAAATAAAACCCACCCAAGCCCAACCTATTACCTACCCAAGCGCAAACCCAACTTAAAAAAACCTTAACCGGTTACTTAACCCAAAAACCCAATACTAACTTCTCCCCGTTTTTACCCTTTTTCACCCAGTCAAACATCCCAGGGTCAAACAACCAAAACCTTGGCGCCAAAGACCAAGGGGTCCAAATTCCAATCAAACGGCTAGGATTGAAGGAAGTGGTGACCAACCAATGATCCTATGGCTGAGATGGAGTAAAAGAAGCACAAATGCCATTCACAGCTCATTCCAGTCACACAACAAGCACACAAGAAGAGAAAACCCTAATTCAAGACTTAGTATAAATAGGACTCAGATTGTAGCCTATAAGGCAGTTAGCTAGTTTTTTAATTTTCAGTTTTAATTTAAGTTAAGTTTTAAGTTTTTGTATTTTCCTTTGAAGATTGCACTTTTTTAAAGTTTAATGAAAGTTTTTATTTAGTTTAAAATGTGTCTTTCAATTTTATAGTTTCATTATTGCTACAAAAAAATCTGTGATAAGCTTTTAATAGCTTCTCACTATAACTTAAGGTCCATAAGCTAGTCCATAGCTTATTTGGGGTTTAGTTATTCATTTGTTAAAAACTAAAAGCTTCTTTCAGTTTCAAAAATAAATAAATAAATAAATAAATAAATAAAAAGCTCTTATTGGATGATGGGTCAGATTTGGATGGACCCATGGGTTTTACTAGCTTAAGCTAGAGCTTGTAGATCATATTTAAGACCTTGTTTAGAGCAAAGGGCCTTGTAATTCCACTTTCTATTTTTTGCTTATTCCCTATTCAAGTGCTTATTTTCCTTAAGCTTATTATTATCTTATTCTGTTTCTTTTTATTGCTTAGTATAGTTTTAGTTAGCTTATCAATGTTTATTTTTAGTTTTGTAGCCAATAGGTCAATTTTAGTTAAGTTATGTCCTATTTAGCTTTCAACTGCTTAATATTGTTTGCTTATTAAAACTGCTTATTCAAGGATTGATATGTACTTTTTAAGTGTTTGTAAGCTTGGTTTAACTTCTGCTTTCCAAAAACTTGCCTAAAAACAGCTTTTCTTAGTTAAAAAAAAAATCAGATTTATGTTTTTAAGGGGTGTTTGAGATAAGCTCGTTTTTTTTAGATTTGGTCACTTGGTCAATTTCAAAAAGCATTAATCTAGAATCAGTAGTCGTTTTAAGTCATTTCAAGTATTTTCATAAAGTTTCATAGCTTCTTTACTAGTTGTTACAAGTTCATGGTTTAAAACAGTTTTTAAAAGCTTAAACTTGATTTAATGGATAAAGGATGTTTTTAGTTGATATTGTTGGTCTAAATAGGTCTGATAAAGGTGTTTTTAAGTATTGGTCAAGTTTTTTAAGAGTCTTACTTATTTTCTTGTTTGTGTCACAAATTTTGAAAAACCAAAAATACTTTAAACTGCTTAGCTTATTAGGTCTTTTTCTTAGCTTAAAAGTTTTTCAAAATACCTAAAAAGTGTTTCTTTGTGTTCATTTGTTGCTTATTTTAATATGTTTTTATCTTTTAGGGTTTAGGTTGCTGATTCACTAGCTTATTTTAAAGCTTAAACGTGCCTAGTGAGGCTGTTTTAATTAGCAGATTCATTTTAGCTGTCCAAGTTCCTTCCTTGTCACCTAGATTTTAAGCAACATATAAGCTCAAATAGGTCTGAAAATTAGAATATAAGCTCTTTGGTATATGAGCTTTATCTGTTTTGAGGTTTGTAGGATTAACTTATTGATCTAGGTGCTTATTAGACAGCTTAAAAGTAGGTTAGTAGGTTGTTTGTTCATCAGATTCATTTTTAGCTTATTCTTATTTATTTGCTTATCTGCTTATTTTATTGCTTAAATTTAGATTAGATTTGCTCATTTAGTAAGATCTTTGGCTTTAGAAGCTTATTAGGGATACACATAAGCATATAGAAGCTTGTGTGCAGAAACCGTTAGCTTTCTTTGTTTTCATTCTTTTTATATAACTGCTATGCTCATCAGCTTCTTACCAGCTTAATTTTAAGTTTTAAAAAATATTTGGCTTTTTCAAATCTCTTATTATTTGCTTATAAACGTTTTTTCAAGAACAAAAAAATTAAAAAAGGGCAAAAGGGGATTTCAGGGGTGAGCTAGGCTCGAAACCATGACCTCACCCTTTATAGCACCCCACACACAACACACTCAACCAACGTTCCCTTAGGTCTTTTTTCGTTTAGTTTTGCATATTAATTATACTTAACAACGTTTTTATCTTTTAAGCTTATTTCCTTTATAAGTTGAATAACAGCTTATTTGGAACAACCTTTTCACAGTTTTATTTTTCCTACAAAGTTTTTCTAAATTTTTCACAATTTTCCAAATTCGTTTAGTATTTTTTATAATTTAATTAGTTTAAATTAGTTTTTATTCATAAAAACTAAAATAAATGTTAAAAAAATATACAACTTTTTTCTAAAATTATTTTAGTCATTTAGGACTTAGGAAAATTAGATTTGCATTTCTAGGATCAAAATTGTAGAATTTAGTTTTTAGGGCTCGTTAACATTACCGTTTAAGCCCGGTTTTAGTTTATATTGCGTTAGGACTTATTTGAACTTCGTTTTATTGCTTTTTATGCTTTTATATGCTTTCTCATTTATTACTTCCCTTGTTTGCTTTCCCGTTCATTAAAACTTAGAAAACCAAACCAAAAACGTAAAAACCGATCTTTCAAGCATTTTAATAATAAACCTTAAACGACATCCTCGATTCACACCTCATTGGGAAAGGACCCGGGTAATCACTTACCCATATCATATATCGTATTTGCTGGTTTTACGTGTTGACCTTTTTCCTAAAGGGTTGACTCGGCGATTCGCGCGCTTATTATATTTGATATTTATTTATATATACTTCAAAACAAAACAAATTTTGGCGCCGCTGCCAGGGAGGTTGTGTTGCGACAATATCGTTACGGTTTAACGATTAATGACTTGAAGATCCTTCCTCGTGAAGTTATTGCTTTCACAAAAATCTTATAAAACACAAAAATATTTTTCATTGCTTTATATATATATATATATATATATATATATATATATATATATATATATATATATATATATATATATATATAAGATAAAAAACCCAAAAACATTTTTCTTTTTATTGTGATTAATAAAGATAAAAGACATCATCAATATAACACTCTCAACTTGAGTGTTATCATTATAAGTTCCCAAACTAAAGATTCAAAACTTGCCTTTGTGTCACTTGCAAAAAATCGGCTCACCTTTAATTGATAAACAAACTATAAGAGAGGTTTAAGGAGAGTTGTTCCAACGAACTACGACCCGAAGGGAGAAGGTTACATAAAGTTCAGTGCTTTCCTGCTCCCCCGCTCCTTTGTGCGTTTTTCATTTAGAGAGCTACCGTAAGCTTGTAATTATTGGTTTAATTTCCTTGTGTTTTTTATTCGGTCTTTTTTTAATTGAAGTTTTTTTTAAAGTGCATGCGCACTCGTTCTTCTAATTCATCGATTCCATTAATTGAATTCGCCACAATTCCGAGAAGACGTAATAGACGTGCCACCCAATAGTCGAACTCGACGTTCGTACTACTCCCGATCTCATTTTCGAAATGGCGGAAGATAACCATTCTATGTTAGAGCAACTCCAAGCACCCACTGAGGGTTATGGAGAAGCTATCGTTGTTCCGGCAATCATTGCCGATAACGTTGAGCTTAAACACGGATTGTTAAACCTAATATCCTCAAGTAAATTTTACGGATTTGAGAGGGAAGACCCTCATTCCCACATCCAAAGGTTTAACAAGCTCACATCTACAATCAAATATCGAAATGTACCTCAAGAAGCAATCAAACTAATTCTTTTTCCCTTTTCTCTCGAGGGGGCCACCCGAACTTGGCTCGAAAAACAACCCCCTAGTTCGATCCCAACATGGAAAAATTTAGTATCGAAGTTTGTGAATCATTTAGTGAAGTTTGGGGCCGTTTTAAGCACTTACTTCGTAAATGTCGTCACCATGGTTTTTCCGAGTTACATCAAATTGATACTTTTTACAATGGCTTAAACGAAACCGATCAAGACTCTCTCAATGCTGCCGTCGGTGGTAATCTTTTGACTCGATCTACGAAAGATACGTTTTGTATCATTGAGAAAAAGTTTAAGGTCCGCACTTCACGAAGCAAACCGGTCACTTCCCGAGTGAGTGCTTCACCTTCTTCTTCTTCAGAAAATGTCTCTAGCACGGATGCTAAGATTGACATGCTCACCGATGCTATCCAAGCATTAGTTCTTTCTCAAAAGAAACTTTCTTCTACCCCACCCACTCCTCCACCCGCTCAAGTCAAACCGGTGGAAGCTACTTGTACCACTTATGGTGGGCCTCACGCTTACTACAATTGTACCACCATTGATGGTAGTCCTTTTGAAGCAAATGTCGTAGCCGGGTCTTATAACCAAGGAGGTAATCAATACATCCTTAAGTTAACCCGAACTATCGAGCTAACAATCAAGTAGGACCACCCGGATTTTCTCAACCTAACAACCAAAATAGGTTTAACCAAAATCAAGAAAAAGGGCAAAATATTCAAAACCAATTTCAAGCCCCGATTAACCAATACCCGACCCATGGGGTCAATTTCAATCAAGGGTATCAAGATCCTAATTACCAACCCCCGATTGTTCCCTCAAATGAACTTGCTAATTACATTAAGTCAAATGAGGCTACCATTAGGAGATTGCAAAACCAAATTACGACTTTGAAAAATGATTTATAAACCTCAATGTCTAAACAAAGTAATGAGCTTAAAAATGAACTAAGGACAACTAACAACAAAATTGATCAATCTTAAAACAAAATTGAGAACATGTTTAATAGTCTTATGTGTCAAATGAATCAAGCTTCGACTTCGAGATCCCTTCCGGCTAATACCGTTCCAAACCCGAAGGGAGAGTTTGTAACATATTGGATTTCACAAACACATCAAATCATGATCACATATAGGCGTATAATATAAGGTTTTAGAGAGAGAAATAGTTAGAGGTTTGGGAACTTAGTGAGAGAAAGTAAAAGTGTTATTATGAGCTCCAACCCTCTACCTTGGGAGGTAGAGGGTATTTATAGTCTTACATAAAACGCCACCTACGGGCTGTGGATCAGGCATACAGTGGGTAAAGACCCGTTCGTCCTCCACGGTGTTACTTAACTAAATACTACTTAACATTAAATAACTACGACTACGAGCTTTCTAACGATTACATATACTTGAGGTGACCGACACTTTAATAACTGGATTTACTAAATCCTAACAATCTCCCCCTAAGGGAGGTCACCTTAAAATAAATTGAATACAAACAGATATTACATTAAGATTGTTCTTGGATTCTTGTTAATGTTCCTAGCTTAGTAGCCGGTAGTCAATGATTCTTCATTTTTGCATTTTTGGTTAAACCAAGTGGAGGTCTTTAAATGATCCACGTGATAATGAGTTTTGAGCCAGCATTGAGATCATCAGCTACCATAAATCTCTGACTCTTCCATTGCGGTGTTGACATTATGTGAAGTTGTGACTTTTGGACCGACATGCTCACATTCTGGATCATGAAATCTTTTCATCAGAGTAGCGGAAGCTTTAGTTGATTCATGATATTTGCAGCAGCGTAGCAGAAGCATGGAGTGAAAATATCAGATTCGTTGATGCACTTATCATGATTTCTATAGAAATGAATGTGTTGTGTGAGCATGCGGCTATGGATTGACCTCTTCATTCTGATCAACTGCAAACGTCGGGCGTACCTGCATACAATAGTTAGCAATAAAGCGCACGAAAGTGTCTTTATCACTTTCGTTGAATTGAGGTACACGGCCCACGGTTCCCCGTTGATCAGTACAAGTACTGCCTGTGATCAGGTATAATTCCGAAGAATCTCCTTGATAGGGTTTCGCAGCTGCTCTAGCTGTTCTCAAACCGGAACGTCTCAAAGAAGACAACACAGAGTGAGTGAACCAGCGAATTTGAGATTCACTGATTGATGAAAAGATATTTGAAAAACAATCGAGTACTGCTCAATAAATTGTTTTTGCAATACAACGAGGGTTTTTGAGAAAAATCAATTATCAATCATAAACACCTTTTATATTTGAAATATTAATACACAGTCGATGTGCTAAAGAAAAGAATTTTTAAGCACAACGACCGGTTTTTCAAAGGTATCCGTCAATCCATAACCTGAACCAGGATTGATTCATAATTTTGAATCGCCCCATTGTTTCTGTTTAGGTGTCACATGGTTGATCTATTGGATAGATCTCACATGCCACCTACTAAGAGCTTGTTTGATGTTGGCTCTAGAAGGTTTTCCATCTTCATTGTGAATATGTTTGCATATCACTCAGATGTTCAGGCAATACCACAAGGATAATGCGTAGGACTCATAAGATGTAATCTCTATTTCCACATTATGTGAAACAGAGAGTCTTCATTGACAGTTTCCTAAAGAGATTTATTTGATGATCTCGTGACTCTAGACTCAATTGTGCACATTTGGTTCCTATGCCGGAGACTAGAGAGAGGGTCTCCTTCTTCAATATCAACAATCTCTAAGAGAAAGTCGATAGATTATGTAGGTTCCCCGTGAGAATGAAACAAGTCCCTTTTAAGAGAAACTTGAGTAGCTTGGGAAGTTGTAGTGCAGTGCGTCACTGGGTCCATGACGTCTTGTCTTCAATACCGTTGTTACCTTAGTAACAACCAGTAGCATATGTATTGAACCCGGTTTCTGCCCTAAGGTTGAATAAATGGAGGGCTATATATTTTCACCCTTTTCTCATTCAATTCTTTTTCATTCTTCAACCCCTTCAGTGCTTACCGAGACTTCATAACTAGAACCTTGTTGGGTTTATTCCAGTTCTAGCTCTATCTCAGTCGGCACTCTTCCCATTTCTCATTTTCTCCTTTTTTCATCATACCTAAGGACTCTACATTATCTAGTGGATTGTCCCTGGGTAGATCCCTCTGGTTCTGGCGGATCGTGGGAACGAATACCTAACGTAACCATCCTTATAACACCATGCATAAAGTAAATTTGGTCGGTCTATTTGGTATTGTTCATCTGCCATTGGAACCAATTGAAAACCATTTGAAAATCAATCCAGATACTTGTGATATATTATCAAAGTATTTTGTACCTGAATTATTTTTGATATTTTTAGAAAAAGAGCTCCCCCTCAACATGTGCATCATGTATTTGAAATCATTTTGGCACACGGAGGCAAGAGGAAGGATTCACTTCTCTGATTACCATTTCCTAAGATATCAACATCATTTTCCTGATCAAAATTAGCATTTTTCATAGTTTGTTAAGGATAATTTTTTGGAAAGAATGTGGTTTTCAAAAAGTTGCTCCCCCTCAATATGTGCATAGAGATTTGGAAGTGTTTTGCACATATTAGGGAAAACCTGCACATTGAAACAAATCAAACACGTTTCAATCCTTTTTGGTTTGAAATAGATGCTCCCCCTCAACATGTGCATGGAAAATTTGAAATCGTTTGGCACATGCGGGGAGGAGTGCTTGTAAATCATTAGAAAACCATTTATCGAAGTATCAGTTTAAATCCAATTTAAATCACAAATTTTCCCCCGATCACAATTTTCAAGTCATTTTGTTGATCCCAGTTGAGGAAACGATCTAATATAGAAACTGACTTAGAATAAAAGCTTATTAAGTATTACGCGGAATTTAACACTTAATCTTAAGAAGAAGAACAATTAACATTCAACACCTCAATATTATTTATTAATACGAATACTCTTACAGTATTAGGGATTTTGCAACCTCGAAGTGTATCGACCTTAGATATAAAACTTACATATATCTAATCTAACCTAGGACCTCCTTTTATAGACTAAGGAGTCCTTTACATAATACAATACGTAAACTACAAGATAAATATATTTTTCATATTTATCTAATACAATAAACTAAACCGACTATACAAGACACTAGCAGTGGTTACAATATATCATCCGTGGTTACACACTACTACTAGCCGTGGTTAGTCTTCATCGTGGTTACATTCTTCTATCCGTGGTTATATCAAACCTATCCGTGGTTCCAGTACTTAAAGTAATTCTTGATCCAAGGAACCAAAAACCCAACAATCCTCCCCTAAACTTGATACATTCCAACATAATTCTCAAGTTTCCTTTAAGCTCAAAACATCTGAATTGGAGGATGTAGCCAAACACTTATGAGATTTAAGTATTGTCTCATATTTCTTCAACATCATCTTGATAATACCAGGCTTCAACATCTGAGCAATAATTCCTGGGTAACAGCATCTTGATAATACCAGGCTTCAACATCTGAGCAATAATTCCTGGATACTTATTCAACTGAGGATATTCACCTTCTACAAGCATATGAATAATCTTTCCAGAAACAGTTAAAACATGAACTCCACAAGTTTGATATAAAAACCATCTTGTTACAGTACCATTGTAGAGTCCTTTCCACTCAGGTTCACCATGAGTTGGTTCAAATAAAATCTTCAAATTATAATAGACCAGTCTCTCATGATAATCATTAGGATGTACTTCATCAAACTTATTCTTGTAAAGTATCCAAAGATTCATCAAATCATCTCTTTCAAAATACTGAAGCATTTGTGAAATTTTATTATACTCATAAACTTCATTGTCGAGTCTTTGAATTTTCCAAACTCCTTCACTTCCATCATTAAGGTAAAACTTATAAGAAACAATTTGATTAACATCTGCAACTTCTTTCAATCTTTTAGAATCAGATGTCTCTTGAATCTCAGATTTTCTCTTTCTTTTACTTTGCATCCACTCATCATGCTTCTTAATCCACTCTTCTTCCTTCTTAGAATTCATTGGACAGTAATCATCATGATTAATCTTCATAAATCTTTCATAAATCTCAAGAATTCTTTCAAATGAACATTTACTAAGATTTTCAGAAATGTGAATGCCTGAATTCTTAATAATTTTCATTAGTATATTCCTCATCTATGACATTGAAAGAGGTTTCTTTCTTATAACTTGCTTCCTTTCTTTACCAACCTTCCTTGCCCATTCACCCAAAAGCCTAGCTTTTTCCTCATCATCCAACAAATTCCATTCTTGTGCAGTATATTCATCATGTATTTGTTGAGAAGCTTCAAGAAAGTTTTGTGATTCATACCATATAGCTAACATTCTCGACTAGCTTCTCTTCTTTCTGCTTTCTTTTCTCTAAAGTTTCTTGTTCTTCAGCAACCATATTCTTTACATACTCTTCATCATAAAAGCTTCTTGCGCTTTAGATTTAAACTTCAAATATGGTGCTGCAACCCCTTTTTGCCAACATCAGATTGAACCACTTTCTTCTTCAGAGGTTCACCAATAACTAAACTTTTTCCTTTGGATTTGGGTTTAGTTGCAGTAGATTGAACTGATAAAACAGGTGCAATAATAGGTGTAGAAATAGATGAAGTCTTGCTTAGATTTATTAATGTACTTGCTGCTTCTTTCTCAACTTCTTTAGACTTAGGTGGTGATACAGAGAGAGTTGTGACAACAGTGGAAGTGGTTATGATAGCAGTAGGTATGATAGTAGTGGTTATAGTTTCCATATCGATCTGCAGCAGTGGTTAGAAGAGTACTAACCGTGGTTTCGGACATACCATCGTGTTTGTGTTCGTACTACATCTTCTACAACTTTCTTCATTTTTAGAACTGCCTCATTCCTATCTTTATCAGATACCAAAAAATCTTGATCTCCACTATTTTCTTTCATAGTTCCATCAGTACCTCCCTGAATTTATGCCTTCACTCCTCCTGTTTGGATACATCCTCCATATTAGAGCTGGAGAGAATCCACCTTCTTTTCTCGTCTCAGTAGCTTCCTTAAAGCAAAATCCGTGCCTTTTCATCTTCTCCAAAACCAAAACCCCGTGCTTCGCGCCTAATATCCTTTCCATGAAACACATCCAACTCTTTTAGATTCGATATCGTCTCCTCCATCTTGGTACATTTAGCGTCAATTCATTTATCGTTCAAGAATATCCTCCCACTTCAACTGTGTGAACTGGTCCGAGAGGTGGTTCATTGGAAAAGTCATCATGTACAAACTCGAATCCGTCGGTTCATGTGCATGTTCCAATCGATCTCATCACTTCGGTGCTGCTGAGGCGAATACGGCTGTGCTGAAGTGCTAGACTTGCTTCTGCTACAGGAGCTGCAGGAGGATCTGGAGTTCGAAATTGTACATACAAGGACTTTAAGCTGTGATCCACACAAAGTTCAAAGGCTCAAAAGGAGCCACTGCTATGGTTCGATGGTTTGAGAAGATGGAGTCTGTGTTTCTTCTATGCAATTGCCCAGATGACTACAAGGTGAAGTTTGCTACTGGTACACTCTTAGATGGCGCAATGTCATGGTGGAATTCGTATGCGCAACCTATTGGTATCGAAAATGCTTACAAGCTCACGTGGGATCAATTGGATATAGAAAACATAGCATCAGACCGAGCCTGAACAACTATGCACCCTGTATTAGCCAAGTGGCTAGGGATTTCTCCACCTGTGTTAAGTTCTAAGGAAATCTCCACATTAGGAGTTGCCAAAGGTTGGGTCTTATTTATGTTTCCACTATCCTGAACAGCATCTAAGCATGAATCAGTAGTGGAAGCCCTTCCAATCATGTCACCTTCACCACCTGTGACAGCCTCATTAGCAACACCACTAGCAGTAGCCTGAGGTAGCTCAGTGCCCTTCAGTCTCCTAGTGAACACAATAGGTGTATCAGTGATTTGAGGTTGACTAGAAGTGGGTTGAGATACATTATGAGATACACTATCAGTGTTTACAGGTATTCTATCAGGGATTGGAGATGCATCAGCAGTGGTTTCAGTTGGTGCAGAATCCTCATCAAACTCATGATCAGTAGGCAAAGTAAGCATATGAGGAAATAAAGGAACATCTATAATGTTTACATTTTGTGACTGATTCCTCATATGTGCAAAAACCTTAGAAAGCATATGATGTACTTCATACTCCTGAGTATGCTCAACAGGCTCCTCTATTTGACTTTCCACAATCAGTTGAACAAACCTAGGATACAAATAGTATTTACCCTTCTTCCTAATGTTTTGAACTAGCCCCTCATAGATCATCTTAGACCAATTAAACTTTCTTCCATCAGACAAACAAATAATAGCAGTAGCAATTTTGGAAGGAAAGTCATTAAATCCTGTGGTCTTATTACTCATACACATCAATAAGGTGTGAATAAGAAACTTCCATTGTTTTGAAAACAAACTCTTAAAATACTGTACCTTATCACCTCTGTGGGTATAACCTAACCTTTCCAAACCAGCAACAATCTCAACATCTGAAAGATTATCAACACCAGCAGCATCATCAAATTTTAAAACATCCCTAATGATCTCCTCGAAAAGCAGAAATAGCATTCTCATCCACAACGCTTAGTGCTAAACACTTCAACTCCAGCAACCTTTTCAAGCAGCATTCCTCCGAACTGATGTATGTAGGCTTTAAAAATGATTGGTGTGACAGTTAAGGCATAGTGAATAGAACTGTGAACAAGGAAATCAATCATTTGATGAAACCCTTCAGATCGATCATCCTTGGTGAGAATAGCAACAAGGTTATGTGTAGTGGAATACTTTCCAGCCATTGTGTTGAATGATGGTTATGATGTGGGATTTGTGAATTATGTGAAGATAAGTGATTAGGGTTAGGAGTGAGCGCCAATGGAAGGATTTTGAAGATCAAATAAATGATCCATCCGTGATTTGGGGGAAATAATATACTTTTGAAAAAGTTACCAAGCAGCCCCTGTAGTATCTAAATTATCAAAATGCTATCCGCGGTTGCAGAACAGCTATCCGCGGTTAGAAATAAACCATCCGTGGATAGAAAGTAGCACTTCAACCAAACTTCCAAGAGTTATAGAAAGCAAATCTGTATTATTAAAAGGGAGATCTCACAAAAATATGAAGGATTACACAATTTTTTTTTTAACAAACATAAGCAGCTAACACATCAGCTCCTATGTACACAAATCCTTCATACCTGCAAGACAAAAACACAAAACAAACACAGAGAAGAAGGTTATTGTTTTCAGTGGTTAGATAATGCCATCAGTGGATCCAAATGACCTATCCGTGGTTAGAATAGGTAAGTCAATATGGTCAACTTTTTGGATTAATATCAGTCCAATACCCAAGAATCTCATTAACTCCTCAACCACATTTAACCTGCCCCTCATTTACTTCCAAAGCCCATTACTCTGCTTATATAAAGAACCCAAAACTCATATAATGCACACACCAATTAAAATCAAAACCCTAATTACTCCAAAATCCACAATCAACTCCAATCACCATGTGGAACCCTAGTTGGAATAAACCAGAAGTTGTTGATCTAACATCCTCCTCATCCTCATCATCATCAAGTGAAGATACTAACCCATGGCAGTTTTACCTCCCTCCACAAGAAACAAGACCAAGAAAATCCCCATTTCTTCCATCATCAGAAGATGATAGTGTGGTGGATCTAAGTGAGGCATCTGAGGACTCTGATGACTCCTCAAAGAAGAGAACTTCAAACCCCCAACCTTCATCATCCCAACCCCAAACAAGACCACGAGCAAGAAACCCACCCCTCCCAAAGAACAGAGAGGTGGTTCTTGGTCTTCTAGCACCAGGTTGTGGTGCTTCTTCACATATCGTATGGGGGAAGGGAAAAAGGAAAATGGAATGATGCATTTTGGTGAAAACAGTAGATGCAAGTATGATATGACTATGTCCTTTGTGCTTCATCTACTGTGGTCATCTTCATCATCTTCGTTTTCATCAATCCATCCTTCCCATTTTGATCCTTAGCTTCTTTGTCGTACTGGTCATGCATATCAAAAATGCATATCCAGCAACTAGAAGGAACTAGTAGTAGGAAATCATGTATAGAAGTAGTCTTTTAATTTGCACTTGAAGTTGAATTGTAGGTATGTAAAAACTGTTTTGTTGAATGAACAATGAACTTGAGTACTTCTTTAGCTTCTATAATGATCTTTCTTGTATCTGCAAAAGTGTTAGTGGAAAAACAGGACAACTAGCAGTGGTTTGAACCAAACTATCAGTGGTTAGAAACAAACTATCAGTGGTTAAAAACAAGAATAGCAAAACTAAGATTACATAATAACAGTCCAATACTTATACAAACTAGTACAAAACAATTTGAGAATTTAGAGATTAATCATTCCAATACTAACAACAAGATACTGAAACCTCCCCACATCAAAAGCTTTGGTGAGAAGATCAGCAACATTGAAATCGGTATGGATTTTTACCATTTGAATCAACCTTTTCTCATTACAATCTCTAATAAAATGATGTCTTATCTCAATATGTTTAGTTCTAGAATGTAAACCAGGATTTTTAATGATGCATATTGTACTGTTATTATCAATGTAAATCTTAGTATGCATAAAATTGTACCCAAAATCCAGTTGATTCGAATCCAAAGAACTTGACACTAGCAGCAGCCACATATTCAGCTTCAGTTGTAGAATTTGCCACAATAGTTTGCTTTTTACATTGCCATGAAATAAGTCTGCTTCCCAAAAACTGACCATCCTCGGTTGTAGACTTCCTATCTAAACTAGCACCAGCATAGTCACTATCTATGTAGGCCACCAAATCAAAAGGAGAATCCTTTGAGTACCAAAGGCCCAATTTAGGATGACCTTTAAGATACCTAAAGATCCTCTTTACAGCATTCATGTGTGAGGTATTGGGTGTGACTTGGAATCTTGCACACACACATACTGAGAACATAATATCTGGCCTAGATGCAGTGAGATACATCAAAGATCCAACCATGGACCTGTACAACTTCTGATCAACTCTGGTACTTCCATCATCAGGTAGCAATGGTTTCTGAGTCTCCATTGGTGTACTAGCACTCTTAACATCCTGAAACCCAAACTTCTTCAAAACATCTGCTACATACTTGTCTTGACTAATGAAGATACCATCAGTCCTTTGTTGAACCTGTAGCCCAAAAAGAAAGTGAGTTCTCCCATAGAACTTATCTGAAACTTATCATGCATAAGCTTCTCAAAATCTTTGCATAGCTCTTTATTGGTTGAGCCAAAGATGATGTCATCTACATAAACCTGAACCAATAAAATATCATCTTTGTGCTTCCTAATGAACAAAGTTTTATCTATCAGCCCTCTTTTAAACTCATTGTCCATCAAGTAAGTAGACAGGCACTCATACCATGCCCTAGGAGCTTGATGCAAACCATACATAGCCTTCCTCACCTTGTATACCTTGTCAGGATGATCAGGATCTTCAAAACCAGGAGGTTGACAAACATAAACCTCCTCATCAATTGTGCCATACAAAAATGCACTTTTAACATCCATTTGATACACAACAAAATTTTTGAATGAAGCATAAGCTAAAAACAATCTAATAGCCTCAATTCTTGCAACTGGAGCAAACACTTCATCATAATCCAAGCCTTCAGTTTGTGTGTGTATCCTTGACCAACCTTGACTTTTCCTCACAACAATACCTCTTTCATCTCTTTTGTTTCGAACACCCATTTTGGTTGTCCTTACCATTTGGAAGATCAACCAATGTCCAAACCTCTTGAATTTTGAACTGAAGAAGCTCCTCTTGCATTGATTCTACCCATCCTTCTTCAGATAATGCTTCTTCAACTCTCTTGGGCTCCTTTTGAGACAGAAAACAAGCAAAACAGGCAATTTTGCAGATCTTTATGACTGTTTCTTTTGTGAAGTGATCTTGTAAAGAACCCATGTTCAAGAAAGGGTTCAGTGTTCTTAACCTTGCTTCTTGTTTGAACTGGAGTATTCAAGTTTCCAAGTATTTATTCCTTGGGATGAATCTTGTGTATCCTTGTTGAGGTAACAGGACTTTCATGAATGACATGTTCCAAATTAGTTAAATCACCATTGAAGAAATCATCCATGTCTTCATCATCAGTAGGAGTATCAATTTCAATCAAAGCAGGCATATAAGGATCATGTGGATACTCCTCTTCACCATGTAATGTCTTTGCATGTGGTCCAAAGAAAGTACTACTATCAGTACTTACAACCGGGATTTCACTTGTAATGATAGTGGTAGAAGTTGTTGGCTTAGCAGTGGTTGTATTAACTCTATCCGTGCTTATTTTTGGCTTATCGTTGCTGCAGATGCTTTTCTTCTTTTCAATTTCTTCTACCAACACTGAGTTATCCTGCAACAGCTCATCCTTATCTTGATGATGAGCAACATTGCCTCCATATTCAAAGACATCATCAGTGGGACCTTGCTTATCAATGATGGGTGAGACTGAACTAGCTTTCCATTTTTCAAACAAATAGAACTCTTGAGGAGAATCAGCTTCCTTAGAAATTGCTTCTTTTAGAATTCTTTTGAGTACCTGCATCAACAGTAGTGGAAGTTCCTGCAATGATAGGCTTATAATTCATAGATTTGGTTAGCATATCAATGTTAAACAGCCAGTCTGGTCCTTTGGTCTCAACACAAGGAGTCTTTTCACTAAATTGAACATGTAAGTTCTCTTCAACAATTTTAGTCCTCCTATTGTATACTCTAAAGGCTTTAGTATTTGAAGAGTAGCCTAAAAAGTATCCATCATCTGTTTTTTCTTGAAACTTGCCTAGGTAGTCGATGGTATTTAAGATAGTAACAGGACACCCAAAAGGTTTTAGGAATGCAATCATTGGCTTCCTATCATGTAACATCTCATAGGGGGTCTCGTTATGAGGCTTCACTACCTTACTTCTATTCTGCACATAACATGCAGTGCCTACAGCTTCAGCCCAAAAGGTAGTAGGTAACTTAGACTCTGACAACATAGTCCTAGCAGCCCCAATTAGTGTTCTATTTTTCCTTTCAGCTCCACCATTTTGTTGTGGTGTTCTAGCAACACTAAACTGTCTCTCTATACCTTTATCTACACAAAACTGATTCATCACAACATTCTTAAACTCAGTTCCATTATCACATCTGATTATCTTTACTTTATGATTTACTAGATTTTCTATCTTAGTAATGAAACTCTTGAGAACTTCACTAGTTTCACTCTTAGCAGCCAAAAAGTAAACCCAAGAAAATCTACTATAATCATCATTGATAACTAGGCAATACTGCTTATGGTTCAAACTCTTGACAAAGGTAGGTCCAAATAAGTCCATATGAAGCATAAACAGTGGTTGTGTAATGGTGTTGACATTTTTGGTCTTACAAGAAGCTCTATGTTATTTTCCTTTTGTGGCCACACACAGTTCCTTACACTCAAAAACCTTAGAATGTAACCCTCTCACTAAGTTTCCTTTTACCAGTTTATTGATTGTTTTGTAATTGAGGTGACCTAATCTTCTATGCCATAACTTAGACTCATCCACAGATGCTTTAGCAAACAAACAAGTTAAGGACCTATTAGGAATTACATCTTTAAGATCAAAACAATATATATTTTCCTTCCTAGGTACCCTAAGTTGTATAAACTTCTCATCAGGCATCTTAAACTCGGGAGACAACACCACACACTCAGTTTCACCAAAAGTACCCAGTTTTTCTTATCACACATTTGAGAAACACTGAATAAATTGTACTTAAGTCCTTGTACCAAATAGACTTTTTCAAAGTCTAAATTCCCTGTTTGATTGTTCCTCTTCCAAGTATCTTTCCTCCCTTTGGATCATTGCTAAATGCCACATATCCTCCATCAAAAGCTTCAAAATCTTCCAGGTTGCTCCCATCCCAAGTCATGTGCCCGAGCAACCACTATCAAAAACTCCTTTGTCTTTTAGCTCATCTTGTAGACGCACATGAAATTAAACAAGTTAGTTCCTTTTGTGGACCCAAGCCAATACGACTTGGGTACGGTGCATCAATATAATCAAATTTAGTTAGATCCATTGATGCACAGTTGACATGATGTAAAACCTTGGTCTTAGGTTTCCATTGCCAACTAGCTGAGGCCTTAACATCATAAAAATGATTTCCAACCACTGTATCAGTTATCACCTTTGGAATTTTAAAACTTCTTTGTTATCTGTGGTGATTTTTGGCTCCGATGGTTTGATTTTGCTTAGCCGTGTTTACACTTTGCTTAGCCATGGTTGGAACCCATTTGGGAGAAGCAGTGACAATTGATTTTGTATTCCCATTCCTCGTTAACACTGCTCTAGGAATCATGTTTCTGTTAGGATGAGGGTTTGTTTTCTTTGAAAAGTTTTGGTGATTTACCCTCCTCCAATGATTCCACACTGTGGTGTATAACAATTTCTCTTTAAGTGCTCAAAACTACCACAGTTATAACAAGCTTTCTTGACACATTGAAACTCATTACCTAACCTATTAGATATTAGGCCATTAAAGATTCTCTGATTGCCCCTAGGTATATATCTTTTCATCTGTTCCCTAGGTACTTCCTTGTACTGCCACTTTCTTAGTAATTTGAGCTCCAAATCTAGGTACAAGGTTGGCTTGCTTAGTATCAATTATCTTAAGAGTTTCTATCTTCTCAGTCTTGTGTTGATACAGAACTATCTTCCTCAGTATCTGATTCCCAATCTTTAATGATGGGAGCATCAGATAACTTATCAGTACCTATCTTAGATGATTCATTCTCTTTAGTCTCACCTACAGGTTTGTTGAAACTAAATTCACTGCTAAAGGAGAGCTCTTTTGGTGGTGGTGCATGTTGCATAAGGGTAGGTGGTGGCATATCATTGTAACCTAGGCCAGTTCCATCCTTGATCAATTTTTGACCTATGGGTTTATTTACTAGATCAGAAGCATCTTGTGTTTTAGCAACCCTAACAACATGTTTTTCTTTTTCTTTTAGGGCTTCTACCTTTACACTCTCAGCTTGTTCTTGTTTCTCTTTAAGCATTTTAATCTCCCTATCCTTAAGATCAATTTCTCCACCTAGTATATTAATTTTATCAACATACTTAAACTCACATTTGATACAGTAATTAAGCCTCTCTTCCACACTTTCTAGACCAACTCTATAAACTAAGTTGTCCATAGACAGTCTTTCTACTTCTTTTCTTAAACTCTCAGTGATAGCTTTTTGAGATTCTAAGTTATCTTGACATGACTTAAAAGAAAAAGTAGACTCATTAGATACCGAGAACTGAACGAAGATGAAGCATAAGCCATAAGAGCAAAGTTATGCTCTTTTGAAGCTTCACTTGCAAGAAAAGCTGCATTGGGTCCTTCTTCAATTTCATCACTCCAGTCATAATCACCAAGACCATCTTGAGCAACCAATCTGAAGAAGGGCAGACTCTTCAGTGATATTCTTAACACCTTCAATCCTCTTAGGAGCTCAACATTCCCTTGCAAAGTGACCCTTCTTTTTGCAGTTAAAGCACTCCATCTTGCTTTTGTCGAACCTAGCTCTTCTTTTAGCATCATACTTAACATATCTTCCAGTCTTCTTCAGAAATTTCCTTGCTTGGAGAGTCAACATTGCCATTTGCCATTAAAGATTAATCTCCTCAAGATCATCAGGATCAATTTGATCTAGATCTTGATTCAATACATCAACACGGTGGTTAAATCGCAGGAAAAGCACAAATTGCACCATCACTGACAGTATAACTAACCATGGTATTGTTTGCAATAGCTGTGGTTATTCCATAGGCAGCAGTGGATACATCATGTGAACTTTTGTGATTAGTTGAAACAAAATCAATGTTTTGATTAACAGAAGATACCAGCAATGTTCTTCTTCATAGACTTTCAAGTGGTTATAGAGATTGTCCAGAGTCATCTTATCAAAGTCCACCTTATTTCTCCACACAATCATATGAACAGCCCATTCAGGAGATAAACTTCTAATGAACTTCAAATTTATATCTTCTTGAATAACATTATAGTCCATTCAATTGGTGATCAGTTTTGAAGCTCTTTGTAAGTGCCATCAAGTTTTTCTCCACTAAGAGCAGTGAAGTTTTCAAGTTGATGCTTAAGCATATTCTTCCTTGACTTCTTTGTGGCTCCATTACCAGCAAACCTTGTCTCAAGAGCATCCAGTAACTCTTTAGTAGACTCATATTGTTCAAAATCCAAAGCATATTCATTAGGTATTCCCATAGAGAGAATACTATGAGCTTTAATCTCCATCTTTCTCTTAGCCTTATCAATTTCACTAACAATGGTAATTTCTTTGCCATCATCACCCTTCCTAGGAAGAGTATCACCGTTTTCCACAACATCCCAAAGAGCATAATCAATCATGCGAATATATTGCCTTATTCGCATCCTCCAGATTTGGTACTCACCATGCTTGAGCATGGGCACCTTTGAAGCATAACCATGTGTCGTCAGACATCTTATCTTAATTGAACAAAACTTAACTTGACCTCTTCTTGATTACAGTTTCTAGATCACAAGCTCGGATACCACTTGTTGATCCCAGTTGAGCAAACGATCTAATATAGAAACTAACTTAGAATAAAAGCTTATTAAGTATTACGTTTAACACTTAATCTTTAGAAGAAGAACAGTTAACATTCAACACCTCAATATTATTTATTAATACGAATACTCTTACAGTATTAGGGTTTTGCAACCTTGAAGTGTATCAAACTTAGATATAAAACTTACATATATCTAATCTAACCTAGGACCTCCTTTTATAGACTAAGGAGTCCTTTACATAATACAATACGTAACCTACAAGATAAATATCTTTTCCATATTTATCTAATACAATAAACTAAACCGACTATACAAGACACTAGCAGTGGTTACAATATATCATCCGTGGTTACACACTACTACTAGCCGTGGTTAGTCTTCATCAGCGGTTACATTCTTCTGTCCGTGGTTATATCACACCTGTCCGTGGTTCCAGTACTTAAAGTAATTCATGATTCAAGGAACCAAAAACCCAACACATTTGAGATTTGTGATCTCTGGAGATTTAAATTGATTTTGAAAGCTTTTGAGGAGAATTGTGACTTGCTTATGAAAAACATTTAACCGATAAGGATCAAAGCTGAGACTTTAAACTCCAAAAACATGCTTGAGTATCTTTTGATTTAATTGAAATAATTCTCCCCCTCAATCAATGACATAAGTTGTTGATTGAGAGATAGATATTTTGACCAATGTCAAGTACATATGATTTTCAAAATTGAGACGAGTTATTTTATTAGTTTTCAATTAGATAAAAATATTTTTGAAGAATTTTTAGAGCAAAAATACTTGTGAAGGAAACATTTGTCGATTTAGTGACAAACATTTTTTTTTAGAATCAGAGCATGAGATGTGAAAAATAAGATAAAGCTTGGCTCTGTTCTTTCTTTAAAAAACGGGTTATAGACTGAAATGACTATAAGCCTTAGTTTCACTTTCTCTCAAATTTTATTTTTTTATTTTATTTTATTTATTTATTTTTTTATATTTACATTCGAAAAACATGTAAAGACCCGTGTCACTCTTTGAATGACAACACAAAGACCGTAGATATTATCGAATCAAGAAAAACATGACAAAATGACAATATTTTTGAGATTTTTGAAAGATACATATATTTTTCTATTTGCTTTTGTTGGTTTTGTAATTTTGTATTTTGCTTTTTGAATAACTATATACAAGAGATGGATGAGGAAAAAGCTTTTACTCCTCTTCTTCCTCTTGAAGACGTTTAAGTGTTTCCGATTTTAGACTCTTTAGACCAAGTCGTGGGAGGATAAACTCAAAACGTTCTCTAGGAAGAGCTTTGGTGAAGATGTCTGCTAACTGGTATTCAGTCCTCACAAAATAAAGTTCCACCACACCGTTTTCCACTTGCTCCTTGATGAAATGATATTGAATGTCGATGTGCTTTGCTCTTGAGTGTTGTACGTTGTTGCATGAGAGAGCAATGGCACTTTTGTTATCACAATACAGAGGGATTTTGTTGAATTCAAAGCCATAGTCAGATAATTGGGATCTCATTCATAGGATTTGAGCACAACAAGATGACATGGATATGTATTCAGTCTTTGTAGAGGATATAGAAGTACTCATTTGTTTCTTAGAAGACCAGTTCACAAGCTTATCACCCAAAAACTAAGAACCTCCTGACGTACTTCGATGTGTATCTTGACATCCTGCATGATCAGCATATGCATAGGCTGTTAGTGACATACCGGTATCCTTCGGGTACCAAAGTCCCATATTGATGGTTCTTTGGAGATACCGAAAGACCCGTTTTACCGCTTCAAGGTGCTTTTTGGTAGGCTTAGCCTGGTATCTAGCACACATGCAAACAGCGAACATAATATATTCTCTACTGGTTGTGAGGTACATGGGATCCAATCATACTACGATATATTTTGATCTACCATGATCCCTGAGTGGTCCTCATCCATTTAGTACGCTCTATCGTGGGTGCAACTTGAGGGTCACAAGAATCAAATAAAAATTTCTTTAAAATCTCATTTGCATATTTAGATTGATTTATAAAAATGCCTCTGGACTTTGTGAAATTTGTAATCCCAAGAAAAATGACATTTGTCCCATCATTGACATTTGAAATTTGGAGCCCATCTCAGAAAAACGGTCACATTCATTAGGGTCAGTCAAGGCAAAAATAATATCATCAACATAAATTTGGACGTGAATTAAATGTTTGCAATTTCGGTGAACAATGTAGGATCAACTGCTCCTTTGCTGAATCAGTAGATAGAAGAAACTTTGATAGCGTATCATACCATGCCCTTGGAGCTTTCTTCAAACCGTAAAGAGCCTTCTTCAAGCGATAGAAATAAGTAGGATGCTCTGTATTCACAACCGGGTTGGCTATATCTACGACTTCTTTAAGATCTCCGTTAAGAAAAGCCGTCTTTACATCCATCGGATAGACTACCATGTTCTTACTTGCAGCATTAGCCATGAAGATTCTGATTGCCTCGATACGAGCAACTGGAGCAAATGATTCTTCAAAGTCAATACCCTCCTCTTGACGGTATCCTTTTGCAAAATCTAGCCTTGTTCTTTAATACATCACCATGCTCATCAAGTTTTACTTTGAAGATCCACTTTCGAGCAATGATCATAGCACAGTCAGGAGCAGGTACTAATTCCCATACATCTAGTCGATCAAACTCATGAATTTCTTCTTGCATGGCATTGAACCAGATGTCTTCATTCATGACAGTTTTAACGTCTTTTGGTTCGACCTTGGATAGTACGGAGTTGAAGAAGCACCATAAGGCATCAGTTGCAAGTTGTTTACCAGTGGATAATTGTTAGCCTCGCTTTTTCTAAAGATAACGTCACTTACGTGAAATGGACTAGATGTGTAGTATACTTTGCCCTTAGGGACTAGTATCGTGTAAGTGGCAAAGATAGAGTCTATAAATACCCCTCATGACTCTCCATGAGGGGTGAGGTGAAGCATTTGGTTAAGTGTAGTGTGTGTTTTATTTATAAAGTTATCCTTGTTTTCTCCTCCCTCTCTCTATTTTCTCTCTCTAAACAAGATGAATATCTTCATCTTCTTCCACCAACCAAGACCTCCCAAACCACATAAATCTTTTATTTTTCGGTCCTAACAATTGGTATCAATCGCCTAACAATGGTTTAGGAGTGTTTTGGTTGAAGTTTTTTTTGTTGTAGTGTACGCGTAGTGTTCGTTCTCAAAGATTCACGCATAAAACTTTTATTTTTGCACTTAAATCTTCAAGATTCTTATGGTCTAAGGTTTATATAGTGTTAAAGATTCTAGTTTTGGCAAAAAGTTCGAAGCTTTACGTGTTTTAAATCATTTTTAGACTCGTTGTTCATTTCTACGCGTAAGCATAAAAAGCATTTTGGGTGTTTAAGGTCAATACTTTCCTGCTATTTGAGTGTTTTGGAAGCTATCTGTGCAAAAGAAATCGGTTGAAACATTGGAAATTTTTTGGCAAGTCAAAACCCTAGTTTTGCGCGTAAGAAAGTCAAAACCCTTTTCTCGCGTAAGTTTCTACGCATAAATTTTTGGTGAAGAATCTTCGGTAAAACGGTGACTCAGTGCTTCCCTAACTTGGATAAGTGTGTGGAACACTTCGACTTTCGGATATCTTTTACGCTTTGACGATTAAAGGATTTTTGGTTTTAAAAACTCTTACGCATGAAAGCTTACGAGTAAACACTCTACGCATAAGTTAACTCTTACGCGTAAGGTACTTTACTTCTACGCTTAACGTTTACGCGCAAGACTTACGTTTAACCTTAAGTTTACGCGTAAGGATTTCTACGCTCTTTGCATAAGGACTCCTACGCATAAGATCTACGCGCAAAGCACTCATTTCTACGCATAAGAACTGGTTTACGATTAAGATTTTGAGCATAACTTCAAACGGCTATAACTTTTGAATCGTAACTCCGTTTTCAGCGTTCTAGCTATCAAAACGACCGTGAGAAAGAGGAGATTGGCACGCCGAATGAACTAAGGGTCAACCTTCAACTCCTAAAAACGCTCAGAATAGAAGTTATTGAGGTTTTTAAGTTTTTTAGAGCATACTTTCACTACAACAACCAACCTTAATCTTCATCAACCACAACTCCTTTATCGTTGAATCGATCCTACATCAACTTTATCATAACATACCTTCATCAATGGCAACTCAACAAGACATTCATGCAGCCGGTGCCGAAAACCGTCCTCATATGTTGGAAAAAGGTGGTTATCTTCAATGGACAAGTCGTATGCTTCGCTACATCAAGACCAAACCTAATGGAAAATTGATGATTCAATCCATTAAGAATGGACCCTTCATACCTCGACAAGTCCAAGACCCTCGAAATGTTGATGCAACACCTCCCGTCCCACCATTTTTCGTCTTCAAAAAGAATCGGAATACTCTGAAGAGGATCAGAAACAAGTCGAAGCAGATGACATGGCAATTCATATTGTCCAACTGGGTTTACCAAGAGACATCTTTGCTGCTGTAGACAGTTGTGAAACTGCTTTCGACATGTGGGAACGTGTTAGACGGCTTTGTTATGGAACTGAAATTGGTCAACAAGATACGGAGAACAAGTTGCTAACTGCTTGGGAGAATTTTACATCCACTCCAGGCGAATCCATTGAATCCTACTATGGAAGGTTCGCTTTAATGAATGAGATGATAAGAAACAATTTGACACCAGACTATCGTGATCAACATCAAGTTCTTGAACAATCTACCAGAAGAATGGGGACGATATGTCACTATTGTCAACCAAACAAAGACTTACATCAGGTGAACTTTGATCAACTCAACGATTTTCTAAAACAAAACCAAAATGAAGTGAATGAAGTCATGCAGAAAGATTAGCAATCATGATCCATTGGCACTAATTGCAAAGACTCAAACTCCATTGAATACACAACAACAAGCTTCATCATCTTCCACAAACAACAACTTGCAGCAATACATCCCTCAACAACAAAACTATCCACCTGAACAACATTACCAGGAACAAGGAATCACTGATCTTGAAATGAAACCAGAGGAAGCTTTGTCACAAGCATTTGTATTCTTGGGTAAAGCATTCAGAGGTCGCTATTCCACACCAACTAACAACAACCAAAGGATTTCATCAAACACTGCATAATAGGAAAATTACATACGGTGTGAACATGGGCAATCAAGGTCAAATGGTTAGAGTTATTGGGAATCAGCAGGGATATGCTACTGGATTTCGCATGGGTAATCAGGCAGTTCCAAATCAGGGTAATCAGATGGGTCAGAATGTTGGGAATAGAACAGTGGGTAATCAGAATGGGAACTATTTTTTGTGGTCAGAATTTTTTTTTTCGATTTGTGGGTTAACAGTTTTCAACTTTGTTTGGTATCCTTATTTTTGTTCAAAAAAGTCCTGGTCTCATTTGTCAATATCTGTCTTGGGTATATCTTATCCAAAAAGGTTACTTTTTATGCTTTTTTTGTACCAAATTTCTATGAAATAAATGTGGTCAACCGTCATCTTCGTGGTCAAACTGCAAAAACAAAAGCAGTTTTATGCTTTTCTGGGTATTTTATGAAGATGGTCGGATTTTTTGGTCGGAAAAACTCGCCGGAAAGATGGTCAAAGGGTCAAAACCCTAAACTTATGCATAAGGTGTATCTACAGAGTTGTTACGCGTAGCTGTGAAGTTACGCGTAAGGAATGGTTTACGCGTATGGTTTACGCATAACCTAGACCATGCTTACGCATAAGCAAGTTTTGTTACGCGTATGTTTTTTATGCTTAAGAAAACATGTTACGCGTATGGTTAAAAGAGGTTACGCATAAGGAGTTGAAAAAAAAAAGTTACGCGTAAACATGACCTCGACCACATCTGAATACCACATACCATATACCATCCCTCGACTTCAGTCCATCATTAGTCCGAGACAACCAAAACTAAACCTACATCTAGACTCACCCCAAGACCCTCACAATTACTCTTCAACTCAAATTCAATCAACAAAATAACTCGAATTATATTAAAAACAATCTCAGAAACGGTTCAAGATTTCATCTTTTTCAGATTCTTTTCTTGGAACCTTATCATCATAGATCATGTTCGAAGTCCGAGCTTCAATGATATTCGACTCAACTAGAAATAAATAATAACAATTATGTTATTTTTATCTCTTTCGTTCGTTCTAATTTAAAAGAAAACCATATACCTACCTTAGACCCAATGGATCTTGAAGAACTTCTTGATTCGAATGAATTTATAAAAGAAAATGAAAGTAAAGGGGTACTCGTATATTGTTTGTGATTCGACAAGGGATTTGTGTTGTGAGATGAGATTAGTTTATGATTGAGATTCATTTGATGAGTTGAGAAGCAGATCGTTGAGGTGAATATTTTTTCTCAGTACCTTTGGGAGAAAATATTATGTGGGAGGCGTACTATGTTGTAGGGTTAGGGTAAAAGTATGATAAGCTCTCTTATATAACCGGTTATGGATGGATCGGATTTTTGGAATTGGATTCGTGGACTAGGCCTCTGTTGTTGAATCTAACGTGGGCCTAATGTTATCTGACATTTGACCTGGGCTTCTCGTGGAATGAAAATATGTTTATCCAAATTATTTTAACAAAATATCTTGGTTACACATTATTAATTTCATTTGGTCAAGTGTTGGTATATTATTGGTATGGTATTAATTTTCACGGGAGGATACATAATTCACGGCTCGAGAAAAATTTGAATAATGAATATGGGATTTTTGTACGGTATTATTGATGCGAAATTGATGTGACATTTCATGGGTGGACTTCTTTATCTTTGAGACGATGGTTGGTTGGATGCATGTCTCAAGATAACTTGTTGGAGCACATTATGAAATTTGAAAATCTGGTTATAACTGGTAAGGAGTTACGTTGTAGTGCTCACAGTGTGTAAACATCACTTTAAGGAGTTACGTTGTTGTGCTCAGTGTCACACGAAGTTGTGGATTGTTCAAAAATTTAGAACAAGCAGCAAGTCACAAGTTGGGATGCTTACTTCCTTTTCAAGTTAGTCGTACCGGGCTATCTCCATATGTGGTCATTACTATTAGCCGGTGAATTCAAAGGAGGTTCGATTAAAGGTTGGTTTGAGAGAATTATTGAGAGTATATTTTTACAACATATTCTCATAGAATTTTGATCAAGCTATGATGTTAATATTGCATCAAGAAGGTAATACGACATGTACGAAACATTATGATGATTCCGATAGCTCGCAACCATCAGGAGGGAGAAGTTGGTATTTCATCTTCCGTGATTGGATTACGAAGGATTTTGCTTAAGCAAGAAGGGTAGTGTGGTGTACATCGGAGCTTTTTACCAACTTGGATGCAATATTAAGTGAGTTATGTTGTTATGATGTTCCCAGAACGACAACCATTGTGCTTCAAGAGTTTACTTTCTCCGCTGCGTGTCGTAGATTAAGGCGTGTTGGAAGAGAGTTGTCGGTTCGGGGAGAGCAAAGAAAGAAAAAAGGCTCACTAGTTAGGAGAGTAATAACCTAACTAGACGTTCTGATTGAAGTTGAGCTACAAGAAGATCATTTCTGAGGTCATCGGAGGAAGAACTTCAAGTTTTCGATATCTAGACTCAGAGACTGCACTTCAAGAAAGTGAACATTGTTCTTTACTATTGTAATTTACTTTGTTTTGTATTTATAGGTCTCATTGTAACCATTCACGTGTGACGCTATCTTGGAGGGAGATTGTTAGCCTCGCTTTTTCTAAAGATAACGTCACTTACGTGAATTGGACTAGATGCGTAGTATACTTTGCCCTTAGGGACTAGTATCGTGTAAGTGGCAAAGATAGAGCCTATAAATACCCCTCATGACTCTCCATGAGGGGTGAGGTGAAGCATTTGGTTAAGTGTAGTATGTGTTTTATTTATAAAGTTATCCTTGTTTTCTCCTCCCTCTCTCTATTTTCTCTCTCTAAACAAGATGAATATCTTCATCTTCTTCCACCAACCAAGACCTCCCAAACCACATAAATCTTATATTTTTGAGTCCTAACACTGGATGAGAGGGATTTCCAATGATGTTGTCCAATGGATGATCATGTATCTATTTTCTAAGGTGTTCGTGTGGTTGTTGTTGAGGAACATAAGTAGCAGAGTCGATTTCTCCTGATGAAGATGGTTCAGATGATGATTCAGGAGCAAATATGTTTTCAAAGGGGCATCTTCAGGAGTAGCAAAGGGATTATCTCCATCATAGGTGCTAGACACAATTCCATGATGTACACTCGATGATTGATGATTTATTGATGAGACAGAGTGATCAGCAGCAGGTGCTTCTTGACTTAATGACATAGAGACTGAAGGGTTAACTTCATTGACAGGGATAGGAGCAGCCTCTGTTGATGGAATTGACAGATCATTAGCAATTGGCTCATAGTGTTGATCAAACATTGGATCAAACAATTTCTTTAAATCATCTTTCGAAGGAGGTACATAAGGAATTGCTGGTGAGGGATTTAGTACAAGAGTAGAACTGATGGGACTACTTGATGAAGGTTGAGATGCGGGTCCAGAACTGGATTGTCCTGGAGCCATTCGCCCAGACAGCTCATCGAACGTGAGATGAATAGTTTCCATGATATCTCGAGTTCTTTTGTTGTAGATTCGGTAACCCTTCTTGTTTGGTGCATAACCTATAAAAACTCCAATGTCCGCCTTAGCTCTTAATTTACCTAAATCTTGACCGTCATTCGTTGGATAGCACAACACACAAACACACGAAGGTAGGAAAGATCAGGTTTTCGTTTATAGACAAGTTCGTATGGAGTTTTTCCATGAGATGTGTGTATGAGGGAACGATTTTGGGTGTATAGCGGTGGCAATGGCTTTAGCCCAGAGAAACATTGGAACCTTTGAATAAATTAGCATTGTTCTTGCGGCTTCCATAAGAGTTCGATTTCGTCTTTCAACTACACCATTCTGTTGAGGAGTTCCTGGAACACTTCTTTGATGACTGATTCCAGCACTTTCATAAAATTGACTTAAGTCTTTGTTAACGAACTCGTGCCATTGTCGTTCGAACAATTCTAACCATATTGTTAAGTCGAACTTGAAGCTGCTTGATAAGTTTGATGATGACATCAGGATTTTCATCCTTTGTCCTCAAGAACTTAACCCAAGTAAATCGAGAGTAGTCATCAACAACGACTAAAATATATTTCTTCCCATTAATCGTTTGCACTCTCATTGGTCTGCACAAATCCATATGAAGGGTATGCAGAACTTCCATTACTGAGTTTGTGGGTTTGGGTTTGTGGGCATATTTCTTGCTTTTTCCCAATTGGCATGTTGAACAAAGATGATATTTTTCATACTTTAATCTATGTAAACCTCTTACAAGATCCTTTCTCGAAAGATTATTAATGGTGCCGAAGTTCAAGTGATTGAGACGACGATGCCATAACCATGATTTTGTTTTAGAAGCCTTTGACAACAAGCAGATTGGAGAAGACTTCATCATGTATTCGATAGAGATGGTGTATAGATTTGAACCACGAGTTCCTCTTAACAGTTCCACACCATCAAGTTCTCTAACGAAACAAGTATGTTTTCTAAATGCCACTTCTAGATCGGAATCACGGAATTGACCAACAAAAAACAATTTATGACCAAGACCTTCAACATAATATACCCTGGAGATTACACTATTGCCAACAACATTGTCTCCATAACCCATAATTGCTCCAAAATGGTCGTTCCCGAATCTACAGTTTGAAGAATTTACTCACGGGTCATGAGCGGCGATCTCCAGTCATATGCTTGGAAGCACGAGTCCAGTACCACAGAACGATTTGAACGATCTGCAGTTGAACACAGACAAGAATGGATAACTGGATAATTGGGATCCCCATGCAAGAATGGGTTCCATTTGGTTAGTAACAGTGATTGGAACAACTACATCGGAAGTAGAAACAGTGGAATCATCAGGAATAGATGCAGTGCTAGTGTCCGTATTTGACCTATTCAAAGTATATTCAATTCTTAAAGGAATAGTTCTACCAGTAGGCATCCATTTTCTAATGGGCATTGACTTAGCAAATTTAGGGCAAAACTCATTAAGATTAAACTTACGGCCAGTAGGTATCCATTGATAACCAATATTACTAAATTTTCTTCCTGTGGGTTTCCAATATTTTCTAACTTTCTTTCGCCTTTGCCTTTTAGCCTTCTTACCTTGATTTTTGACATTAACAATTTTAACTGGGCCTTTAACAGCATTAAGCAAATCATTCACACCACATTCATGATTAGTAACAGAAATCAAGCAGTCATCATTACATGGTTTGCAGATAGTAGCAGAATTCGCATTAATTATAGTATGCTTATAGCTAATACTAGAATCAACACGATTCGTTTTATTCAACTCAAACTTAGTGTTCCTAGGGTGGTCTTCTACTCTCTTCCAATGCACATTCTTAGCTTGCGAGGTCCTATCTTGCTTTGTATTCCCTGGAGGCTTTGACCCGCTTGCTTTTGTGTCACTGATTACTCCTGTATAGGGAATTATGAGAACATTAGTTGGTTGAGCTACTTTTTGCATTCCTGAACTAGACGTGCAGGGATCTGAACTACTTGAAGGCACTTTAGAGTTCACTTTCTTAATACTAGGCATAGAACAAGGCATCACAGCTTTATCTTTCGCACCTAAGGATTTAGGACATGTTGCTATTAAATATTCTAACAGCTCCTGAGATCGTTTGGCCTGAATGCAAGCAAACCTAATTTCTCTATCAAGTAGCTTATTTATGAAATCCTCTTCTACAATCTCACGGAGACATTCTAGACTATCCTCAAGGTGAGCGAAATAGTTATGAAACACAAGTTCGTTATTTCTAAGATGAGGAGGAATGTATTTAACATCACATATATTTGCATTGCAGATGACTTTGATGCAACATTCTCATTAAAGACAAGTGGCATTTTCCCTTTTCCGACTCTTGATTCTCAATTTCCTTTTGTAAAGACGTTATTTTTTTGTTGTTATTGTCACGAGTGACCTTCATTGAATCATATAACTCTTTAAAGTGTCGTTTAACTTTTTCATTTTCTTCTAGAAAACTCTCATTTTCCTTTTGTAAAACATTAACCAAGTTTTGAAGATGAAAAGTCTGAGAACACTGAGAATCTAAAGGAGGAGGAATTTGGGAGCCATTCATGTTGTTCTTTTCACCCTTTAATTGTGAAATTTGGGCTTTCAACTTTCGATCGGTGTTACAGTGAGCATGAATCTGTTTATCACATTTGTTTATTTCAAAAAGTGCATCAAACTCTGGAACATTTGAGGATGTCTTGATGTTTGAGGTTTTGACATTTTCTTTGAGATGTTGATATTTTAGTTGCAAATCAAAATGTTCAACTTCTAGCTTAGAAAAATGTTTTACCAAATTATCGTGATCATCCTGATCAATTTTCTCATTTAGTTATGAGTTTTTGTTTTCAAGCTCAATGACACGATCATGGGAAACTTTCAAGTCAACAGTTAATCCATGAAATTGAGAAGCAGTAATAAAATGCTTAGTAACAGTATAAAACACATCTTGAGCCACACAACTTAATACTAAGTTCTCATTTAAGATATGAAAATTCTTCCTTTCAATTTCATTATATTTGAGTTCCCGTTCATAATCATTTATCTCAACTATCATTGCATCAAATTCCTTTTCCATTTTTTGATATCTGAGTTAATTCCCTTTTGAAGACTCTCAAATTGACCTTTTAATTGTTTAAAGAAAGGCATGACTTCAGTTAAATAACATTCTTTAGTTTGCTCAAAACCCTTTCCCTTCAGTAATCAGTGGGTGTGATCCTTTTCTTACACGTTTTTTCAAAATCAACAAACATTGATAAACAACATCTAAATGATTAAGGTCTTGCTATTAGTGGAAATAGTTCTCGGAACTAAGTGCATTGGTGTATTAGGAGGGAACATAGTAGCTTCAGGCACTTTCCTAAGGGGAGGGTTTATTTCAACAAGTTCACTTGCTTTTTGCTTATCCATATCTTTCTTCCAAAAAATTTGTTCTGGGGTTAATTGAGTTTGAGGCTTAAACCTGTTTAAGGAGATCTAATTTTCTTTTGTGTAATCATGAGGTTTGATCGTTATGTTATTCTTTTTACACTTAGGATCTTCTAGTTTCTTATCCCTTTTCTCCCTAGAGGAATCTCCTAATTTTCTATCCTCTTCCGTGCTTCCAATACATGAAGGTGATTGCCTAGGCTTAAGAATATCATTGCCATCATATACAATCTTATGGAAATCTTTAGCCTTTTTGCAATACTCGGGATTTGGTTCCTCTACAAGGGGAATACTGTGCTTATCGCTTAAGACTCTATGCTTAGTGATCATGTGAGCAGTCTGAGTGGTGTTCCCTTGTACGTACAACTTATTTTCAAGCTTGTTTTTCAAAGTTTTTAGATTAGAAAAATCATTCAAAAGTTTTGATTCCTTAGTATTGAATTCTTGTTTAAGCACTTTAACATTATCTTGAAGCTCTTGCTTTTGCTTAACAGTTTTAGAAAGCTTTTCTTGTAAGGAGTTTAACTCTTGTTTTAACACTTCTTCTCTAAAATTACTTTTTCTAATAATTGTATCCATTTGGTCATCCATTTCCTGCTCACGGGTAGTTAACTCAAACTTAGCACGTTGTTCATAAATAGCAACTTGTTCTTTATAGGCATTTAGTTCAGAGATAACAGAATCATCAAGGGCATATGCAGTGTATTCATAAAAAACATAGTCATTATTGATTGCAGAAGATACATCACTTGGTACAATCTCACTTTTACTTTGTGTCACATATTGATCATATGGGATAAAGTTACTATTACCCTCATTATCAATATCTTATTCATAAGTTTCAAGAGATTGTACTTTGTCATGTATCTTTTGCTCATCAACTTCATCATATAGTTTTAATACCTCTGAAATGACTGAGTCTTTGGATTGACCAGCCTGTTGTGGTGATGAGACCTTTGGAGAGACCATAGGAAAAATGCTAGCCATGAAGATTGTCTGGGCAGTAGGTTCATCATCGACATCAGAGTCAAATGCATCACAGTCGGCTACTTGAAAGGCATTTTGATGATTTTGACCTATTTCCTGACTTGGCTGCTCATCTACATCAGCATCATATGTCTTAGCATTCCCTTCTGCAAGAAACAACAACTCCTCTTCATCCAAAGCTGCTCCATTTTCCTGAGCTTGCACAAGCAACATCTTGTCTCTGAAGTATTCTGCATTCTGTGGACGTTTTGGAGATGTGCAGTTCCTCGCAATATGTCCATCACCACCACAGTTGTAGCACTTGATTGGCTTTGCTTGTCCTTGATTGACATTCGTTCCACGATTCTGATTAGCTACATACCCTCCACCAACTCCACATCTTCCTTGTTCATACTACCTTCCTTGAACAGGTTGCATCATAACCTTCCCATCTCTGATGGTAGCTTGATTCTTTAGATTGGATGCTGTTTTGAGGTTATTGTTGGTGTGTGGGAGGGAATTCATATTTTGACTGACCATGAGAGATAGTTGATTGATGAAGTTTTCGATCAATGTGTTTGAATCAGGAGGCTTATATGCTTGATCAGGAATGAGCTTGTAATTACCATTACTCGTGGGTATGACTTGAGAAGCTTTGGTGGTAATTCCAACATTGGTGTAAAAGGCTGTTGAATCATTTGATGAACTTGTTTCTCCCTGTTTAGATTTGAACTGTTCAAGAATCATTCGTTCAAACATAGCATGCCTCTCATTCTGAAGAAGGAAGGCATACATTTGCTCATAGTTGGTGTTCTTCAATCCTTTGGTTAGCTTCACAGAGGTGACAAATTTGTGCCATTTGGGATTCATGTTGTTCACAAACTTTGAGTTCAGCTGAATATTTGGCATGGTCATTTTGATGTTCCTCATGTCATTTTCAAGCTTGTGGAATCTCACATAATATTAATAGACACTTTCTTCTGGTTTCCTCTTAAAATGATCAAATTCATCATCAGATTGTGATTCTATGTCTTCCTTGGTTAGTTGAACCGAGAGAAGCATCTTGACATTGTCCCAAAGCTTAGCTTCATTGTTGTGATTGATCAGCTTGTAAATGTCCTTAGGTAAACCCTGAAGTAAGATGTTAGAAGCCCTAATGTCTGCATCGTATCTCTTCTTCTCCTTATCAGTCAGTTCATCATACATTTTAGGTCTGTCCAGTCCTAATATCATTGTGCCATCAGGCAGCGTATCGGTCCTGGTTGTCTCAACTTCATACGGTCCTTCATCAATTGACTTGAGAATGTTGACTCCATTTTCTTTTCCCAAACAGTACAACCTAATTCGTTGAGCCCATGAGTCATAGTCAGTTCTGTCAAGCATAGGTGGACGAGTGTCGATCCGTGCTTGAACGTCCCACAGGAAGAAATTATTATGGGCACGTTGGTAGACATGTTTTCAGATATCACGGGATTTTACAACTCTATGATTAAACCGGGAAATAGATTCTTTCATGGGATTTTACTAAATCAAGAGAAAACTGTATTAGAAACAATATCAACCAACTCGCCATCACCCTTGAAGACAAGTCGCTAAGACACCAAGTCGCTAAGTAGAAACTCGCTAAAGGCTCAAGTCGCCGTGAATCAAGTCGCTAGACATAAGTCGCTATGAACCAAGTCGCTAAACACAAGTCGCTAAAACAACAAATAGCTATGGTGACAAGTCGCTAAAGAACAACTCGCTAAGTAGACAACTCGCTAAAGAACAACTCGCTAAAGAACAAGTCGCTAAAACGTCAAGTCGCTAAATAGTAACTCGCTAGTAACAACAAAGACAAGTCGCTAGAAATAATAAAGACAAGTCGGTACGTCAACCAAGTCGCTAGCCGAAGTGGTGTCTCCACTACTTTGTGCTGTTTGTCGTCTTGTCTCAATAGACAAGTCGCTAGGGCTCAAATCGCTACCACTTCAACTACATGTCGCTACCAACTAACAAATCAAGTCGCTATGAAGAATATTTATCCGAGAACCAAGTCGCTAGGTTGAACAACTTAAATACAACCCTTTTCAATCCAAAACAAGCTCAACCATAGTGATTCAAGCTTTCCAAATCAAAACCCAAGCACTTACAATGATTCTAAACACAAAATTACACTCAAAATTCAAACTTTAATACAAGAAATGATATAAATGATGCAAAAACCACTAAACTTTTTGAAACTCAAAAACCATATAAAACCACTAGAAATCCAAGGATATGTAAGAGAGATGATCAAACCATGGCTCTTGATACCAATTGTAACATATTGGATTTCACAAACATATCAAATCATGATCATATAGGTATAATATAAGGTTTTTAGAGAGAGAAATAGTTAGAGGTTTGGAAACTTAGTGAGAGAAAGTAAAAGTGTTATTATGAGCTCCAACCCTCTACCTTGGGAGGTAGACGGTATTTATAGTCTTACATAAAACGCCACCTACGGGCTGTGGATCAGGCATACAGAGGGTAAAGACCCGTCCGTACTCCACGGTGTTACTTAACTAAATACTACTTAACATTAAATAACTACGACTACGAGTTTTCTAACGATTACATATACTTGAGGTGACCGACACTTTAATAACTGGATTTACTAAATCCTAACAGAGTTGAATGCAATCGCCACTCGAAGTGGTAGAACATATGATGGACCCTCAATTCCTACTCCTTCTTCGTGAAAGTGGCACGAGCTGAGGTGACCAAGGGAAAAGTGCATTCTTCAAGCCCACAAAGTACCGCATCCATCCAACCTCCGGTGGTCCAAACTTCAATTCCGGACGAAGACAAATTCTAAGCCTTCAATTCCATATACTTCAAGGCTTAATGACCAAAAGCTCTGTGAGAAGGCTAATCATCAAATGGAGAAGTTCATTCAAATCTTTTAAGATTTTCACTATGAGATTAGTTTCGCGGATTCTCTTCTTTTGATGCCAAAGTTTGTTCCAACAATCAAGAGTTTATTAAGCAACAAGGAAAAACTTTTTGAATTGGCAAAAACTTATTTGAATGAGCATTGCTCGACGGTCATCCATAAGAAACTTCCCGAGAATTTAGGAGACCTTGACAAGTTCCTCATCCCATGCGACTTTCAAGGAATAGTTCAATGCTCCGCCTTGGCCGATCTTGGTGCGAGTATTAACTTAATGCCGCTTTCAATATATAACAAGCTTTCATTGCCCGAACTTACCCTTACGTGTATGACTGATAAGGATTTAAAACATACGTTTTTAGGGGGTCAATTAAGCCCTAAATCGACACATTTTATATCCGTTAGTGCTTAAAATCGTTCATTTTCTGTTGCGTTTAGGTTCCACTGAATGTAATTACTCTAAGTATGGAACACTTTGCTAGAGCAAAAAACCGCTAGATGAAAGGAATCCACTGCTATGTTAAACCACGGCTAGTAGTATTGTTAACGCTAATGTTTTGTAAACACGCTAGTTAGATAAGTCAGTTTAATATTTTGTATTAGATATATGGAAAGATATTTATCTTGTAGGTTACATTGTATATTGTGGACTCCGTATAAAGGGTCCTAGGTTAGAGTTAGATATTGTAAAGGATATATAAATTCGATACACTTCAAGGTTGTAAAACCTAATACTATTGAGTATTCGTTATTAATATAATTGAGGTGTTTAGTGATTTCTGTTGTTCTTCTTCTTAAGATTAAATATTATATTCCGCGTTTTGTTTAATAGTACATTGGTTAAGTTAATTTCTATAAAGGATCATTTGCTCAACTGGGATCAACAAGTGGTATCAGAGCTTGTGATCTAGAAACTGTAATCAAGAAGAAGTCGTTTTAACTTCAGATCTTTTATACAAAGTTCAAGATGTCATGAAACTCATGGTTCTGCATCAAAGGTACCGGTGAAGCAGGGTGAGTTTCAAGTTTGGAGAATGCAAATGAGGCAATACATTCGCATGATTGACTACACCATCTGGGATGTTGTTGAGAATGGTGATACTCTTCCTAATAAGGGTGATGATGGTAAGTTAATAAGCATTGTTGGTGAAGTTGACAAGGCTAAAAGGAAGCTGGAGATAAAGGCTCACAGTATTCTCTGTATGGGAATACCCAATGAATTTGCTTTGGACTTTCAAGAGTATGAGACTGCAAAGGAGCTTATGGGTGGTCTTGAAACAAGATTTGTTGGTAATGATGCTACCAAGAAATCCAGAAATAATATGCTCAAGCATCAACTTGAAAACTTCACTGCTCTTAGTGGAGAAAATCTGGATGGAACATATAACAGGCTGCAGAAGCTCATAAGTCATTTAAAACTGGTGGACTATAAAATCAATCAGGAAGATATCAATCTTAAGTTCATTAGAAGTTTGTCACCTGAATGGGCTATGCACACAGTTGTGTGGAGAAATAAAGATGATTTTGACACAATGACTCTAGACAATCTCTACAACAACTTGAAGGTTTATGAGTTTGAAAAGAACATTGCTGGTTCATCCTCTTCTTTACAAAACATTGCTTTTGTGTCTACAAACTATAAAAGTACCCAGGAAGCATCCACTGCTGCTTATGGTGTTTCCACTGCTATTGCTAATAATACCACTGTTAGTGATAATATTAGTGAAGGTGCCATATATGCTTTCCTAGCTGATCTAACAACCAGTGTTACTGTGCTAAATCAGGATCTAGATCAAATTGATCTTGATGAAATCAATCTTCAGTGGCAAATGGCAATGCTAACATTGCAAGCTAGGAGGTTTCTAAGGAAAGGAAGACAGGTTAAGTATGATGGTCAAAGAAGAGCTGGTTTTGACAAGAGTAAGATGGAGTTTTTCAACTGCAAGAAGAAGGCCGTTTGCTAGGAATGTAGAGCTCTAAGAGGAATGGTGAAGGCTACAAGAAGGCTACTGAATAACCAGTTTCTTCTTCTACTTTGGTTGCTCATGATGGACTTGGTGGACTAGAGTGATCAAATTGAAGAAGGACCCAATGCCGCTTTCCTTGCTAGTGAAGCTTCAAAAGAGCATAACTTTGCTCTTATGGCCTATGCTTCATCTTATGGTTCTGATTCTGAGGTTGAATATTGTTGAAGTAGGGTTTCTTCCTAGTCAGAGTTTCCACACAAGCTCTGATACCACTTGTTGGATCGATATACTTTAATCAAACTATCTTAATTAGCTTGTTAAGGTTTAATAACCTCGGATAAATCCTAAGTTATTAACAAAGAAACACGAGAAATCTTTATCAAGTACAGCGGAATTTACTTAACAAAGCTGAAGAATAACTTTGTATAACAAAATGCTTACGTATGCAGATACTCTAATACAACTCTAAGATAATCAGACTTCTCTCTAAAACACTAAGTAACTTGTGAATTGTAAACAAAACTCATAGACTCATAAGCAATCGTACATCTAATGCCAATCTAGGAGTCCTTTTATAGGCTCAAGGATATCCTAGTCGGTTTACAATTGATAACCTTGTACGAGAAGTAATCTAAACATAGAATACAATACTTTCCATAAACGAATACAGATTCTTTAGTTCTTTGCGGTACTTTGACTTTTAGGTGCGATTACTTTGACTTTGTCTTTAGCAGTACCTTGACTCTTTGACTTTTCAAATTACTTTGCAGCTTATAGTACTTTCAAATCTTCAGTACTTTCATGTCTTCAGCACTTTCATATCCCAACACTAACTAACTAACTAAACCCTAGGCGTTTTCCCAAATCCCTACGCCTAGGTTCCCACACATACCTTTAGTCGTCTACATCTTGTACGTACTATAAAACTAATGACCCTATGTCTGTTTATATACTAGAGACATCTAGGGTTTACAAGAGGAATCATAAAACAATTAGGAAACTAAATATTCTTTTAAGCATATCTTCTAGAATCTTCCAAATCCTCCATCTTTTATAGTTTCCCTTCTTGTCACTTTTAGTCCTTCATGTTTCATTCTTCTTGTTTTGTATCATCAAATCTATAATAGACCCAACATTTGATCTATTGGATAGATGTCACATGTCACCCACCAAGAGCTTGTATGATGTTGGCTCTAGAAGGATTTCCATCTTTATCGTGAATATTTTACATATCACTAAGATATACTGGCAATACCACAAGGATAATGCGTAGGACTCTTAAGATATATTTTCACTTTCCACATAGTGTGAAATAGTGAGTCTTCATAGATTGTGTCCTAATGAGATTTATTGATGAGATCTCGGCTCTAGACTCAATAGTGCACTTTTGGTTTCCTATGCCGGAGACTAGGGAGAGGGTCTCCTTCTTCAATATAAACCATCTCTTAGAGAAAGTCGATAGATTATGTAGGTTCCCCATGAGAATGAAACAAGTCTTTTTAAGAGGAACTTGAGTAGCTTGGGAAGTTGTAGTGCAGTGCGTCTTTGGGTCCATGATGTCTTTGTCTTCATTACCGGTGTTACCTTGGTAACCACCAGTAGCATATGAATTGAACCCGGTTTCTGCCCTAAGGTTGAAATAATGGAGGGCTATTTCTTTTCACCCTTTTCTCATTCATTTCTTTTTCATTCTTCAACCCCTTCAGTGCTTACCGAGATTTCATAACTAGAACCTTGTTGGGTTTATTCTAGTTCTAGCTCTATCTCAGTTCGCACTCATCCCATTTCTCACTTTCTCCTTTTTTCATCATTCCTAAAGACTTCTACACTATCTAGTGGATTGTCCCTGGGTAGATCCCTCTGGCTCTGGCGGGATGGTGGGATCGAATACCTAACCTAACCATCCTTATATCTCCATGTATAAAGTAAATTTGGTCGGTCTTTTGGCATTGTTCTTCTGCCATTGAAACCAATTAAAAACCATTTAAAAATCAATCCAAGTACTTGTGATATAAAATCAAAACGTTTTGTACCTTAATTTTTTTGATATTTTTTTGAAAGAGCTCCCCATATAATGTGCATCAGTATTTGTGTTTGTTTGACTGTAAGAAGGACTTAGAAATCTTGGATTAGAATGATTCAATTCTTTGATCAATCATTTTCTAAAATTATCGACATCACTTTCCTTATCAAAATTAGTATAATAAATACTTTGTTGAAGATTTTCTGGGAAAGGATGTGGTTTTCTTATGATTGCTCCCCCTCAATATGTGCATCGAGATTCGAAAGTGTTTTGCACATATTAGAGAGAACCTGCACTTAGAGACAAATCAATCATGTTTCAATCCTTTTTGGTTTGAGATAGATGCTCCCCCTAACATGTGCATGGAAAATTTGAAATCGTTTGGCACATGTAGGGAGGAGTGATTATTATTATCGTTATAAAATCACTAATTGAATTATCAGTTTATATTCAATTTAAATCACAAATTCTCCCCCGATCACAATTTTCAAATCCTTTGAGATTTGTGATCTCTATTGATTTAAATTGTTTTTAAAGCTTTAGGAGAATTGTGACTTGCTTTTAAAACATTTAACTGATAAGGATCAAATTTTGAGCATTTAAACTCCAATGATTAAGCATGCTTAAGTATCTTATGAAAACACAATCTTAGCCTTGGTCTAGATCCAATTGTTTAAAAACATTGTTCTTTTTTATTATCCAAAATTAGACCTTGCTCGATTACGTGCCAATTGTTTGAAAAGTAACTTTTTGATTTGATTGAAATCATTCTCCCTCAAATCATGACATAAGTTGTTGATTGAGTGTTAGAGATTTTAACAAATGATAAGTCCAGATGATTTTCAAAAATATAGTCTGAGTTATTTTCAAAGCTATTTTGTTTTCATTAGATGACAAATATTTTTCAGAAGAATATTTAGAAGGAAAAGTATTTGTGATGGAAATATTTGTCTTTTTGGCAACAAACATTGTTTTAGAATCGAGCATGAGGATTCAAAAATTTAATTTAAGCATCTCTTTCTTTCATTTAAAAAGCTGTTACCTGAAATGACAATAAACTATCATTTTTCTCCATCCCATTTTTTTTGAATAAAAGGTTTATATACATTTGAACTTCATCTAAAGACCCGTGATAAATCAAAGACCGTAGATATTATCGAAGAATAGAAATTTGATTAAAAGACAAATAATATTTTTTTGGCTTTTTCAAAGATTTTCTGATTTTTATGGATTTTGAAATTTTATATTTTCTATTTTCTTTTGTAATTTTATAATGTTGTATTTTTTATTTATTTACTTTTTCTTAAATATATACAAGAGATAAATGAAGAAAAGCCTTTACTCCTCGTCTTCCTCTTGAAGACGTTTGAGTGTTTCCAGTTGTAGACTCTTTAATCCAAGTCGTGGAAGAATAAACTCAAAACGTTCTCTAGGAAGAGCTTTAGTGAAGATATCTGCCAAGTGATATTGATTCTCACAAAATATAGTTCCACCACCTTTCTCCACTTGTTCCCCTGATGAAATGATGTCGAATATCGATATTCTTTGCTCTTGAGTGTTGAACTTGTTGCATGAGAGAGCAATGACACTTGTTATCACAATATAGATGGATTTTGTTGAATTCAAAGCCATAGTCAGATAATTAGGATTTCATCCATAGGATTTGAGCACAACAAGATGACATGGCTATGTATTCAACCTCTGTAGAGGATATAAGCGTACTCATTTTTTTAGAAGAAGCCACACAGCTTTTCTACTAAGAATTGAGCACCTCGAGGCGTACCGGCGTGTATGTTGACACCCTGCATAGTGCGCATCATATGCTGTTAGTGACGTATTGGTGTCCTCCGGATACCAAAGTCCCATGTTAATGGTTCCTTGGAGATACCGAAAGACCCGTTTAACAGTTCAAGGTTCTTTTTGTAGGCTTAGCCTGTATCTAGCACACATGCATACAGCGAAACGAGAATATCGAGTCTACTAGGCTGTGAGGGTACATCGAGAGATCCAATCATACTCGATATTTCGCATTCGACCCATGATCCCGAGTGGTCCTCATCTGTTTTGTGGCTCCACCATGGGAGGTGTCAACATGAATGTCAAAGTGTCAAATCAAATTTCTTCAAAATTTCATTTGCATATTTAGATTGATTAATAAAAATGCCTCCGGATTTTGTGAAATTGTAAATCGAAAATGACATTTGTCCCATCATAGACGTTTGAAATTTGGTGCCCATGTCCTTTGAAAAACGATCACATTCATTAGGTCGATAGGCAAAAATAATATCATCAACAGATTTGAACATGAATTAATTAAATTTTTTGTTTAAGTGAACAATGTGGGATCAACTTCTTCTATTTGAATCCGTTGGTTGGAAACTTTGTGGAGTGTCATACCATGCCCTTGGAGCAGTTTCAAACCATAAAGAGCCTTCTTCAGCGATAGACATGATGGGACGTTCTGGATTCCAAAGCCTTCTGACTGACATAAACGATTTCTTCGGATCTCCATTAAGAAAGGCATTCTTCACATCCATTTGATAAACCACCATGTTCTTTAGCGGCATTAGCCAAGATTCTGATGGCCTCTATACGTGCAACTTGATAAAATGATTCCTCAAAGTCAATACCCTCCTCTTGACGATATCCTTTGCAACGAGTCTTGCCTTGTTCTTCAGCATATCACCATGCTCATCAAGTTTTACTTTGAAGATCCACTTGAGAGCAATGATCATAGCACAGTCAGGAGCGGGCACCAATTCCCGAACATCAAGACGATCGAACTCATAAATTTCTTCTTGCATTGCATTGAACCAACTGTCCTCGGACATTGCGATTTTAACATATTTCGTTTCGACCTTTGATAATATGGAATTGAAGAAGCACCATAAGGCATCTGTAGCAAGTTGTTTATGAGTGGATATCGGATGAGAAGGATTCCTAATGATATTGTCCAATGGATGATCGTGTGTCCATTTTCTGAAATGCTCGTGTAGTTGTTGTTAAGGAACTGATGTAGCAGAGTTGGGTCCCCTGATGAAGATGGTTCAGATGATGGATCAGGAGCCAAAATATTTTCAAACGGTGCATCTTCTAGAGTGGCAAGGGGGTTATCTCCATCATAGTTAGCAGATGCATTTCCATGATGTACACTCGAAGATTGAGGATTTGAGGATGATGATGAGTGATCTTCAGCAGGCGCTTCTTGAGATAGAGTCATTGAAATAGATGGATTATCTCTGTTGATTGGATTAGAAGCCGCCACTGTTGATGGTGTAAAATGATTATTGACAATAGGTTCATAATATTCATCAAACATTGGATCAAACAGTTTCTTCAAATCTTCTTTAGAAGGAGGTACATATGGAACTGTAGGTGAGGGATTCTGTACAAGAGAGGAACTGATAGGACTACAAGATAAATGTTGAGATTCGGGTCCAGAACTTGATTGTCCTGGAGCCATTTGCTCGGGCACTGACTCATGAGCGTGACGTGGTTGTTTCATGATATCTCGGTTTCTTTATTATAGATTCGATAACCCTTCCGGTTTGGTGCATATACAACAAAAACTCCAATGTCCGCCTTAGCTCTTAACTTTCCTAAGTCTTGACCATCAATCGTTGGATAGCCTAAGGCACCGAAAACACGAAGGAAAGATAGATCTGGTTTTTGGTTGTGGACAAGTTCGTAAGGAGTATTTCCATGAGAGGTGTGAATGAGGGAACGATTTTGGGTGTAGCAAGCAGTGGCAATGGCTTCAGCCCGGAGAAACATTGGAACCTTTGAGAAAATCAGCATAGTCCTTGCAGCTTCGACAAGAGTCCGATTTCGTCTTTCAACTACACCGTTCTATTGAGGAGTACTTGGAACACTTCTTTGATGGCTGATTCCAATGCTTTTATAGAACGACTCTGATTCTTTGTTAACAAACTTCAGTTCCATTGTCTACGTGGGATAAATTTTACGGTTTAATTAAGTCGAACTCAGTAGCTGTTTAATAACTTTGATGATGACATCTGGAGTTTCATCCTTTGACCTCAAAAACTTAACCCAATTAAACCGAGAATAGTCATCAACCACGACTAACACATATTTCTTCCCGTTTATAGTTTGCACTCTCATGGGTCCACACAAATCCATGTGAAGAGTATGAACAACTTCCTTAACTGAGTTTGCAGGTTTGGGTTTATGGGCATATTTCTTGTTTTTTCCCAATTGGCATGCTGAACAAATATGATCTTTTTCATACTTGAATCTGGGTAAACCTATTACGAGGTCCTTTCTAGACAAATCATTTATGGTTCTGAAGTTCAAGTGATTGAGACGACGATGCCATAACCATGAATTTGTTTTAGAGGCCTTTGATAACAAGCATATTTGAAAACACTTCATCATATCTTCGATAGAGATGGTGTACAACTTTGTTCCACGTTTTTCTCTTAAAAGTTCCACACCATCAAGTTATCTAACGAAACAAGTATGTTTTCTAAAGGCAACTTCTAGATCAGAATCACAGAATTGACTGACAGAAAACAAATTATGACCAAGACCTTCAACATAATATACCTGGGAAATTACACTTTCACCAACAACATAATCTATTAACCCATAATTGCCCCAAAATGGTCGTCCCTGAATCTAACAGTCCCGATAAATTTACTTACAAAGTTCATGAGCCGCGAGCGATCTCCAATCATATGCTTGGAACAGCCTGAGTCCAGGTACCATAGAACGATTTGAACGACCTGCAGTTGAACAAATACAAGTATGGATGACTGGATTGTTTGGATCCCCATGCGAGAATGGGTTCCACTTGGTTAGAAAATGAGATTGGAACATCCACATCAGAAATAGAGTCAACGATATCATTAGAAATAGATGCAGAACTAGTAGTGACAGTGGATCTATTCAAAGTGTGTTCACTTCTTAAAGGTATGACTATACCAGTGGGCATCCATTTCCTAATGGGCATTGATTTGGATAATTTAGGGCACAACTCATTTAGGTTGAATTTACGGCCAGTAGGTATCCATTGATAACCTACATTACTAAATTTTCTTCCTGTTGGTCTCCAATGTTTTCTAATGTTCTTCCACCTTGGTTTTCTCACATCCTTAACTTGTTCTCTAATGTTAGCATTTTTGACCGGAGATTTAACAACATTACTCAAATCATTCAAAACACATTCATGATTCATACCAGAAACCAAACATTCATTACATGTTTTCCAAATAGTAGCAGAATTTGAATTAATTACAGTACGCTTATAGCTAATACTAGAATCAACACTATTCTTCTTATTCAACTCAAACTTATTGTTCCTAGGGTGATCTTCTACTTTCTTCCATTGATCACTCTTAGCTTGCGAGGTCCTATCTTGCTTTATATTGCCTGGAGGATTTGACCCGCTCGCCTTAGTGTCATTGATTACTGTTGGGAATTTTAGAAGTTCCTACTGATGAAGTTCTACTGAGAGGTTCCTACTGAAGCTATATACGGTTTCTGCTGATGACATGGTTCCTGCTGATATTGTATTCTGCGGATATAGTTATTCAGTATTAGTTTTTTAGGATATGCATGAGCTATTTTACGTAGTAATATGCAGTTATTTTATATTTATTGTCTATTTAGGGTTCCTTGTGTATAAAAGGAACACATGGCTTTTGTATTAGAGACTCTTGAACAAACACTCCAGGAAAAACATCTTTTAGAGAGAGTAATAGAGATCCATAGAGGATCATTGTTTTATTAGAAAAACCTGATTGGTAACTTTAATTGTGTTCTTATTATTTCGCTGTGCATATTCAATCATTGTTATTATATATACCTAGTCGAGTCTGGATCTTGGTTTCAACAATTGGTATCAGAGCCTCGTGGCTCTCGATCTAGGGTTTATAAGGTTTTTCTCTAATTAAGGTTTTTATCATAATTATTTTGTTGCAACAGATTTGAAAAGAGGCAGCAGAAATAAGAGCAGATCTGGTTATATTTGTCAAACAGATGCAACGGTGATAAAGAATTTTTGAGGTAATCGATCTTATTGTTTTATCAATCATTGATTGATTCGTTTTATTAAACCTCATACTAAGTTGCGGCACATTTAATTGGTATTGTGGTACTGATCGGTTGCTCACGTCGATTTCATTGGTCATTTAATTGGTACTTTCCTCGCCTGTCACACGTGATGTCATATGGGGCTTCGTATGGTTAATATTTATCCAGTGTGATGAGTTGTATGAAAGTTATGATAGGCTTGACTTTGATTGGTAGTGGTTAATATTATATCTGATTTAAGGGTTATATCTATTTGATATTGTGTGGGACAGCATTCAAGAATTATATCTGATTGGTGGGTATTTAATTGATTATTTAATTGGTCAAACATTGGGCGCGGTGGACAGGAGGTATCCGACAATATATTCTGTTGCTACTGACGTAGGGTTATATTCGAAGTGGGGCCGACATAACTTTGATTGAACTGATCTTGACCTCATACTGGTACCACATGCTTATACGAGTCAATATTTGATGTTTCATATGACTGTTGTGAATTTTAATTGGTTACAGTTTTGATGGCCACGTGAGGTTGTATTCATCCATTGGTCCCACGAGTGAATGGCTTGTATAATCTTTTGGTCCCCACTTGGTTGACGTCACTCAGATGATAAGTCATTGCTGCTGTTGATTGGTCCGCTCGATACTACTGATTGTGTTATTTTGATAGTCACGTGATGTCTCCCATTTAATTTCTACTGATTTCATGTTTGTGGTCACGTGATGTTTTCCTTTTAATTGCTAGTGGTGTGGTGACTTTCTCAAGTTTTAGTAAATTGTGTTAGGACCGAAAAACATAAAGATTTATGTGGTTTGGAGGTCTAGGTTGGTGGCAGAAGATGAATGTCTTCATCCTTTTTAGAGAGAGGAAGTAGAGAGAGGGAGGAGAAAACAATGGAAACTTTTATTAGATAAACACACAATACACTTAACCAAATGATTCACCTCACCCCTCATGGAGAGTCATGAGGGGTATTTATAGGCTCTAACTTTGCCACATAAACGATACTAGTCCCTAAGGGCAAAGTATACTACGCATCTAGTCCAATTCATGTAAGTGACGTTATCTTTATGAAAAGAGAGGCTAACAATCTCCCTCCAAGATAGCGTCACACGTATGAGTTTAATGAGACCTATAAATACAAAAAAAAAGTAAATTACAATAGTAAAGAACAATGTTGACTTTCTTGAAGCCAGAGAGTCTCGTAGTCTAGATCTGAGGCAAACTTGAAGTTCTCCCTTCCGATGACCTCGGCATTTTATCTTTGGCAGCGGCACAATTCTTGTAGCTCTAAACTTCAACTGTAACGGTCTAGTTAGGTTATTACTCCCTCCTAACTAGTGAGCTTTTTTCTTATGCTCCCTCCGTAAGACAACACTCTTCCAACACGTCTTTAATCTTCGGACCGCAGCGGAGAAAGTAAACTCTTGAACGTACAATGGTTGTCGTTATGGGAACATCATAACAACATAACTCACTTAGTATTGCATCCAAGTTGGTAAAAAGCCCGATGTACACCACACTATACTGCTTCTTCAGTCTTAAGAAAAAATCCCTTCGTAATCCAATCACGGAAGATGAAATACCAACTTCTCCCTCCTGATGGTTGCGAGCTATTGGAATCATCATAATGTTGCGTACATGCCGTATTACCTTCTTGATGCAATTTTCAAACATCATAGCTTGATCATAATTTCCGTGAGAATATGTCGCAAAAATACTCTCAATATACGTCTCTCAAACCCACCTTTAAATCGAACCTCCTTTGTATTCACCGGCTAATAGTAATGACCACATATGGAGATAACCCAATATGACTGACTTGAAAAGGAAGCAAACATCCCAACTTTGTGACTTACTGCTTCTTCAAAATTTTTGAACAATCCACAACGCCGTGTGACACTGAGCACTACAACGTAACTCCTTAAAGTGATGGTTACACACTGTGAGCACTACAATGTAACTCCTTACCAGTTATAACCACATTGTCAAATTTCATAATGTGCCCCAACAAGTTATCTTGAGACATGCATCCAACCAACTATCGTCTCAAAGATAAAGAAGTCCACCCGTGAAATGTCACGTCAATTCCGCATCAATAATACCGTAAAACTCCGTAGTCATTTTTCAAATTTCGCTCAAGCCGCGAATTATGTATCCTCCGTGAAAATATTATGACCAAATATACCACTATTTATCCAAATAAAATAAAACTTATGCATCCAAATTTTTGAGTAAAAATTTTGAATACCATAGTTAACTGTTTAGTACGAGTGTAAGACCATGTCATCTTGACAAATATCATCCCTAATCCAATGAAGCCCAAACAGATGACAAGGCCCGAACATTTCAACTCCATTTCACAAAGCACAAGTCTGTGGCCTAAATCCAAATTCAAGAATAATCCAATCCAAATCCCACAATCTAGTATTCGGTTATATTATGTTTTCTTAGTACCCTAAACGTAAATTAAATTTCACAAAAAATACGCCTACCTCATATATTTTCTCCCCAGCGGTCACGGGAAAAAAGGCATCTCCTTTTATTCATATAACCAACTCTCCTCTAATCTCAATCTCATCAATAATCAATCCAAATTATATAAACATATATTAAACCCATTCACCAATCATGAATAATAGCTAATTCGTCCTTTCTTTTTTATATGCACAAGTGAATCAAGAAAATGAGTCATACGGCTTCAAGATCCATTGGGTCTAAGGTAGGTTGTAATTTATTTTGTCGTTTTGTTTTGGTCAATAAAAGCAATCAAAGAAGGAGGTAACATACTTGTTAATCTCATTACTTTAAAGTCTTATAATAATCACAGTTGGGGTCGATGATGATGAGTGATTCATTTGAAATAATCTATAAAAGATTACAAAAAATAGAATCAGTCGAGATTGTTATATGTTTTTCTTTGATGTTTTGAGTTGGGGTGATATTGGGTGAGTCTAGATGTAGGATGAGTTT
>OU343221.1:148206025-148301008 GCA_910596185.1 Chrysanthemum makinoi | reverse complement strand
TTGAATAGTAAAAATTTCAAAGTTTGAGAAATGACCTGAATTTATGATTTGTCACACCACAACAGCCTAATCCTTCCAGAGAATCAATCATCTCAGAGGTATTAAAATTATATGATGAGGGTGATGTGCAAAAGATGCATGACAAAGTACAATCGACCGAAATTATTGAATCAAATATTGAAAATATGGGTAATAGCAATGTTGTCCCATTTGATCAATATGTGAAGCAAGATAAAAGCGAATATGTACCAAGTAATGCATCTTCTGCAGTCAATGATGACTATATTTTTGATGAATACACTGCGTATGCCTCTGATGATTCCATAACCTCTAAACTAAATGCCTATAAGGAACAAGTTGCCATATATGAACAGCGTGCTAAGTTTAAATTGACCACCCGTGAGAAGGAAATGGATAACCAAATATGTACAGTTATAAGAAAAAGTAATTTTAGGGAAGAAATGTTAAAACAAGAGTTAAACTCCTTACAAGAAAAGCTTACTAAAACTGTTAAGCAAAAGCAAGAACTTCAAGAAAATGTAAAAGTGCTCAAACAAGAATTTAATGCTAAGGAATCAAAACTTTTGAATGATTTTTCCAACCTAAAAACTTTGAAAAACAAACTTGAAAATAAGTTGTACATACAAGGGAACACCATTCAGACTGCTCACTTGGTCACTAAGCATAGAGTCCTAAGCGATAAGCATAGTGTTCCCCTTGAAGACGAACCCAATCCAACAATGGTAAAATTGCTAGAGCTGCTCAAAAGGTTGCCTATGATGGTGATGAGATCCTTAAGCCTACATGTATTGAGTGCACTGAGGAAGATAGAAAATTAGAAGATGCCAGTAGAGAAAAAATGAATGATAAACTTAAAGAATCTTGGCGCATAAGACATAACATCACATTTAAATCCCATGATTACACTAAGAAAAATTGGATCTCCTTGAACATGTTTAAAACTCAAACTCAATTAACCCCTGAACAAATTTTCTGGAAGAAAGATATAGATAAGAAAAAAGTACATAATTTTGTTGAAAAGAATTCCCCTTGTTGGAAATCGCTTCCGACCATCTGTGTATCCTCCAAATACACCAATGCATTTAGTGCCTAGAACTATTCCCACTAATAGCAAGACCTTAATCAGCCTTTATGTACTTTACCAACTATTTGTTGATTTTGAGAAAACGTGTAAGAAGAGAATCACTCCCACTGGGATAGCTGAAGGGGAAAGGGGTTTTGAACAAACTAAAGAATGTTATTTAACTGAGTTCATGCCTTTCTTTAAACAACTTAAAGAACAATTTGAGAGTCTTCAAAAGGGAATGGACACACAGACTAAAGAAATGAAAAAGGTGTTTAATAATATGGAATTTGAGGTCAGTATGAATGAACGTGACCTTAAGAGTAAAGAAATTGAGATAAAGAATCTACACATCATTAATGATAATTTGATCTCTCAATGTGTTGCTCAAGATGTGTTCTACACTGTTACAAATTATTCTATTACTGCATCTCAATTTCATGAATTATCTGTTGCATTAAAAGTTTCCCATGATCGTGTCATTGAGCTTGAAACCACAAATTCAAAATTGCATGATAAATTTGAACAGGATGATCATGATAACTTGGTTAAACATTTTTCTAAATTGGAAGTTGAAATCCTTGCTTTGCAATTAAAATATCAACATCTCAAAGAAAATGTCAAAACCTAAAATGTCAAGACATCCTCGGATGCTCCTGAGTTTGATGCAGTTTTTGAAATTAGCAAACGTGATGAACAAATTCGAGCTTATTGCAACACGATCAAAAGATTGAAAACCCAAATTTCACAATTAAAATGTGAAAAGCATGATGTGACTGGCTCCCAAATGCCTCCTGCTTTAGATTCTCAGAATTCTAAAAACCTTTATTTTTAAAACATCATTAATGTTTTACAACATGAAAATGAGTGTTTTCAAGCGGAAAATGAAAAGGTTAAACTACATTTCAAAGAGTTATATGAAACAATTAAGGTCACTCGTGACAAGAACAATGAAAAAATAACCTCTTTGCAAAAGGAAATTGAGAATCTGAAGAGTCACGTAAAAGGGAAAATGCCAATTGATTGCAATGTGAATTCTGCACCAATGGTGGCTGGTAGTACTAAATATGCTATGTCTGTGAAGTATATTCCTCTTCATCTTAGGAACAATGGTTTCGCTATTCAAGCATACTTTTCGTACCTTAAGGATAGTCTAGAATGTCTCCGTGAGATTGTTGAAGAGGATAAGATAGAAAAACCACTTGATAATGCAATTGGGCATGCATGCTTATATGCCAAACGATCTTAGGAACTTTTAGAATGCTTGATTGCAATATGTCCTAAATCTGACACTAGGAAAGATAGAGTCGTTATGCCTTGCTCTATGGCATCTGACACTAGGAAAGACGCATGTAACCCTTGATATGCCTTGTTCCTATGTGCCTACTAGAACTTCAGATCCCAAAGACTTCTAGACCAGTCATGCAAAAAGTAGTAAAACCAACTAATGTTCCCATCGTTCCCTCTACAGGAGTAATTGTTGAAACCAAGATCCAGACTCAACTAGGGTATATAATAACAATGGTTGAATATGCACAGCGGAATAATAAGAACACAATCAAAGTTACCAACAAGGTTTTTCTAATAAAACAATGATCCTCTATGGATCTCTATTACTCTCTCTAAAAGATGTTTTTCCTGGAGTGTTTGTTCAAGAGTCTCTAATACAAAAGCCATGTGTTCCTTTTATACACAAGGAACCCTAAATAGACAATATATATAAAATAAATGCATATTACTACCTAAAATAGTTCATGCATATCCTAACAAACTAATACTGAATAACTATATCCGCATAATACAATATCAGCAGGAACCATGTCATCAGCAGAAACCATCTATAGCTTCAGTAGGAACTTCTAAAATTTCCAAAAATCCTCTAAAATTCTAAAATCCTCCCCTAAACTTGAATTTGACTTGGTTAACTTCAAGTTTCCAGTTAGATGAGTAACTTCCAAAGCATGAGGATTGATACTTAAACTTCTGCAACAAAATAAAGTAACCAGCACCAACCAAGTCTATATATATCGGCAGCAACTAGAAACCATCTTTGAAGAACAAGAATCCACAACAACTCCTATCTTTGAGCAGCAGTAAAATCGCAAAGATCATGAGTATATTTGAGAAGCCTTAACCAAGTAGCTACTCACCTTGGGCTAGCTAAATTGTGGAATCATGACATCACCTTGGTGAACTAGTAACCAGTCCAACACTTAGAACATGAATCATTGGTGTGTTGGATAACCCTAATGATTTTTGGCAAATCATCACAGCCATAAACGGTTTTGACATGTCTTTACATGTAGTCGTTTGCTCAGGACTAGCTAATCCTTTGGTTACCCAATAGGGAAGCAACCATGGTGAATTGATGACCATTTCAACTCTCAAAGAATGAAGCATAGGTGAGTTAGTACCCTATGGTTTGAGCAAACCATTACAGCTATCAACGGAATTGAGAGATGTCTTTACCAAAAGCCGCTTGCTTTTGGACTAGCCAACTCTTTGATGGAATGCCGTCATCATCATGGTGAGTTGATTACCATTTATGGATTTCCGCAGCCTTTACCACAAGCCATAATCTTGTGGGCTAGTCAACTCTTGTGTCAGTAAGACATGATGAGATGAAAGCCATTAGTTGTGTGGTAATTAACCAACACCAAAACCTGCATACAAGAAAGAGTAGAAACGGAACAAAGACAATTTTTATTTTTTTATTTTTTTTAAATTTTTTATCAACTATAAATAGAAAATAAACAAAGAATAAAAAAATACAAAACATGTAAAATATACCATCAAGCAGCAGCAGAAACCAAAGAAATATGTAGTGTCAGCAGAAACACTAAGCCTCCCTTTAGGCTTATGAGGATCCAACAGCTACAAAAATGGTTAGAATACAAAAAAATACAACAATAAGCCTCCCGTTAGGCTTTATGCCTGCCCTCAATCAATGCACCTCACAAAGACTATTGTTCTTGGGTACCCTGAATGTACCTTTCCTTTGAGTTTTCCAAGAATAACCTGTTGAGGGCTTAACAACAGTTGCCACTCTTACTCCACCATGTGCCATATTCATATGAGATACATAAGGTGTATATGATTGAAAATAAGAACTTGTAGGTCTATACAAAGATAATTCTAGCATTACTGTTTCACCAACTAGTATTAACTGGTGAAGAATATCCTCCACCAGAGGGAACTGGAAAAGGCCTATTAAGCCATCGCAGAAACATATGCATACACCTTTGGCTTACCAAGGAACTGGGTTTACCTCGCCTCACATGTGTGCAGCTTTGGGAACAAATGGAGGAATAATAGCAACATTAGTCCATGTGGGTCTAAAGGTCTGTTGGCCATAGGAAACACCCATCCTTTTCTCATGATAATCATACTCTTTAATAAGATCGAGTTTACTACCACACATAAAACAAGATATCTTCGTAAAAGACTTATTCTTAACACAACTTTGTTTATTACACATAAACTTATCAGAAATAGAACTAGAAGCAAAATTGTGTTTAACAGAATAAGTAACTGTCTGTGTTTTGGGCTCATCATCAGCTACTTTGGACTTGGGTGTGGTCTTGGGTTTGTGCCTAGGTGAGTCAGACTTTTCACTTGAATCACAGGAGGAATAGTCAGTGGACTTTAGGTCTGACGACTTGTCACTTTTAGAACAAGATACAGAGTCATTAGTTTTGCTACTAAGGTCTGGAAAGTCACTTGAATTTTTGCCATATAAATGGTGTGATCCATCAAAGTCTGAGGTAGTGGTGGTGGGCATATATTCTCCTCTAATTGGTCCCGACAAAGATGCAATTATCCTTTTTTACATAATGTGCTAATCCTGCTGGTGTAGATTTAGACATATCATTCCTTGCCTCTAAACCAACATATTTCTTAAAACCTAAACCTATCCCAGAATTAGGAGCTTGACAACCATAGAGATGTCTAGCTAACTTGTCCCCAGAAACTAGCCATTCTTTATGCCTAGCTACTTTATTATCCAACTTATCTTGCACTTCATGTTTTTCTAGCTCTACTTTAGCTCTTTCTTTCTCAGAATATTTTAACTCATTTTTAGCATTAGTTAGATCTCTTTCTAACACTCTTATCTTTTCTTCATAAGGAAGCTGATTCTTTTGAAACCAAATTTTCTGTTTTTCTAAGGTTTTTAAAGAATTTTTGTAAGACTGAACCTCTAGATAACATTCATTATATTTAAGTTTCAAATCATCATAAGACTCCTTAAGGGCATTATATTTTACATCACAACTAAAGACACAATTATGTACCTGAGAGATGCCCATAATTGCAAATTCTTTAGCATCACCTATAGTATAAGCTCCCTTGCTCATCTCCTTGAATTTAGCCTTTCCACCATACCTTGGTTTGCGTGCATTCCATATATCACGTGCATCATCCATATAACGAAAATTTGCTACACGATCAGCAGGAATAGATTTAAGCAAGGTAGTTCTAGCCTTTGTCTCTCTTTGTACATCAATGTGTTCATCTGCAGTCGTTGGAGGAAGAATAATGATTTTCACATCATGATCTCTTCCAGTCCTTTTCAAGCTGTTGCCATTTTGGATCACCTTCCAGATATTCATATCATTATTCATGATCCAATGTTTCATCTTCTTAGCCCAAACCTCGTACTCATCATTCATCAAATAAGGAAACATAACATCATCCCTATTATTATCAAATTCTGTCATTTTAAATGATGTAAATTGATCGAATCTTACTGTACCACTTTTGCGAAGAATACTACGGATCAAACAATAACAAATCTTCAATATGACGTAGAGTATAGGACCACCACAGAAAAGTATTTAATATTAAATCCCACAAAACCAACTTATAAAACACTGATATCGACCCAACTTTTGCAATTTATCACCAACAAAAATGTTCAACAGCAGCAGCCTACGTGACTCAAGATAGATACCAGCCACAACTTAAAATAATCTTGACCAATGAAATCTTAGAAACCTAATTCACAATTTGTAGGACCTTAAATCTATCAACCTTATCACAAACCCAACAGGTTATGCGTAGAACACGAACAACACAAACACAAACATATGCGTAAATAAAGAAGGAAAAATTAAGGTGATGGTGACTTGAATATATAAAACGTTTATGTGAAGAGAGAAAGATGAACACAATATGTTGTATTGCTCCAAAGAAAACACACACACACACACACACTCAAGCACACCCCTCAAATGAGACTTTGAGGGGTTTATATAGTACAAGACACTTGATGCCCTAAAAGGATTTCCATGGGCTCGTTTGGGCTTGGGTTGGATTACATGATACATAAGGCTAGCTTAGCCCAAGTCCACGAGCCCGTTGACTATTCTATCACGATATCTAACACACGTTACAAAGTTCCTAAACGTGAATGACCATCACTTCTAATAAAAACTATTAAGTTTAACAATCTCCTCCTAATGGGTGGTCATTCAAATGATGCTCCACTTGATTAGGTCTTTACTTTTCTTGAGCTTGAACTTTGCGTGTAGATATAGAATAGTCTTGAATCTTTGTTCCTTCATGCTTTGTGATCAGTTAATGTGGTTGTCTGCCGTTGTCAACTTCGTTGGTTAGGTATCTCCACGTCTTTCTCCACCATGCTCACACATTTATTTGTATTTTGCTTACCAATGATGTTGTTCTCAAGTCTTTAAACTTTGTAGATTCTTTGACATTGACGAAGAATCATCTTTAACTTTGTGTAGCCTTTGATTATGATGAGAACTTTCATGTGGTTTTGGTATGAGCATGTAGAATCAAGACGATCAATCAGCCCGAGCTTCCATAAGAAAGAAAACAAAAAACAGGTTAGTAATAAGTGATTCCGCACTTATAAGTTTGAATTTGAGGGTGTTAATGCATAGTGTGAAACAGTCTCTAATTCTACAAGGGCCGCTCCTGAACCGAGCCCCACAAGTGAGATAACACGATATACCAAATACATCTACGCTTCAGATGAGTCGCCGAGGTACACCTAAGCATCACCCCACGCATAGACCGCTTGAGACACACTAAGTGTAATCCACGGGAGTTACCGGTGACTGCCGGCTGCGCTTGATGTTGACTCCGCAGAGTTTCCATTCAATCATCGAAGATCACGATGTGAAACTTCTCATAAATGTTCTCGCAGATTGCTAAGATCTGCGTAGGACTCTAGAATATATCACTTGTGTCCTTATTGATGAACAACAAGCAATGTCATGTCATGTGTTCCTATGAGATCTTTTGATGAATCTCGTGGTTCTAGACTCAATAGTGCATTTTGGTTTTCTTGAGCGGAGACTAGGGAGAGGGTCTCCTTCTTCAATACCAACGATCTCTAAGAGAAAGTTGATAGATTATGTAGGGTTCCCAGTGAGAATGAAACAAATCCTTTTAAGAGGAATTGAGTGGTTAGAAGGTTTAGTGCAGTGCGTCACTGGGTCTTTGACGTCTTTGTCTTCAATACCAGTGTCAGCTTAGTGACAACCAGTAGCAGATGAATTGAACCCGGTTTCTACCCTAAGATTGAATATGGAGGGCTATTTCTTTTCACCTTTTTTCATTACATTTCTTTTTAATTCTTCAACCCCTTCTTTCTCCTTTCTCAAATTACTCCTTTTTTCAATCATTCCTAAGGACTTCTAATACAACTATTTATGATGTCCTGGGTAGATCCCTCTCCTCTGGCGGATCATAGGACCAATTTCCTATCCTTAGTCACCTTATAACTCCATGACTGTCCCATGTTGCCATAAAACCATTTTCTTGAAAATCTCACAGAGTGTTTATGATAGAAAACATGTTTGAGACACTCCGCGAGTTTTATATTTTCAGAAACACTCACCCTTCACATGTGCTTATGAGTTTTAACAAAAATATGCACATCGAGGGTAGAGTTTGCACTTTTTGAATTGATCGACTCATGATAGACAATTCCCCACGAGACACGGTTACGTTGCCTAGTTAAAGAGTTCCATTGTCAGTTTTTAGGTGACAAATAGCTCTAATAACTAACTTGAAGTTGTAAACACTCCTTGAAAGGAGGTTAGACCCATGAAAGTGCATATCTATCACAAGTTTCTCGAGATGGTACATTTACTAACATTTATTCCCCAATTGTTGGTTCCGTTTGAGTCGAGCTCATTTTGAGATTCAAACAACGATCATTAAACATTTTGATCACATTTTAATCACGCTCTTCCCCTCAAAAATAGCATATTCGTGATATTTTTGATATCAACGGATTAAACAACATTTTAGAATCTTTTGGGGAGACAAACGAATTTGATTTAAGCATGAAATTGGAACATTTTGTTTTATACTCCCCCTTTAATAAAGAATAATCATTTAAAGGGTTTTAGAGGGAGTTATCTTGAGCACAAAATATTTTAAAAGATTTAAAAAAATCTTTTTGAACAATCTTGAAAAGGTGCTCAAGATGATGATGATTTCTCACCATTTTTAAATGTAGTGCACTGAAGCGTACACTAGTGATTTTCATTAAAAAGCACGAGTTTTGATTTGAAAATAATCAAAAGTCATCATTTTGGTCCAGGTTTCGTACTAAAGTATACGAAAGCCATCTTTGAAGAAATTTTGAGCAACGACATGTTTTGGAAAACATATAAAGAACTCTCGCTCAAGCATCTATACATACCCGTATCATTGTTGAATGACATTTCTAGAAACATACAGAATATCGATTATAAGAGAGACATGTCGTGAGAAGAATGTTTTTGTATTTTTGATTTTATATTGTTTTTGAATTTTTTTGAAATTTTTATATTTTTATATTTTGCTTTTGTTGATTTTTCAAATTTTGTATTTTGTTTTTCAAAAATATTTACAGCGAAGCTTTTTGGAAAAAATCATTTTCAAGAAGATTCGAGAAGACGTTCTAACTCCTCAGGGGTTAGGCTTCGCATTCCAATTCGTCGAAGTAAATAGTCAAACATTTCTTTTGGAAGGGCTTTAGTAAATAGATCGGCGAGTTGGTAATCTGTCTTCACGAAGAATAATTCAACAGTACCATTTTCGACGTACTCTTTGATGAAGCTGAACGGAGAAATCAGTCGGAAAATCTCACCGGAAAAAAAGTCAAAGGGTCAAAACCCTAAACTTACGCATAAGGATCCATCTACAGAGTTGTTACGCGTAGCTGTGAAGTTACGCGTAAGGAATGGTTTACGCGTATAACTTACGCTTAAGAATATGTTTTCGCATAAAAACATGTCTTACGCATAAGATTCTATGTTTACGCTTAAGAGAAAAATTTATGCGTAAGAGTTTATTTACGCATAAGGACAGAAAAGAAAATGTTACGCGTAAAAATGACCTTGAACACATCGACAAACTTATACCATTTACCATATACAACTCTCGACTTTAGTAACCATCATCAGTCCGACAAATCCATATCAAGAACCAAAACCTATCCTACATCTAGACTCACCAATATCACTCCCCAACTCTCAAACATCAAAGAAAAACATATAACAATCTCAGATTCGGATTCTATTTTTTGTAATCTTTTATAGATTATTTCAAATGAATCACTCATCATCATCGACCCCAACTGTGATTATTATAAGACTTTAAAGTAATGAGATTAACAAGTATGTTACCTCATCTCTTTGATTCGTTTATTGACCAAAAACAAAAACGACAACATAAATTACAACCTACCTTAGACCCAATGGATCTTGAAGCCGTATGACTCATTTTCTTGATTCACTTGTGCATATAAAAAAGAAAGGACGAATTAGCTATTATTCATGATTGTTGAATGGGTTTAATATATGTTTATATAATTTGGATTGATTATTGATGAGATTGAGATTAGAGGAGAGTTGGTTATATGAATAAAAGGAGATGCGTTCCTTTTTTTTCCCAGATCTGCTTTGGGAGAAAATATATGAGGTAGGCGTATTTTTTGTGAAATTTAATTTACGTTTAGGGTACTAAGAAAACATAATATAACCGAATACTAGATTGTGGGATTTGGATTGGATTATTCTTGAATTTGGATTTAGCCACACTTCTTGTGCTTTGTGAAATGGAGTTGAAATGTTCGGGCCTTGTCATCTGTTTGGGCTTCATTGGATTAGGGATGATATTTGTCAAGATGACATGGTCTTACACTGCATTAAATGTTAACTATGGTATTCAAAATTTTTACTCAAAATTTGGATTAAGTTTTATTTTATTTGGATAAATAGTGGTATATTTGGTCATAATATTTTCACGAGGATACATAATTGCCTTGAGCGAAATTTGAAAAATGACTACCGGAGTTTTACTATTATTGATGAATTGACGTGACATTTAACGGGTGGACTTCTTTATCTTTGAGACGTTGGTTGGTTGGATGCATGTCTCAAGATAACTTGTTGGGGCACATTATGAAATTTGACAATCGGTTATAACTGTAAGGAGTTACATTGTAGTGCTCACAAAGGTGTAACCATCACTTTAAGGAGTTACGCTAGTGCTCGTCACACCGGCTGTGGATTGTTCAAAAATTTTGAAGAAGCAGTAAGTCACAAAGTTGGGATGTTTGCTTCCTTTTCAAGTCAGTCATATTGGGTTATCTCCATATGTGGTCATTACTATTAGCCGGTGAATTCAAAGGAGGTTCGATTTAAAGGTGGGTTTGAGAGACGTATATTGAGAGTATTTCATGACATATTCTCACGGAAATTATGATCAAGCTATGATGTTTGAAAATTGCATCAAGAAGGTAATACGGCATGTACGCAACATTATGATGATTCCAATAGCTCAAAACCATCGGAGGGAGAAGTTGGTATTTCATCTTCCGTGATTGGATTACTTAAGGATTTTTGCTTAAGACCGAGAAGCATAAAGTGTGGTGTACATCGGGGCTTTTTACCAACTTGGATGCAATACTAAGTGAGTTATGTTTTTATGATGTTTCCAGAACGACAACCATTGCACGCTCAAGAGTTTATTTTCTCCTGTCTCAAGATTAAAGACGTGTTGGAAGAGTGTTGTCGGTTCAGGAGGGAGCATAAGAAAAAAAAAGCTCACTAGTTAGGAGGGAGTAATAACCTAACTAGACCGTTACGCTTGAAGTTCTGAGCTACAAGAATTTGTGCCGTCGTGCCAAAGATAAAATGCCGAGGTCATCGGAGGGAGAACTTCAAGTTTGCCTCAAAGATCTAGACTACGAGACTCTCAAGGCTTCAAGAAAGTCAACATTGTTCATTACTATTGTAATTTACTTTTTTGTATTATAGGTCTCATTAAACCATTCACGGTGACGCTATCTTGGAGGAGATTGTTAGCCTCGCTTTTATAAAGATAACGTCACTTACGGAATTGACTAGATGCATAGTATACTTTGCCCTTAGGGACTAGTATCGTTTATGTGGCAAAGTTAGAGCCTATAAATACCCCTCATGACTCTCCATGAGGGGTGAGGTGAATCATTTGGTTAAGTGTATTGTGTGTTTATCTAATAAAAGTTTCCATTGTTTTCTCCTCCCTCTCTCTACTTCCTCTCTCTAAAAAGGATGAAGACATTCATCTTCTGCCACCAACCTAGACCTCCAAACCACATAAATCTTTATGTTTTTCGATCCTAACACAATTTACTAAAACTTGAGAAAGTCACCACACCACTAGCAATTAAAAGGAAAACATCACGTGACCACAAACATGAAATCAGTAGAAATTAAATGGGAGACATCACGTGAGTATCAAAATAACACAATCGTAGTATCGAAATGGACCAATCAACAAAGCAAAGAATGACTTATCATCTCGAGGACGTCAACCAAGTGGGGACCAAAAGATTATACAAGCCATTCACTCGTGGGACCAATGGATGAATACAACCTCACGTGGCCATCAAAATCAGAACCAATTAAAATTCACCATATGAAACATCAAATATTGACTGTATAAGCATGTGGTACCGATGAGGTCAAGATCGCCAATCAAAGTTATGTCGGCCCCTCAATATAACCCTACGCCGCATAAATGTAATATATTGTCGGATACCTCCCGCCCATCGGGCCCAATGTTTGACCAAAATCAATAAATACCCACCAATCAGATATAATTCTTGAATGTTGTCCCACACAATATCAAATAGATATAACCCTTAAATCAGATATAATATTAACCACTACCAATCAAAGTCAAGCCTATCATAACTTTCATACAACTCATCACACTGGATAAATATTAACCATACGAAGCCCCATATGACATCACGTGTGACGCGAGGAAAGTACCATTAAATGACCAATGAAATCGACGTGAAAGCAACCGACAGACCACAATACCAATTAAATGTGCCGCAACTTAGTATGAGGTTTAATAAAACGAATCAATCAATGATTGATAAAACAATAAGATCGATTACCTCAAAAATTCTTTATCACCGTTGCATCTGTTTGACAAATATAACCAGATCTGCTCTTATTTCTGCTGCCTCTTTTCAAATCTGTTGCAACAAAATAATTATGATAAAAACCTTAATTAGAGAAAAACCTTATAAACCCTAGATCGAGAGCCACGAGGCTCTGATACCAATTGTTGAAACCAAGATCCAGACTCGACTAGGGTATATAATAACAATGATTGAATATGCACAGCGAAATAATAAGAACACAATTAAAGTTACCAATCAGGTTTTTCTAATAAAACAATGATCCTCTATGGATCTCTATATTACTCTCTAAAAGATGTTTTTCCGAGTGTTTGTTCAAGAGTCTCTAATACAAAGCCATGTGTTCCTTTATACACAAGGAACCCTAAATACAATAAATATAAAATAATCAGCATATTACTACGAAAATAGCTCATGCATATCCTAAAAACTATCAATGTAATATCCTGTAATAATAATATCGCTAGAACCATGTCATCGCAGAAACCGTATATAGCTTCAGAGGAACTCTCAAGAGAACTTCATCAATAGGAACTTTAAAATTCCCAACAGTAATCAATGACACTAAGGCGAGCGGGTCAAATCCTCCAGGCAATATAAAGCAAGATAGGACCTCGCAAGCTAAGAGTGATCAATGGAAGAAAGTAGAAGATCACCCTAGGAACAATAAGTTTGAGTTGAATAAGAAGAATAGTGTTGATTCTAGTATTAGCTATAAGCGTACTGTAATTAATTCAAATTCTGCTACTATTTGGAAAACATGTAATGAATGTTTGGTTTCTGGTATGAATCATGAATGTGTTTTGAATGATTTGAGTAATGTTGTTAAATCTCCGGTCAAAAATGCTAACATTAGAGAACAAGTTAAGGATGTGAGAAAACCAAGGTGGAAGAACATTAGAAAACATTGGAGACCAACAGGAAGAAAATTTAGTAATGTAGGTTATCAATGGATACCTACTGGCCGTAAATTCAACCTAAATGAGTTGTGCCCTAAATTATCCAAATCAATGCCCATTAGGAAATGGATGCCCACTGGTATAGTCATACCTTTAAGAAGTGAACACACTTTGAATAGATCCACTGTCACTACTAGTTCTGCATCTATTTCTAATGATATCGTTGACTCTATTTCATGGATGTTCCAATCTCATTTTCTAACCAAGTGGAACCCATTCTCGCATGGGGATCCAAACAATCCAGTCATCCATACTTGTATTTGTTCAATGCGGGTCGCTCAAATCGTTCATGGTACTGACTCAGTCACTCCAAGCATATGATTGGAGATCGCCATGCTTATGAACTTTGTAAGTAAATTTATCGGACTGTTAGATCAGGGACGACCATTTTGGGGCAATTATGGGTTAATAGATTATGTTGTTAGAAAGTGTAATTTCGTATATTATGTTGAAGGTCTTGGTCATAATTTGTTTTCAATTTCAGATTCTGGACGAAGCTTTAGAAAACATACTTGTTTGTTAGATAACTTGGATAAAATGGAAGTTGATATGGATGGAAGTGTTTTCAAAATGGAATCGTCAACAAATCACTCGAAATGATCATATCGAATTAAAACAAAGAAATATGCATCATAAACCCCAAAACCCCAAATCATGGAAAGAAGAGCCTTTCATACTATGGACGAAAGACCCATGAGAAAACTATAAACGGGAAGAAATATGTGTTAGTCGTAGTTGATGACTATTCCTCCATTGGGTTAAGTTTTTGAGGTCAAAGGATGAAACTCCGAATGTCATCAAATTGCTGGGGTGCCGACTTAATTAAACCAAGAATTATCCCAATGGGAACCGAGTTTGAAAGAATCGGTGCCATTGGAATCCCATCAAAAGTTTCCAAGTACTCCTCAGAACGGTGTAGTTGAAAGACAAACGGACTCTTGTCAAGCTGCAAGGATCTATGCTCATTTTCTCCAAGGTCTTACTGCTTCCTTCCGGCTACACCCAAAACCCTCATTCACACTCTCAATGAAATTATTCTGTCACAAAAAACCGATCTATCTTTCTTCGTGTTTTCGGTGCCTTAGGCTATCCAACGATTGATGGTCAAGACTTAGGAAAGAGCTGGCGGACATTGGAGTTTTGTTGGCACCAACCAAAGGTTATCGAATCTATAATAAAAGAACCCGAGATATCATGGAAACAATTCACGCCACGTTCGATGAGTCTGTCTGAGCAAATGGCTCCGGGACAATCAAGTTCGACCCGAATCTCAACATTTATCTTGTAGTCCTATCAGGTTCCTCTTGTACGAATCCCTCACCTACGTTCCATATGTACCTCCTTCTAAAGAAGATTTGAAGAAACTGTTTGATCCAATGTTTGATGAATATTATGAACCTATTGTCAATAATCATCTTATACCATTAACAGTGGCGGCTTCTAATCCAATCAACAGAGATAATCCATCTATTTCAATGACTCTATCTCAAGAAGCCAAGATCACTCATCATCATCCTCAAATCCTCAATCTTCGAGTGTACATCATGGAAATGCATCTGCTAACTATGATGGAGATAACCCCCTTGCCACTCTAGAAGATGCACCGTTTGAAAATATTTTGGCTCCTGATCCATCATCTGAACCATCTTCAACCAACTCGCTACATCGCCTTAACAACAACTACACGAGCATTTCAGAAAATGGACACACGATCATCCATTGGACAATATCATTAGGAATCCTTCTCATCCGATATCCACTCATAAACAACTTGCTACAGATGCCTTATGGTGCTTCTTCAATTCCATTATCAAAGGTCTAAACAATATGTTAAAATCGCAATGTCCGAGACAGCTTGGTTCAATGCAATGCAAGAAGAAATTTATGAGTTCGATCGTCTTGATGTTGAATTGTGCCCGCCCTCGACAGGTAAGTATGATCATTGCTCTCAAGTGGATCTTCAAAGTAAAACTTGATGAGCATGGTGATATGCTGAAGAACAAGGCAAGACTCGTTGCAAAGGATATCGTCAAGAGGAGGGTATTGACTTTGAGGAATCATTTTATCAAGTTGCACGTATAGAGGCCATCAGAATCTTCTTGGCTAATGCTGCTAGTAAGAACATGGTGGTTTATCAAATGGATGTGAAGAATGCCTTTCTTAATGGAGATCTGAAAGAAATCGTTTATGTCGGGCCACCAAGGCTTGTGAATCCGAACGTCCTACTCATGTCTATCGCTTGAAGAAGGCTCTTTATGGTTTGAAACTAGCTCCAAGGGCATGGTATGACACTCTGTCAAAGTTTCTCTTAACCAACGGATTCAGCAAATGAGAAGTTGATCCCACATTGTTCACCGAAAGTCGGCAAACATTTAATTCATGTTCAAATCTATGTTGATGATATTATTTTTGCCTCGAACCACCCAATGAATGTGATCATTTTTCAAAGGAAAGGCACCAAATTTCAAACGTCTATGATGGACAAATGTCATTTTTCGTGGATTACAAATTTCACAAAACCTAGGCATTTTTATTAATCAATCTAAATATGCAAATGAAATTTTAAAGAAATTTGGATTTGACACTTGTGACTCTGTTGACACTCCCATGGTGGAGCGACAAAAACAGATGAGGACCACTCAGGGATCATGGTCGATCAAACGAAATATCGGTATGATTGATCTCTCTGATGTACCTCACGCCTAGTAGAATGATATTCTGTCACTGTATGCATGTGTGCTAGATAATGTGCTGCCTACTAAAAGAACCTTGAACTGTTAAACGGGTCTTTCGGTATCTCCAAGGAACCATTAACATGGGACTTTGGTATCCGATGGACACCAATATGTCACTAACAAAGATATGCATGCGCATCATGTGGTGTCAACATACACGCCGGCACGTCTGGAGGTGCTCAATTTAGTAGAAAAGCTTGTAAGTCGGGTTCTAAGAAAAAATGAGTACGCTTATATCCCCACAGAATGAATACATAGCCATGTCATCTTGTTGTGCTCAAATCCTATGGATGAAATCCTAATTATCTGACTATGGCTTTGAATTCAACAAAATCCATCTATATTGTGATAACAAAAGTGTCATTGCTCTCTCATGCAACAACGTTCAACACTCAAGAGCAAAGAATATCGACATTCGACATCATTTCATCAGGGAACAAGTGGAGAAAGGTGTGGTGGAACTATATTTTTTGAGAACTGAATATCGCTAAGCGACATCTTCACTAAAGCTCTTCCTAGAGAACGTTTTGAGTTTATTCTTCCACGACTTGGATTAAAGAGTCTACAACTGGAAACACTCAAACGTCTTCAAGAGGAAGACGAGGAGTAAAGGCTTTTCTTCATTTATCTCTTGTATATATTTAAGAAAAAGTAAATAAATAAAAAATACAACATTATAAAAATTACAAAAAGAAAATAGAAAAATATAAAATTTCAAAATCCATAAAAATCAGAAAATCTTTGAAAAAGCCAAAAAAATATTATTTGTCTTTTAATCAAATTTCTATTCTTCGATAATATCTACGGTCTTTGATTTATCACGGGTCTTTAGATGAAGTTCAAATGTATATAAACCTTTTATTCAAAAAAAATGGGATGGAGAAAAATGATAGTTTATTGTAATTTCAGGCAGTAACCAGTTTTAAATGAAAGAACAGAGCCATGCTTAAATTAATTTTTGAATCCTCATGCTCTGATTCTAAAAACAAATGTTTGTTGCCAAAAAGACAAATATTTCCATCACAAATACTTTTCCTTCTAAATATTCTTCTGAAAAATATTTGTCATCTAATGAAAACAAAATAGCTTTGAAAATAACTCAGACTATATTTTTGAAAATCATCTGGACTTATCATTTGTTAAAATCTCTAACACTCAATCAACAACTTATGTCATTGATTGAGGGGAGAATGATTTCAATCAAATCAAAAAGGTTATTTTTTTCAAACAATTGGGTAACGTGAACAAGGTCTAAATTTGGATAATAAAAAGAACAATGTTTTAAACAATTGGATCTAGACCAAGGCTAAGATTGTGTTTTCATAAGATACTTAAGCATGCTTAATCATTGGAGTTTAAATGCTCAAAATTTGATCCTTATCAGTTAAATGTTTTAAAAGCAAGTCACAATTCTCCTCAAAAGCTTTAAAAAACAATTTAAATCAATAGAGATCACAAATCTCAAAGGATTTGAAAATTGTGATCGGGGGAGAATTTGTGATTTAAATTGAATATAAACTGATAATTCAATAAGTGATTTTATAACGATAATAATAATCACTCCTCCCTACATGTGCCAAACGATTTCAAATTTTCCATGCACATGTTAGGGGGAGCATCTATCTCAAACCAAAAAGGATTGAAACATGATTGATTTGTCTCTAAGTGCAGGTTCTCTCTAATATGTGCAAAACACTTTCGAATCTCGATGCACATATTGAGGGGGAGCAATCATAAGAAAACCACATCCTTTCCCAGAATATCTTCAACAAAGTATTTATTATACTAATTTTGATAAGGAAAGTGATGTCGATAATTTTAGAAAATGATTGATCAAAGAATTGAATTCTTCATTCTTAATCCAAGATTTCTAAGTCCTCTTGCCTCCATGGGTGAAAACAATTTCAAATACTTGATGCACATGTTGAGGGGGAGCTCTTTCAAAAAATATCAAAAAAAAATTAAGGTACAAAACGTTTTGATTTTATATCACAAGTACTTGGATTGATTTTTAAATGGTTTTTAATTGGTTTCAATGGCAGAAGAACAATGCCAAAAGACCGACCAAATTTACTTTATACATGGAGATATAAGGATGGTTAGGTTAGGTATTCGATCCCACCATCCCGCCAGAGCCAGAGGGATCTACCCAGGGACAATCCACTAGATAGTGTAGAAGTCTTTAGGAATGATGAAAAAAGGAGAAAGTGAGAAATGGGATGAGTGCGAATGAGATAGAGCTAGAACTAGAATAAACCCAACAAGGTTCTAGTTATGAAATCTCGGTAAGCACTGAAGGGGTTGAAGAATGAAAAAGAAATGAATGAGAAAAGGGTGAAAAGAAATAGCCTCCCTTATTTCAACCTTAGGGCAAGAAACCGTTCAATTCATATGTACGGTGGTTACCAACACCTAGTAATGAAGACAAAGACATCATGGACCCAAGACGACTGCACTACAACTTCCCGCTACTCAAGTTCCTCTTAAAAGACTTGTTTCATTCTCATGGGGAACCTACATAATCATCGACTTTCTAAGAGATGGTTGATATTGAAGAAGGAGACCCTCTCCCTAGTCTCCGGCATAGGAAACCAAAAGTGCACTATTGAGTCTAGAGCCGAGATCTCATCAATAAATCTCATTAGGACACAATCTATGAAGACTCACTATTTCACACTATGTGGAAAGTGAAAATATATCTTAAGAGTCCACGATTATCCTTGTGGTATTGCCAGTATATCTTAGTGATATGTAAAATATTCACGATAAAGATGGAAATCCTTCTAGAGCCAACATCATACAAGCTCTTGGTGGGTGACATGTGACATCTATCCAATAGATCAAATGTTGGGTCTATTATAGATTTGATGATACAAAACAAGAAGAATGAAACATGAAGGACTAAAAGTGACAAGAAAGGAAACTATAAAAAGATGGAGGATTTGGAAGATTCTAGAAGATATGCTTAAAAGAATATTTAGTTTCCTAATTGTTTTATGATTCCTCTTGTAAACCCTAGATGTCTCTAGTATATAAACAGACATAGGTTCATTAGTTTTATAGTACGTACAAGATGTAGACGACTAAAGGTGTAGTGGGAACCTAGGCGTAGGGATTTGAAACGCCGGTTTAGTTAGTTAGTTAGTGTTGGGATATGAAAGTGTCAAGACATGAAAGTAATCAAGATATGAAAGTACTATAAGCCGCAGTACGGAAAAGTCAAAGAGTCAAGGTACTGCTAAAGACAAAGTCAAAGTACTGCACCTAAAAGTCAAAGTACTGCAAAGAACTAAAGAACTGTTATTCGTTTATGGAAAGTATTGTATTCTATGTTTAGATTACTTGTCGTACAAGGTTATCAATTGTAAACCGACTAGGATATCCTTGAGCCTATAAAAGGACTCCTAGATTGGTATTAGAGGTACGATTGCTTACGAGTCTATGAGTTTTAGAGTTTACGAATTAGTGTTTTAGAGAGAAGTTCGATTATCTTAGAGTTGTATTAGAGTATCTGCGTAATAAGCAGATTTAGAGTTTATAATAAAAGTTATTCTTCTTAGCTTTGTTAAGTAAATTCCGCGTACTTGATAAAGATTGCTCCGTGTTTCTTTGTTAATAACTTAGGATTTATCCGAGGTTATTAAACCTTAACAAGCTAATTAAGATAGTTTGATTAAAGTATATCGATCCAACAAGTGGTATCACGAGCTTGGAAACTGACTAGGAAGAAACCCTACTTCAACAATATTCAAGATGTCGACTAAGTCGCTCCACCACCCTCAATCACCTCACTCGAATTCCAATAATCAAGAAGGGAGAATATGATCTCTGCATGAAGATGAGGCAAAGACATTGCTGCACTCATGCTCTTTGGAATGTTGTGAATGGGAATGAAGTTGTAGTGACCCCATTGATATTCTCCCCGACAACCCAAGGCACCTAAACCAAGATACAGCGAAGAACCTTAAGGAATCAAGAGAAGGCACTCAACATTCTCTTATCCATTCCGTGATGGTCATCTTCTCAAATTTCATGATGCTAAAGATGCTAAGCACTGGGTCGCTCTCAAGACCAGATTTGAGGGAATGAAGCCTCTAAAAAGATGCACGTAAATTTGCTAAAGCAATGTTTGAAACTTTCACAGCTTATTGAAAGAGAGAGTCTTGATGTGCATATGATAGGTTTCGAATCTACTCAACATGTTGGAGCTATACAAGGCTGAAGTATCAGTTGAAGATGCTAATTTGAAGTTTCTAAGGAGTTTGCCATCTTCATGGCATGTGATTACTACAATGATCAGAGGACAACAAGGTTTGGATGTCATGGACTTTGATGATCTCTATCATCAACTTAAGGTGTATGAGCATGAGATGAGTGGTCAAACAAGTTCTAAGTCTCACTGTATTGCTTTTCTATCATTCGAAGAAGGCCAGACTTCCATTAAAAGTACTTTCTCCTCAAAGTACTATTTCTCAAAGTAATCGCTATGTATACACCCTCTCATATATGTCAACAGGCCCCACCAACTACCACTATGGCCTCAGATGAAGTTATGTGCTCCTTCTTTGCACAACAAGCTAGTTTACCTGTCACTTATGAAGAAGATCTAGCATAGATTGAAGAAGATGCACTTGAAGAAAATGATAGCAGGTGGCAAGTTGCTATGATCACTGCAAGGATCAAAAAGTACATGAAAAGACAGCAAAAGAATTGATTTCAAACCAAAAAGGGCATAACTTTTGACAAATCTAAAATTGAATGCTTCAATTGTCAAAAGACCGGTCACTTTGCAAGGGAGTGCAGGTTTGCTAAGTATCAAGCAAACAGACATCCGAAAGCCAAAACTTGAGCTTAAGGAAATTCCCATTACTGAAATAAAGGCTTTAGTTGCTCAAGAAAAGTTATCGGTTGACTGAGTGAAGAGTTTGATGATGAACCAAGAACTTATTGCATGGTAGCAGGGGAAGAAGAAATTGAAGATTCAAGAGAAGCATTGATTGAGCATCGCTTTTGCGAAGAACCGAACATGCCGCTTTGGAATCGATGATGGCTTTGGAGGATTTGATGGAGCAAGGAAAGTGAAGATGATCCTGCTCAACTAGCATTGGTGGCTACTTCACCAAATCAATCTCCTATCTCCGAGGTATGCTCAAATTGCTATGATTTTTATCATAAATTACTTAGCAGTTATGTGATTGAGAGATATAATTGTATTAAGGCTAGGTTCTGAGGTAAAGGGTTATCAAATAACCTTAGCATCTATGGAAGCCAAAATTTTAGCACATGAAACTAATGAAGTAGCTTGGGTTGAAAAATATGCACAAAGGATTATCGTTAAAGCTTAGTGAATGGAAATTAAATCAGAAATTGTAAATTGAGAAATTAACTAAGGAAAGAGATGATTTGTTAGCTAAGTTTCTTTTGGGGTGAAGTCGTCATCACATGTTTCTTATGTTCAAAAACAGCAAAGAGCCTACCTTAAAACCGGATTAGGTTTTGGAATGGATTTTAGTAAGATAGAAGAAAACCAATCTAGTAATCGATAAAGTAGTATGAGGATATAACCACTAGTGATGAAGAACTCATTAATTATGTAGATACATCTAGTAATGATGGTTCAATAAGTGACTCACCTCCCGAATATAAGAAAGCTAATGATTATCATGTCGTTCCACATCCCATCTGCATTCATCAACCCCTTAGGCCCGATGTTTCTCATTTTGGAGTAGACAGTTAGAGTTTAGGAAAAGCTAGTTGCTTAATCTAGGTTTGAAAACCCAAAGAACTGTTGAAAACGATGTTCAAAATCAAGCAAGACCTTTAAATCAAAGTATCGCCTCCAAGCGCACCTTCTTCAAAACCTTTTCAAAACAAGATCGCTAAACCTTTTTGGGATAATTTTGGTCAAAACAAGTTTAATCACTTACCAAGAAGGCAAAATAATTTTGGGCATAGACATAGAAGATGTCACTTTGACAAGATGGGTCGAAATCTGTATTTTGTGTGTTTTAGTCCTACTCATCTAATTAAGGATTGTGAACATCACTCAAAATACCTTAGATAATTTCCAAAGAACAGATCGCCAACCAAAACCTAGAGAGTACAAACAAGTTTGGAATAATTCAAATAGGGTCAATCACAGAAATTTCTCACCGGATCGTAGATACCCACACCAATAAAAACCTTTTTCAAAACCTTCAAGATCTCACAAGACTTTCCAAAGTATCAACATCTCGCCCAAGATTCTCAAAGTAACGCCGGACAAAACAAGGTATCGATCACAATACTTGGTATATAAATCCTAGGAAATCTCACTATCAAACTAGAAGGTATTACAATTCACATAGGAGATTTAGATCAGAGGAACCAAGTGTTAAAATAGAATGGGTTAAGAGGAAAGTACGCAGAGGGACAGACAAGATTTCAACCAAAAGTGAATCGATGTTTTGTGATGACGAAAAGAGATTTGTGTTGAAAAACCAGAAAGTTTTGAAAATCCACATGCTAAAGATCAAAAGATAATTCTAGATCATCATTTGAAAGATAGTGGAAATTACATACTCAAAGAATTTGAGTTTGTAACTCCACAAGGGAACACAAGTCAGTAATGGCTTGGGTTCCTAAAAGTTTCTAACTCTTTTGTTTATGTGCAGTGGCAACCCGTAAGAGGAGCTTAAAGATCATCTTATTGTGGATAGTGGTTGCTCTGGAAGTATGACAGGAGACAAAGAGATCCTGTCCGATTTTAGGAAGATTAGTGGAGGAAGAGTTGCATTTGGGAATGATCCCAATGGAGGTAAGATTATCGAAAAGGGACTATCAAAGCAAGGCTTATAGATTTTGAGAATGTTAGATATGTAAAGGAATTAAAGTTCAATCTATTGTCGTATCACAAATTGTGATAAAAAGCATCCTGTTATTCATCGACACGAATGTCTTATCCTTTCCTCTTACTTTAAGCCTGTTGATGATGAATTAGTAGTTCTTAGAGTACCAAGGACAAATGATGTGTATAGTTTAAACATGAAGAGTCTACATTCCTATGGAAGAGCCACATGTTTGGTGGCTAAAGCAACATCTTAAGAGGCACATCAATGGCATAGAAGATTGGGTCATGTTAACTTCAAGAATATCAATAAACTGGTGAAAGGCAATCTAGTTAGAGGTTTACCTTCAAAGACTTACAAGAATGATCAATCATGCTTGGCATGCAAGAAGGGTAAACAACACAAAGCTTCCTGCAAGAAGCTTGAGGAGAGAACTATTAGAGAACCTTTGAGCTGTTACATATGGATTTGTTTGGACCTGTTCTCGTGGCAAGTTTAAACAAGAAAAAGTACTACTTAGTTGTAACAGATGATTGCAGTAGATTCAGTTGGGTATTTTTCTTGGATTTTAAAGATGATACTTTTGATGCTATCCGCACTCGATTATTGCTCTTGAAAACCAATTGAGACTCAAGGTTAGAGGTATTAGATGTGAAATGGGATGAATTCAAGAACAAACTTATGGATGAATTTTATGCAAACAAAGGCATAAAAAGGGAGTTTAGTATTGCAAGAACACCACAAAAGAATGGTGTTGCAGAAAGAAAGAATAGGAATTTGATTGAAGCAAAGAAGAACAATGTTAGCAGATTCTCATCTACCTATTCAGCTTCGCGTAGTCGTAGTATGCTTGTTATGTACTTAACAGAGTCTCACCACTAAACCACAGATGAAGACACCTTATGAATTGCCGATGGGCAATAAACCCAACATTCGCTTTATGAAACCTTTTGGATGCCCTCTTACTATTTTAAACACTATTGATAATCTGGGGAAGTTTGATGGCATGTCGAAGAAGGATACTTATTGGGTTATTGCACTCCAATAAAGTAGGGCTTTAGAGTATACAATAAAGTTACTAAGAAGGTTCAAGATTGTCTTCATGTTGAGTTTTTAGAAGATCAAGACAATGAGAAAGGTAAAGGTCCCGATTGGATGTTTGATCTTGAGGTTTTAACTCCATCTATGAACTATGTACCTGTTAGAGAAGAAAATCAACCAAGGCACAAAGGGAGAAGATTTACAATATGTGGTTCATGGAGTTCATATTAGACAACATATCATTGGTCCTTCTACTTCTGGAGTGCTGACTAGACACAGAGCTAAGACCTTTTCTACACCTCATAATGCTTTACTTAGCTTTGTGTATAAACAAAACAGACTGAATCATAAGGACCATCAAACCTGTCTATTTACTTGTTTTATCTCTCAAGAAGAACCCAAGAATATTGCTCAAGATTTGACTAAAGAAAGTCGGGTTGAAGTTATGCAGAAGAACTTCTTCAATTTAAACTTCAAGAGGTTTTGGTTTTATGTGATCTTCCAGATGGGAAGAGAGTTATTGGAACCAGATGGGTTTTTAGGGTCAAAAGAGATGAAAGAGGTAATGTTATCAAGAATAAGGCAAGGTTAGTAGCACAAGGATATAGACAAGAAGAAGGAGTAGATTATGATGAAGTGTTTGCTCATGTAGCAAGAATAGAAGCTATTAGAATATTTCTTGCTTTTGCTTCTTATATGGGCTTTCAAGTTTACCAGATGGATGTCAAAAGTGCCTTTTTATATGGCAAGATTACACAGGAAGTTTATGTCAAACAACCTCCTTGTTTTGAAGATCCTAAACATCCAAACAAAGTCTACAAGGTTGTTAAGGCTTTTTATGGCCTTCATCGTGCACCTAGCTTGGTATGAGAGACTCTCCACATTCTTATTGCAACATGGATATAGAAGGGGAGCTATTGACAAGACTTTGTTTATCAAGAGAGACAAGAAAGATATCATGTTAGTTCAAATTTATGTTGATGATATCATTTTTGGGGCTACCAAACAGTCCACGGTTAAGGAGTTTGAGCACTGATGCGAAAGAATTTCAAATGAGTTCAATGGGAGAGTTGACTTTTAGGACTTTCGTGTTAAATCAAAGGAAGGTATTTTATCGTCAAGACAAGTATGTTACTGACATACTTAAGAAATTCAATTTTGATGATATGAAGGATGTTACTACACCCATTAAATCTATCAATTCATTGGGTAAAGATGAAGATGGACAACCCTGGAAGTCAAGCTTTATAGATCAATGATTGGCTCTCTTATGTATCTCACTGCATCAAGGCCCGATATTATGTTTGCGGTTTGTCTATGTGCTAGATATCAAGTCTCACCAAAGATCTCTCACATGAATGCAAGAAAGAGAATTGTTATTTAAAGCAACAACCAAAGTTGGGGTAGTGGTATCCTAAAGAGTCACCTTTTCACTTAGAGGCTTTTTCAGATAGTGATTATGTGTGATAACTATGATAGAAGATCAACCACTGGAGGATGCCAATATCTTGGAAGAAGGTTAGTCTCCTAGCAATGCAAGAAGCAAACACCGTTAAACATCATCTACCTGCTTGAATATGTAGCCGCCGCAAGTTGTTGTAGACAAGTTTTGTGGATGTAGAATCAACTCTTGGACTATGGGTTCAATTTCAAAAATACTCCTATCAATATTGATAATGAGAGTACCATTTGTATTGTAAAGAATCCAGTTTATCATTCCAAGACCAAGCATATTCAGATTAGGCATCACTTTATCAGAGATTGTTATGAGCACAGGCTCATTAATGTGGTTAAAGTTCACACGATGACAATGTAGTGATTTACTCACCAAAGGCTTTGATGTTTCAAGATTCAATCACTTGGTGGTGAGTATTGGCATGATTAACTACTAAGCTATGTTTGAGGGGAGGACTATAAGGTGTTAGTATAAGTCCTGTGTTGCTTGAGGGGAGGATGCTTGTATATACTTAGTTTCTATGGAGGAATTTGGCAGAATCGCTTTTTCCTGAAAGTACCGCTTGGAAAGTAATCGCTTGGGAAAGTATCGCATACATGGAAAGTACTTTTTGTCGTATTAAAGTATCGTTCCAACGGTTATATTGAGGGTAATTAATGCTAACGGTTATTTTATTTTGGGCGTGATTTTTCAAATCTCCTATAAATAACTACTTTCCATTTTCCTCTCATATTCTTACATTAGCATCGTTTCCATCTTTCTCTCATTCTTATTCAATTTCAATTTGTGCTTACATAATCACCAATGGCGAATCGACCTACTGTTTCAAAGCACAATATGGTTGCAAATTTAGACAAGATGAAGATATGCGGCGCTTTCATGATATTATTGATTTTTAATGGTCGCAAATCGCTTATGCTCTTTTAGTGGAGCCGATATTATTGAGCCTTGATTCAAGAATTTTGGGCTAATGCTAGAGAAACATGGAGAATGAAGAATTTTATATTAGGCTACAAGTTGTTGGACGACCGTGAAGATTATCAAGCATCTATAGAGAGGATTTGTTGTTTAATGATAATGATGGTGCTATTCGTTTTGCCAAGGAATTGATTTGGGAAACTTTTGGGCATATTGGTTATGAAGGTTCTTTAACAGAACAAACATTCAAAACGTTGTTTTGTCCTCAATGGAAATTTTGGTTCATGAGTTGTTACATTGCATAAGTGCAAGAGTACTTCTTGGGAGCGCTCGGTCCAATATAGCATATGCTATGGTTGGGTTAGCTACGGATCGAGTTTTTAACTTCTCAAGGCTAATACTGGATGGGATGCTCTCGCATATTTCACATGGGTCTACTTGGCTAATGTACCCACGGTTTATACAGGTTTTCTTAAACAAGCAACTTTCTGATGTGCCAAAACCTACAGCTTTATTGCCTGTTATTGTTCAACAATCCAAGATTTTTACTTTTATGGCAAAAAGGAGTGTTTTATTCAAGGGTCAAGATACTCCTTTAACAACTTCCATGATGGATATTGTTCAGGCTGTTAGAGCAGACGATGAAGCTGATGCAGCTAGTGACAGTATTACATCTGAAGGAACTGCACCTGCAAGTACTGCATCACAGGAAGGTACTGCATCTCTACAGGGTACTGTTTTGTCAAGCCCTGAGGTTCAACAAGAAGTTTTAAGATCACCTTCTCCATCTCCACAAGGATCTGTTCCTGCTTCTCACTCAGAGGAACATTTACCTATTCAAGGAGAGGATTCACATACCATACCTCCTGATGAGATCACATTTGATAACTATGTTTTGACAAGGGAGCTGGTAAAGTTGAAAAAGACTACAGAGGTCCAAGCCAAAAAGATAAAGAAATTAAAACTGAAGTTTCGAAGGCTTAAGACTTTTGTGTGGTCATTAGTTCAAGAATTTCGTGTATGGGTCAAAACAAAAGAAGGCGCAAAAAGCAGTCTAGGAAACACAAACGCCAACAGGTTCATCAACCATCTTCTGTCCAATTGGGGAGGAATTTAGAAAAAGAAAATTTGAAAGAAGATGTTACAAAGAAGAAAGAACCTGAAGGTACTGAAGAAAAGATTATTTCAGATACTGAGGAACAACAAGAACAAGTTCAAGTTCAAGGTACTGATGATCAAGGTACTGAACATCAAAGTGTTGCTTTTCAAGATACTTCTAGGCAAGAGGTAATAACACCAAGAGTATTGAATTTTGAAGAAGAAGCTGGTCCTTCTACAACTGTTATACAAGAAGAGGAGGAAGCTACATTCAAACCTATTTATTCTGTAAGTGATGATGAATTCATTGCTACGATTTTAGGAGATTTATCACAACCTAGAGTTGGTGTTACTATTAGAGATGTACAAGAAGAAGAACAACAAAGAACTTCTCAACCTGCAATTGATCCTAAGGATAAAGGGAAAGGTGTTCTGGTTGAAACTAAGAAAAAAAAAACTAACTTTGGCAGAACTTAGAGAAATTAAAGTTGCTAGGAATGAAGCTGCAGCTAGAAAAGTTCAAGAAGAGTTAAATGCTAAAGATAGAAAAGATCAGGAAGCTCAAGAAGCTCAGAATAGAGAAGCAGCTCAAAAGGAACAAGATGAATTAGATGTGAAGCGCTGAACCATTACAATAACTCCTGTTAGATTTATGCCAAGAAGACTTAATAAAGCTAAACATAGAAATGCTATGATGGCTTATCTGAAAATTCAAGGGTATAAAGGATTGCAGAAGTTTAATTATTTTGAGACGAAAAGATTATATGATGCTGCCAGGGAGGATTATAAGAAGAATGTTGCAGGCATCAAAGATTTTAGAGAAGAAGCTACCTGGACTGAAGCTAAAAGAAAGAAGAGTTTGAAAAGAAAAAGGAAAACTGAAGTTACAGATATTCAGTTCTCAAAGAAAGAAAAAGTTGAATTAAGATCTGAGACTAGTGATGAATTAAGGAATTATCTCAGAATAGTAGATTTTGATTATTCAAAAGAAGATAATGACATGAAGATGAACAGATCAAAGATTAGTGTTTTTGAAGTTGTGAAATCCAAGGAAGGAGATTACATGATTTTTCATAAAGAAGATGAAAGCTTCAAAGTTTTCAAAAGGCTATGGGATTTACTGCACATTATAGATAGAGTAGATCTATTCTATTTATATCATGTGGTGAAAGCTTACTTTGAACAAAATCCATTAGAAGGGATTGGTTTAGTTTTAGATGGTGATCTCATAACCGCATGGGAAATAAGAAGAGAGCAATGATGATGTTTGGAAGAATCAAGAAAGCTGGGAAATTGTTTGCTGAAGATTCTTTGAAGAATCTGGAGTTCATGTTTTAGAGTTGGAAAATGGAACGATGATACACATGTTTGCACAAAGAAGATACCCTCTCACAGTTGAGCTCATGAGAAGAATGCTAGAGCATGGATTGGAAGTAGAAGAGGATAATGAAACTGCTTGCATGGTTATCAACTTATTTATCAACTGGACTACTATTGCTGAAGATGATCAATAATTGGTATGAATTTTATTTGAATAAAATACTTTTTGATATATCAGTACTTTTATTCAAAGTACTGCTGATCAAGACAGTACTTTTATCAAAATACTGTTTGCAGAAATAAACCAGTTAAATGAATTTTAGAAGAAACTTTTTGCTAATTAATAAATATTTTGAAATAAAGGTTCAATAAATGGTTTTTGTGATGATAACATCAATATGTTATCAATCCACCATGGTTACAAAAGGATTGACTAATCCATGAGCAAACGGCTCTGGTAAAGATATATCAAATCCGTTTTTAGTTGACAACTTGCTAATAAGTTGGATGGTAATCAACTCACCATATCAGTAATGTGAAGAGTTGGCTAGCCCACAAGAAAATGGCTTGTGGTAAAGGCAGTGGAAAAACCATTATTGGTAATTAGTTCACCGTTAGATAGAAGAACTAACTAGTCCAGAAGGGTACAACTTTTGGTAAAGACAAATCAAATTTGTTGATAGCTGATGATTTGCTAAAAATCATATGGTTATCAATGTACCATGGTCTTACACACCAAAACATCTGGCTACTCCAAAGATAATGGCTTTGGTAAAGAGATCTAAATCCATTAAATTTTCAATGATTCACCTCTCACAGGAGTTAACACCCCTGGAAGTGATGAGAATAGTATGCAACTTAAACTGAATTAATGTACATATTGTCATATGTTGCCGTGGTTGAAAAGATGGAGCTTGCGGATGGGCTGAAAGAATAATTCTAAGAGATGCTTTGACAAGCACAGATAACTACAGAGATATACTTAAAAGACTAAGAAACAATCATCCTTAAAGATGAAGCTTAAAGATACATTCACAAAGGAACTTGAAGTCAAGCAAGTAGAATTCAAGTTAGGGAGGATTGTTGGGATATGAAAGTGCTCAAGACATGAAAGTACTGAAGATATGAAAGTACTGTAAGCTGCAAAGTACTGGGAAAAGTCAAAGAGTCAAGGTACTGCTAAAGAAAGAGTCAAAGTACTGCACCTAAAAGTCAAAGTACTGCAAAGAACTAAAGAACTGTTATTCGTTTATGGAAAGTATTGTATTCTATGTTTGGATTACTTGTCGTACAAGGTTATCAATTGTAAACCGACTAGGATATCCTTGAGCCTAAAAAAGGACTCCTAGATTGGCATTAGAGGTACGATTGCTTATGAGTCTATGAGTTTTAGAGTTTACGAATTCACAAGTTACTTAGTGTTTTAGAGAGAAGTTCGATTATCTTAGAGTTGTATTAGAGTATCTGCATAATAAGCAGATTTAGAGTTTATAATAAAAAGTTATTCTTCTTAGCTTTGTTAAGTAAATTCCGCGTACTTGATAAAGATTGCTCAGTGTTTCTTTGTTAATAACTTAGGATTTATCCGAGGTTATTAAACCTTAACAAGATAATTAAGATAGTTTGATTAAAGTATATCGATCCAACATCAAACTTGTGACAACTGGATAGAAACGATGGGGTGATTCAATATTGAATAAACCTTGGTCCAGGAAATGGATTGACGGATACCTTTGAAAAACCGGTCGTTGTGCTTAAAAATTCTTTTCTCAAGCACATCGACTGTGTATTATTATTTTAAAATTAAAGGTGTTTATGATTAATAATTGATTTTCCTTAAAACCCTCGTTGTATTGCAAAACACTTTATATTAAGCAATACATGATTGTTTTTCAAATCACTTTTCATCAATCAGTGAATCTTAATTCGCTGGTTCACTCACTCCGTGTTGTCTTCTTTGAGACGTTCCGGTTTGAGAACAGCTATAGCAGCTATGAAACCCTGTCAAGGAGATTCTTTGGAATTTTACCTGAATTCAACAAAAGTGATCAAAGACACTTTCGTGCGCTTTTATAACTAACTATTTTCTACAGGAACACCCAACGGTTGCAGCTGATCAGAACTGAGGCGTTAATCCATAGCCGCATGCTCACACATCACTTACATCTTAAAGAAATCATGATAAGTGCATATCTTCATCAAGTGTTAGGATTTAGAAAATCAGGTAATTAAAGAGTCGGTCACCTCAAGTATATGTAATCATTAGAAAGGTCGTAGTCGTAGTCATTTAATGTTAGTGAGTAGTTTGTTAACTAACACCGTGGAGGATGGACGGGTCTTTATCCACTGTATGCCTGATCCACAGCCCGGAGGAGGCGAGTCTTGTAAGAAACTATAAATACCCTCTACCTCCCAAGGTAGAGGGTTGGAGCTTTCAATATTATTTTTCTGTGTCTCACCAAGTTCCCAACTCTCTTTACTTTATGTCTTTAAAACTCAATTCATACGCCCCTTGTTAATATGATTTGATGTGTTTATGAAATCCAGTATGTTACAAATGGTATCAGAGCCATGGTTTGATCACTCATCTTTCATGTTCTTGGATTTCTAGTGATTTTCATAAGGTTTTTGGGTTTGAATGAGTTTAGAGTAGTTTACATCATTTGGATAATTTCTTGCGTTAAAGTTTGGATTTTAATTGTACTTTTGTGTTTAGAATCATTATAAGTGTTTAGGTTTTGGTTTAGAATGTTTGAATCATCGTGGTTGAGTTGTTTTTGGATTGAAAAGTGGTGTTTTATGAATATTTGTTAGATGCGAGTTGAGTCTCGTTGTGCATTTCTTCTATGCGAGTTTTCCTGATTTGTGAAGCGAGTTGTCTATTCTGAGCTTGCTTATTGAAGCGAGTTGTCTTATATGCGAGTTGTCTTCTTATGCAAGTTGTGTCTTAAGCGAGTTGTCGTTTAAGCGAGTTGTCTAGGGTGCGAGTTGTCTTGGCTGCGAGTTGTCTAGGGTGCGAGTTGTCTTGGCTGCGAGTTGTCTAGGGTGCGAGTTGTCTTGGAGGCGAGTTTTCTAGGGTGCGAAGGTCCTAACTGCGAGTTGTCTAGGGTGCGAGTTGTCTTGAGTGCGACTTGTGTTTTGAGACTAGTCATTTCTTCGTGTTACATTTTATGGTTTTTCTTTTGATTTAGTAAAATCCCGTGAGAGAATCTATTTCCCGGTTTAATCAAAGAATAGTAAAATCCTGTAGAATCTGCAATCACGTCTACAATCACTTCTTCGTTGTCAATTTATGTTCAAGCTGCAGGATCGATACTCGTCCTCCCATGCCTGGACGTAACCGACTATGACTCTTGGGCTCAAAGAATCAGACTATATTGCTTAGGAAAAGAAAATGGGGTTAACATACTTAAGTCAATTGATGAAGGACCTTATCAAGTTAAGACTACCAGAGACATTCTTGAAACTGCTGCTGATGGTTCAGTTGATATTAGGATTGATAGACCAAAGACATATGATGAACTTATGATAAAGAGAAGAAGAGATATGATGCGGACATCGTGGCTTCAAACATCATACTTGTGCTTTACCTAAGGACATTTACAAGATGATCAATCACAACACTGAAGCTAAGGCAGTATTGGACAATGTTAAGATGCTTCTCTCTGGTTCTGACTTGAATAAAGAAGACAAGGAGTCTCAACTGTATGATGACTTTGAGAACTTTAAGATGAATCAAGGGGAAAGTGTTACTGAATATCATGTAAGATTCCACAAGCTTGTGAATGACTTGAGGAATATTAAAATGACAATGCCAAATATTTAGCTCAATTCAAAGTTTGTGAACAACATGAATCCGGAATGGCACAAGTTTGTCACTGCAGTCAAGCTAAACAATGGTTTGAGGATGTGACAACCCGTACTTTCAGGTCATTTCTCGAAACGATTTATGCTTCACTATTTCAACATTTATCGTAAACTTGGTTTACGTGTTCCAAATTCGCGTAACCTTAAAGGTTTAGCGGCGAATTCATGATCATAACATCACGTACATTTCATATGGACTAAGATTAGTCTACATTTTATTGACATCATTTGCATCATGATAATCCATTCATGACATTTCATTTCACATTAATCGCGTGAATTTTATATTAAATAAACGTTATCGCGTGAGTTATTATTTTCAACATTTAATCCGTTACTTCTAAAATGATCCCGACATATTTTTATACTTACATTTAGTTTATAAAAACTATATTTTGAGTTTACCTAGTGTTCTAAATTTATTTTGCACATAAATCGTTGAATTTAAATTATTACGACACTTTTCTTAAAAAACTACTCGATAATTTTTATCACTCAAATTTCACAAGGATAGTATTTTTACAATTTTTATTATCTCATCACATTCTATTTTGATCTATTAAAAATTTACTTGTACCTAAAAGTTACCATTTACCTTTAATTATACATTTTTCCTACACATTACTTACACTTTTCTTGAAATTGTTACAAGTAAATATTGTATACAAGTAAAAAGAAAAAAAAAATATATAATTGAGATACAATCCCCCAAAAATCCGGTCATGAGGGAGTGTATGCATTTAATGTGGTAACATTTTTCTCTTATATAGATCCATACTCCATCTAAAATCATTTCACTCATTTTCACAATTCAACAAAAAAATTCTAGAGTTAGTAAGTTTTTTTTTCTTCTCTCTTGTTCTTCTCCATCCTAAACCGGTTCTACATCAAGGGTTTCAAGGGATCAAAATTTTTACTAGCTCAAGTGTTTTAACAATCTAGTTAATACTCTTTATTAGGTTTTGAAATAAAAACCAAGAGTGTTTAGGCTAAACCTTGTTACTTGCACCTCATCATACTCACTTGTAAGCATGTTTCTTTCATTTTCATGTTTCCTTTTCATTTCATATGTATCTTTTCATTTTTGGAGCAAGTATGCATGATATGTGATTTATACCATTTTATTTCATGATTTTAGAGTTATTTATATACTATGGTCATCCTATAAATATTCCCTTGGTATTCTTTGGTCTTGATGGTGATTAGGAACCCATGACACCCTAAGAAGGTGTATGGTAGGATTAGATTAGCTTTGGAGTTGATTTGAAGGGATTAGAATAGGTTTTGTCCGAGAAAAACTATTTTCGATAACTATATAAAAAGGTTCTGTCCTTGTTTCATATTTCTGGAAAAACCTACAGTTGGTACGAAACTTTGGCCTTGATTTTTAGAAAATATACTTTAAAACGAATCCGTGGCCGCTTGAACGGATAAAAACGGACTTATAACAAAGCTGTGGTGAATTTTTAAAGTTTGACGACGAAATATATTATTTCCTGAAATTTCAGCAACATATTTTTAGTTTGTTCGGGTCAAAAACGAGCCTTAAGCTTCTCAAATTATTTCGACTTGTCAAAAATATATTAGTATACTTCGATACGAAGCTAAGGACGTATTATAAGTAGAAAACGGATTTGAAACGACAAATATATGCACGTTTTTACAAAAGTGCCGTAACTATTATTTTCTGAAAAACTATATTATTTTTACGATACAAGTGTTACGGTAGCTGTAACGTCCATGTTGGAGGCTGTTTTTTTTACCAAAATGTGGAACTTTTTGGAACGAAATGTCTTCTAGTAAAATCAAGTTCACCGGGCATATTTCTCAAAACGACAAGCCGTTTGTAAAGCGGAGTTGTAGTAAATTATTTACGGATGTTCAAACTTGGCCGAAACTCATTTTTTCTGCACAACAATTAGCCAAAACCACCATCTTTAACCCTTATTATCTTTACGTTCGAGACCTTTTGGACGAAAACTCCTGAACTGAAACTTTTAGATATCGATACAAACTTTCCAAAACAGTCGAGTTCGTTCTCTAACGATCGACGTACACTATTTTACGACTAGTTTTCCAAAGTTATTTTTGTTAATTTCATGAAAATTCCGACGACATTGTTATACGACGAAAAGTGATAATTTCACCAAAAATCATTATAAAACCATTATAGGATGACATTTTGACGTAAATACTTGTAAAGTGATTTTTGATTGTTCAAGACGTCAAACGAGTATTTTTCGACGACAAGTAATATTTTTCAAAACTCGTAAATGGTATAAATAACATACGAAATGCATGCATAACATTACATTGCAACTCATTACATATCATATCATTCATAATAGGTCATTTTCGAGATTCACGCTATATTTCAGTGTATCCACTTTTGTCATCGTAATCATTGCAACAGGTGAGTTCATAGCCCCACTTTTACTCTTTTAACTGTTTTATAAACTCTTGGGGGAGATACATGCTACATTTTTAACCGAACACAAATGCTTTGAACTACATGCTATATCCGAATGTTTTATTGTCACTAAGTATTTGCCATGTTCGAAGTCCCTACATCATGAAGCATTAGTCACTTGCGTGAGCGAGTATAGTGAATAGGCCTATTGAATTAACACCCCGCCTTATTGACCCAGTTAGGGGAAATCGAGCGCACTATATTTGAACCAGGAAGGTAATTTGGCAAGTTACCTATTAGGGCGGCGATGAAACGATGATTACCAATTTTTATTGGTGCGATGTTTACGCTTTGGTGTCATGAACTTAGTGAAATAAATACGATGTTGTTTTTAACAATGAGTGTGAAACAACTTAACTCACACTACGATGATTGTGTTCAAACGAATTAATTAAACCTATGGTTTTACGCCGAGTTAGGTACTATTGTGAATTCATTTGACGATGTGTGGTTGAATATAAACTATTTATACATTTCGGCAATGGGTTGTGAACACAAGTGTTGCAAGTTTTGTATGGGCGGGACTTGGAATTGAGTGGATTTACAATGCCTTTGCTGCATAAACGATTTTGAAAGGCTTTACATTTCAACACAAACTCTATGAACTCACTCAACCTTTGTGTTGACACTTTTAGCATGTTTTATCTCAGGTATCTAAGGCATTCACTTCATGGCATACATTTGGACACATCATGGAGTCGTGGTGACGACGCGTCTCACTTGGGTTTTACATACTTTAACACATCGTTTGAATTGTAACGAACTTATTTCCGCACAAGTTGATTTTCATTTGGGACCTACTTTGTAAACTCTGATTGTTTTATTAAATCAAACGATGTATTTTCCAAACGACACTTTAGGTCGTTCAATATAACTGTGATTGTGATGCTATGACAGTCAATCCCCAGGAATTCCATTCCGCTGCAAAACAGGTAATTTGGGGGTGTGACAGAGGAACACCAATTATGAGCAATTGTATGCTTATTTGCTCCAAAATGAGAAGCATGCTGTGTTTGAATGAATGATCCTTGAGAAGTTCAAAACCAATTCTAGAGATGCAAGCTCGTCAAATGATTCAACTGAATTCTTTACAAATGTAGGAATAACCACCAAAGCATCACAGGTCATACCAACTGGCAATGGTAATCACAAACTCATTCCAGATCTAGGGTATAAGCCTCTAGATTCAGACACATTTATGGAACACCTTGTCAATCAATTGGCGTTAATGGTTAAGCCAAACTTGAACCTCACTCCACACACCAACAATCATATCAGAACAGCCTCCAATCTCCACAATCATGCAACTGTCAAAGAAGGAAAGATAGTGGTGCAAAATGTTCAAGGAAGACAGAATGAACAAGGAATGGCAAGAAGGGGTTACGGAAATGCTGGTATAGGTGGAGGATATATGGGTAATCAAAATCATGGAAGGAACATGGCTCAGGGTCAAGTAAAGCCTATCAAGTGTTATAACTGTGGTGGAGAAGGTTACATCACAAGGAATTGCACTCTTCCAAAACGCCCAAAAAATGCATAGTACTTCAGGGACAAGATGCTGCTGGTGCAAGCTCAAGACAGTGGGGCTGTGTTGAATGAGGAAGAATTGTTATTCCTTGCTGAGGAAAATGCCAGAACTTATGATGCTGATGTGGATGAACAGCCAGTGCAGGGTATAGGTCAGAACAATCCCAATGCATTTCAAGTAGCAGAGTGTGATGCATTTGATTCTGATGTCGATGATGAACCCACTGCTCAGACCATTTTCATGGCTACTATCTCACCAATGGTCTCTCCAAAGGCTCCTTTACCACAACAGGCCAATCCTTCCAAGGAATCAATCATATCTGAGGTATTAAAACTATATGATGACATTGATTTGCAAAAGATACACGACAAGGTACAACCAACTGAAATTTTGGAATCAAATATTGAAAATATGGGTAATAACAATGTTGTCCCATTTGATCAATATGAGAAGCAAAATGAAAGTGAAAGTGTACCAAGCAATGCATCTTCTGCAGTCAATGATGACTATAATTTTGATGAATACACTGCATGTGCCCCTGATGACTCTATAACCTCTGAACTTAATGTCTATAAAGAACAAGTTGCCATTTATGAACAACGTGCTAAGTTTGAATTGACCACCCGTGAGCTAGAGATGGATAACCAAATACGCACAGTCATTAGAAAAAGTAACTTTAGGGAAGAAATGTTGAAACAAGAGTTAAACTCCTTACAAGAAAAGCTTACTAAAACTGCTAAGCAAAAGCAAGAACTTTAAGAAAATGTAAAAGTGCTTAAACTAGAATTTAAGGCTAAGGAATCAAAACTTTTAATTGTTTTTTCCAACATAAAAACTCTGAAAAACAAACTTGAAAACAAACTGTACATACAAGGGAACACCATTCAAACTGCTCACATGATCACTAAGTACAAAGTCTTAAGCGCTAAGCTTAGTATTCTCCTTGTAGAGGAGCCAAATACTGAGTTCTGTAAAAAGGCCAAAGCTTATCATAAGGTAGTATATGATGGTAATGAGATCCTCAAGCCTAGGCAAACACCATCATGTATTGGAAGCACTAAAGAGGATAGAAAATTAGAAGATGTCTCTAGGGAGAAAATGGAAAAGAAGCTTAAAAATCCTCTGTATAAAAAGCACAATATTATGCTTAAACCCCATGATTACACTAAAGAAAATTGGATTTCCTTGAACATGTTTAAGCCTCAAACTCAATTAACCCAAGAACAAGTTTTTTGGAAAAAAGACATGGATAAGGAAAAAGCTAGTGAACTTGTTGAAACAAACCCTCCCCTTAGGAAAGTGCCTCCAGCTACTGTGTATCCTCCGAATACACCAATGCATTTAGTGCCTAAAACTCTTCCCAATAAGAGCAAGACCTTAATCAGCCTGTATGGTGTTTACCAACTGTTCGTTGATTTTGGGAAGACATGTAAGAAGAGAATCACACCTACAGGGATAATCAAGGAAAGGGTTTTGAGCAAAATAAAAAATGCTATTTAACTGAGGTCATGCCTTTCTTTAAGCAATTAAAAAATCAATTTGAAAGTCTTCAAAAGGGCATAGATTCAAAGATTAAAGAAATGGAACAGGAATTTGATGAAATGATAAATGAGGTCAATGATTATGAACGTGAACTCAAATGTAATGAAATTGAAAGGAAGAATCTGCATATCTTAAATGAGAACTTGATTTCTTGTTGTGTGGCTCAAGATGTGTTTTATACTATTACAAAGTATTCTATTACTGTTTCTCAATTTCATGAATTATCTGTTGCTTTGAAAGTTTCCCATGATCGTGTCATTGAGCTTGAAAACAAAAACTCAAAACTGAATGAGAAAATAGAACAGGATGATCACGATAACTTGGTAAAACATTTTTCTAAGCTGGAAGTTGAACATTTTGCTTTGCAATTAAAATATCAACATTTCAAAGAAAATGATAAAACCTCAAATGCCAAGACATCCTCGGATGCTCCCCGAGTTTGATGCGCTTTTTTGAAATTAGCAAACGGATGAATGATTCGAGCTCATTGTAACACGATCAAAAAATTGAAAACCCAAATTTCACAATTAAAGGGTGATAAGAATAATGTGAATGACTCCCAAATGCCTCCTCCTTTAGATTCTCAGAATTCTCAAAACCTTCATCTTCAAAACATCATTAATGTTTTACAACAAGAAAATGAGAGTTTTTTTGAAGAAAATGAAAAGGTTAAACAACATTTCAAAGAGTTATATGATTCAATGAAAGTCACTCGTGACAAGAACAATGAAAAAATAACTTCTTTACAAAAGGAAATTGAGAATCGAAAGAGTCAGGTAAAAGGGAAAATGCCACTTGTTTGTGATGAGAATGTTATATCAAAGGCATTTGCGGATTCTAAGTACGATGTTATTGTAAAGTATATTCCTCCCCATCTTAGAAATAATGAACTTGTGTTTCAAGAATATTTTTTTTACCTTAAGGATAGTCTAGAATGTCTCCGGGAGATTGTCGAAGAGGATAGCATAAATAAACCACTTGATAGTGAAGCTAGGTATGCATGCTTATATGCCAAACAATCTCAGGAACTTTTTGAATGTTTAAGAGCATCATGCCTTAAATTCTTTTGTAAGAAAGATAAAGTCGTTATGCCTTGCTCTATGCCTAGTGTTAAGCATGCAACCCATGATATGCCTTGTTTTGTGCCGAAAGTCAAGCATGTGAACTTTGAGGTTCCTTCAAGTACTTCAGATCCCAGCACTTCTAGATCAGGAATGCAAAAAGTAGCAAAACCAACTAATGTTCCCATCATTCCCTCTACAGGAGTAATCAGTGTTACAAAAGCAAGCGGGTCAAAGCCTCTAGGCAATACAAAGCAAGATAGGACCTCGCAAGCTAAAAGTGATCAATGGAAGAAAGTAGAAGACCACCCTAGGAATAATAAGTTTGTGTTGAAAAAGACGACTCGGGTTGATTCTAGTATTATCTATAAGCGTACTGTAATTAATTCGAATTCTGCTACTACTTGCAAAACATCTAATGAATGCTTGATTTCTGGTATTAATCATGAATGTGTTGTGAATGATTTGAGTAATACTGTCGAATCTCTGGTAAAAAATGTTAACACTATAAAACAGAATAAGAAGGTCAGAAAACCAAGGTGGAAGAGGGCTAGAAAACATTGGAAACCAACAGGAAGAAAATTTAGTAATGTAGGCTATCAATGGATACCTACTGGCCGTAAATTCAATCTTAACAAGTTGTGCCCTAAATTATCTAGATCAATGCCCATTAAGATATGGATGGCTACTGGTAGAACTATACCTTTAAGAAGTGAACATACTTTGAATAGATTTATTGTTACTACTAGCCCGACATTTACCTCTAATGATATCATTGTTTCTACTTCTGATGTGGGTGCTCCAATCACATTTACTAACCAAGTGGAACCTATTCTTGCATGGGGATCCCAATTGTCTAGTCATCCATTCTTGTCTGTGTTCAACTGCAGGTTGTTCAAATCGTTATGTGGTACCTGGACTCAGGCTGTTCCAAGCATATGAGTGGAGATCGCTCGCGGCTCATGAACTTCGTGAGTAAATTTATCAGGATTGTTAGATTCGGAAACGACCATTTTAGGGCAATTATGGGTTATGGAGATTATGTGGTTGGTGATAGTGTAATTTCTCGGGTATATTATGTTGAAGGTCTTGGTCATAATATATTTTTTGTCGGTCAATTTTGTGATTCTGATCTAGAAGTGGCCTTTAGAAAACATACTGTATCGTTAGAGAACTTGATGGTGTGGAACTCTTAAGAGGAAAACGTGGAACAAACTTGTACACCATCTCTATCGAAGATATGATGAAGTCTTCTCCAATCTGCTTGTTATCAAAGGCCTCTAAAACAAAGTCATGGTTATGGCATCGTCGTCTCAATCACTTGAACTTCGGAACTATAAATGAGTTGTCTAGAAAGGACCTCGTAAGAGGTTTACCCAGATTGAAGTATGAAAAAGATCATGTTTGTTCAAAGATGTCAATTGGGAAAAAAGCAAGAAATATGCCCATAAACCCAAACCTGCAAACTCAGTTATGGAAGTTCTTCATACTCTTCACATGGATTTGTGTGGACCCATGAGAGTGCAAACTATTAATAGGAAGAAATATGTGTTAGTCGTGGTTGATGACTATTCTCGGTTTACTTGGGTTAAGTTTATGAGGTCAAAGGATGAAACTCCAGATGTCATCATCAAACTTATTAAACAGCTACAGGCTCGACTTAATAAAACTGTTAGAATTATCCGAACAGACAATGGAACTGAGTTTGTTAATAAAGAACTGAGTCAGTTTTATGAAAGCATTGGAATTAGCCATCAAAGAAGTGTTCCACGTACTCCTCAACAGAACGGTGTAGTTGAAAGACGAAATCAGACTCTTGTTGAAGCTGCAAGGACTATGCTAATTTTATCAAAGGTTCCAACGTTTCTTTGGGATGAAGCCATGGCCACTGCTTGCTACACCCAAAACCGTTCCCTCATTCACACCTCTCATGGAAAGACTCCTTACGAACTTGTCCACAACCAAAAACCAGATCTATCTTTCCTTTGTGTGTTCGGTGCCTTATGCTATCCAACGAATGATGGTCAAGACTTAGGAAAGTTAAGAGCTAAGGCGGACATTGGAGTTTTTGTTGGCTATGCACCAAATCGGAAAAGGGTTACCGAATCTACAATAAAAGAACTCGTGATATCATGGAAACAATTCACATCACGTTCGATGAGTCGCTCGAGCAAATGGCTCCGGACAATCAAGCACTCGACCAAGATCTCAACATTTATCTTGTAGTCCTATCAGTTCCTCTCTTGTACAGAATCCATCACCTGCAGTTCCATATGTACCTCCTTCTGAAGAAGATTTGAAGAAACTGTTTGATCCAATGTTTGATGAATATTATGAACATCTTGTTAATGATTATTCTACACCATCAACAGTGACGACTTCTAATCCAATCAACACAGATAATCCATCTATTTCATTGACTCTGTCTCAAGAAGCGCCAGTTGCAGATCTCTCGTCGTCATCCTCAAATCATCAATCATCGAGTGTACATCATGGAAATGTTTCTGGCAAGAATGATGGAGATAACCCCTTTGCTACTCCCGAAGATGCTACATTTGAGAACATATTTGCTCCTGAACCAACTTTAGAACCATCTTCATCAGGAAATCCAAATTCTGCTGCTTCAGTCCCTCAACAACAACCACACAAGCACCTTAGAAAATGGACACATGACCATCCATTGGAAAACATCATTGGGAACCCTTCTCGTCTAGTATCCACTCATAAACAACTTGCAACTGATGCCTTGTGGTGCTTATTCAACTCCGTACTATCTAAGGTCGAACCAAAAGACGTTAAAACAACCATGATTGAAGACAGCTGGTTCAATGCCATGCAAGAAGAAATTCATGAGTTCGATCGACTAGATGTATGGGAATTAGTACCTGCTCCTGAATGCGCTATGATCATTGCTCTAATATAGATCTTCAAAGTAAAACTAGATGAACATGGTGATGTGCTAAAGAACATGGCTCGACTGGTTGTGCAAGGATACCGTCAAGAGGAAGGTATTGAATTTGAAGAATCATTTGCTCTAGTTGCACGTCTCGAGGCAATCAAAATCTTCTTGGATAACTCTGGCAGTAAGAACATGGTAGTATATCAGATGGATGTAAAGACTGCTTTTCTTAACGGAGATCTGAAAGAGGTTGTATACGTCAGCCAGCCTGAAGGTTTTGTGAATCCAGAGAATCCTACTCATGTCTATCGCTTGAAGAAGGTCCTCTACGGTTTGAAGAAAGCTCGAAGGGCATGGTACGACATGCTATCAAAGTTTCTTCTAACTAATCGATTCAAAGAAAGGAGCAGTTGATCCAACATTGTTCACCAGAAAGTCAGGCAAACACTTAATTCATGTTCAAATCTATGTTGATGATATTATTTTTGCCTCAAGTGACCCCAATGAACGTGACCGTTTTTCTAAAGAGATGGGCTTCAAATTTCAAATGTCAATGATGGGACAAATGTCATTTTTCTTGGGATTACAAATTTCACAAAGTCCCGGAGGCATTTTTATCAATCAATCTAAATATGCTAATGAGATCTTAAAGAAATTTGGATTTGATTCTTGTGACCCTGTTGACACTCCCATGATGGAGCGTACTAAACTAGATGAGGACCACTCAGGGATCATTGTTGACCAAACTAAATATCGTAGTATGATTGGATCCCTGATGTACCTTACCGCCAGTAGACCAGACATTCTGTTCGCTGTATGCATGTTTGCTAGATACCGTGCTAAGCCTACCAAAAAGCACCTTGAAGCGGTTAAACGGGTCTTTCGGTATCTCCATGGAACCATCAATATGGGACTTTGGTACCGAAGGACACCGGATGTCACTAACGTACCTATGCAGATGTTGACCATGCAGGGTGTCAAGATACACGTCGAACCACGTCAGGAGGTGCTCAGTTTTTGGGTGATAAGCTTGTGAGCTGGTCTTCAAAGAAACAAATGAGTACCTCAATATCCTCTACAGAGGCAGAATACGTAGCCATATCATCTTGTTGTGCTCAAATCCTATGGATGAGATCCCAATTATCTGACTATGGCTTTGAATTCAACAAAATCCCTCTATACTGTGATAACTAGAGTGTCATTGCTCTCTCATGCAACAACGTTCAAAATTCAAGAGCAAAGAATATCGACATTCGACATCACTTCATCAGGGAGCAAGTGGAGAATGGTGTGGTGGAACTATATTTTGTGAAGACTAAATACCAGTTAGCAGACATCTTCACCAAAGCTCTTCCTAAAGAACGTTTTGAGTTTATCCTTCCACGACTTGGTCTAAAGAGTCTACATCCGGAAACAGTCAAACATCTTCAAGAGGAAGACGAGGAGTAAAGGCTTTTCTTCATCCATCTTTTGTACATATTTGTTCAAAAAGTGAAATACAAAATTATAAAACCCACAAAAAGAAAATAAAAAAATACAAAATTTAAAAAATCAATAAAAATCAGAAAATCTTTGAAAAATCCCAAAAATATTATTTTCCCATCTATTTTTGGTCTTCTATAACATCTACGGACTTTGATTTGTCACTCAAAGAATGGCACGGGTCTTTAGATGAAGTTCGATTGTACATAAACCTTTTATTAAAAAAAATAATAAACAAAAATTAAAAAAAATAAATTGGGATGGAGAAAAATGATGGTTTATTGTCATTTCAGGCAGTAACCCGTATTTCAAAAGAAAGAACAGAGCCAAAGTTGTTTTTTTTTTACTTTAAATCTTAACGCTCTGATGCTAAAACAAAAGCTTATCTGGAACACTTGTCGCCAAAAAGACAAATATTTCCATCACAAATATTTTTCTTTCTAAATATTCTTCTAAAAAATATTTGTCATCTAATGAAAACAAAATTGCTTTGAAAATAACTCGGTCTATATTTTGAAAATAATCTGGGCTTATCATTTGTCAAAATCTCTAACACTCAATCAACAACGTATATCATTGATTGAGGGGGAGAATGATTTCAATCAAATCAAAAGTTATTTTCAAACTATTGGCACGTAATCGAGCAAGGTCTAATTTTGGATAATAAAAAAGAACAATGTTTTTATACAATTGGATCCAGACCAAGGCTATCATTGTGTTTTCATAAGATACTTAAGCATGTTTAATCATTGGAGTTTAAAGTCTCAGAATTTGAACCTTATCAGTTAAATGTTTTAAAAGCAAGTAACATTTCTCCTCAAAATTATTCAAAAACAATTTAAATCAATAGAGATCACAAATCTCGAAGGATTTGAAAATTGTGATCGGGGGAGAATTTGTGATTTAAATTGGATATAAACAGATAATTCAATTAGTGGTATTATATAGATAATAACAAGCTCTCCTCCCTACATGTGCCAAACGATTTCAAATTTTCCATGCACATGTTAAGGGGGAGCATTTATCTTAAACCAAAATGAATTGAATCGTGATTGATTTGTCTCAAAGGGCAGGTTCCCTCTAATATGTGCGAAACTCTTTCGAATATCAATGCAAATATTGAGGGGGAGCAATCATAAGAAAACCTCATCCTTCCCAAAGTATTTTATCCAATGTATTTAAATACTTAATTTGATCGGGAAGTGATGATTATCATTTTAGAAAATGTTAATCAAAAGATTGGATCTTTCATTCTCAATCTAAGATTTCACAAGTCCTCTTGCCTCAATGTGCTAAAATAATTTCTAATACTTGAAGCACATGTTGAGGGGGACCATTTCTAAAATATCAAAAACAATTAAGGTACAAATGCTTGCATTATATATCACAAGTACCTTGATTGATTTTCAAATGGTTTTCAATCGGTTTCGAGGCGGAAGAACAATATCAAAAACCGACCAATTTTACTTTACGCATGGTCATATAAGGATGGTTAGGTTAGGTATTCATTCCCACGATCCCGCCAGAGCCGGAGGGATCTGCCCAGGGACAATCCACTAGATAGTGTAGAAGTCCTTAGGTATGATGAAAAAAGGAGAAAAGTGAGAAATGTGAAGAGTGCATACTAAGATAGAGCTAGAACTGGAATAAACCCAACAAGGTTCTAATAATGAAGTCTCGGTAAGCACTGAAAGGGTTGAAGAATGAAAAAGAAATGAATGAGAAAAGGGTGAAAAGAAATAGCCCTCCATTAGTTCAACCTTAAGGCAGAAACCGGGTTCAATTCATATGCTAGGGTGGTTGCCAAGGTAACACAGGTATTGAAGACAAGACGTCATGGACCCAGTGACGCACTGCACTACAACTTCCCAAGCTACTCAAGTTCCTCTTAACAGGACTTGTTTCAGTCTCACAGGGAACCTACATAATCTATTGACTTTCTCTTAGAGATGGTTGATATTAAAGAAGGAGACCCTCTCCCTAGTCTCCGACACAGGAAACCAAAATGCAAAATTGAGTCTAGAGCAATGAGATCATCAATAAACCTCTTTAGGACATATTATTATTGAAGACTTACTATTTCACACAATGTGGAAAGTGAGAATCTAATTAAGAGTCCTACGCATTATCCTTGTGTTATTGCCAGAAAATCCGAGTGATATGTAAAATATTCACGATGAAGATGGAAATCCTTCTAAAGCCAACATCAAACAAGCTCTTGGTGGCTGACATGTGAGATCTATACAGTAGATCAAACTTGTGACAACTGGATAGAAACGATGGGGCGATTCAATATTGAATCAACCTTGGTCCAGGAAATGGATTGACGGATACCTTTGAAAAACCGGTAGTTGTGCTTAAAAATATTTTCTGTAGGACATCGACTGTGTATTACATTTTCAATATCAAAAGGTATTTATGATTGAAAATTGATTTCTCTTATAAAACCTTCGTTGTATTGCAAAAACTCTTTCTGACAAGCAATACACGATTGTTTTCAAATATTTTTCATCAATCAGTAAATCTCAATTCGCTGGTTCACTCACTCCGTGTTGTCTTCTTTGAGACGTTCTGGTACCCTGTCAAGGTGATTCTTTGGAATTATATGATGGATCTAAACACACACCTTGTCTTAGTGATATTTTGAGTTATATTAATAAGCACGCGGAATATACTTAGTAATACTTAGAAGGCGGATTGTATGATGTAATGTAAGTGAACAGTTTAACACCAAGCTCCAATATTATTAAGAAATAATAAGAGTGATCTTGCTTATCACTGGGTTACACCTTGAAGCTTATATGAATAATACGTACTCTAAGCAATGACCTAGGATCTCCTTTTATAGCACAAGGAGTCATTTACGAGATAAATATAATCCTAACAATATAGAATATACACAAGATCTTTTCTATACTTATCAATACACGGAAACATAACAATTATCCAAATAGCAGTGGTAATGAGTTTCCACTGCTAGTGTAATCTTTAGCAGTGTTAACCACAAGCGTATCAGTGGTAACTGTTAGCTTTATTCCCAACAATCCTCCCCTAAACTTATGATTTCTCTGCAAATCAATAAGTTTCTTCAATCTGCATCTTCTGTAAGGATTTGGGGAATTCTTTCAAACACTTCTCTTTCTTCTTAATTCCTGAATAGCTCTTGAACATTGATCTTGAAGCCTAAGTAGCAATGCTCTGACCTTTTCATTGTCTTCATGAACTCTGATTGTTGTACACAGCATCATAGTGAGAGTTCCAAAATCTGAGTGGATATTCTTTTCAAAAACATGAATGCATCCACTCCATTTATCAGAAACATGATGAACTTCACATGAATCATAATAATACCGTTTAGTACCAGGACATGAACATGAGAATTTCCAGAAATCATCGTAAGTATCTGGTTCATAGAGCCTTCTTAGATTAACCCACAACTGCATTGCCTTCATATCTTTGAGATTTTCAGCATCAAACCTTTCTTGAACCAATCTCCACAAAGTATCCAGATCATATCTGTCACATGCTTTGATGAGTTCTTCAAACTGAATGAATGATGAAGTTTCACCACCTAGCCTCGTAATCTTCCATGTTGGAGCAAAATTGCTAGCAGTGTATACTTCCCAATCAATAATAGGATGTCTGACTTGCAGTGGTTCAGGGTAAAAATCTTCTTCTTCTATCAATATCATTTCAGTCATCTGATCTTCAGTAAATTTCTCAGTTGGAACTCTTTGTTCTTCAAAAAATTTTGTCTTCTTAACTGTCTGAGATTCACTATCTTTGGACTTTCTCTTCAGATGACGATATCTTATTTCTTCTTCTTCATAATTCATAGGAATAAAATATTTATCTTGTCTTTGAACCCTCTAGTAGATACCTTCAACTTGATCATCACTCATCCCTTGGAATTGATGTCTTTTCCAGCCACCAACTTTGCAACAATAATCTTTCATCATTGCTATAACTTGTGCCTTAGTTGGTTGTCGTGGTTTCTTTTGACCCTTCTTGACTGAAACAATAGCATCACTCATCCCTTGAATAAAGTCCTTTAACTGTGCGGTTCTTTGTTCTTCAGTTAAAGACTTATCTGCAATAAGGTCAACTGCCTTCTTCTTGATCACTGGATCATTAGCAATCAAGAAATAAATCTCTTGGTCTGTAAGTACATAGCTGAACTCTGGAGTCTTTTCTCTGAATATTGTAGGTGGAACAGTGGAAACTGGATTTACATCTATTGGATCAGTGGTGTCCATTCTGCCCAGCCTTTTAGCCTCCATGAAGTCTGCAATCTCTATCTCATCTAGTCTTTTCTTATTAGCAACTTGATCTTCATTGATCTTTCTAGCAACTTCTGCATCATGAGCAATTTGAGCTTGTTCTTTCTTTGAAATCTTTCTTCTTTGTTGCTCAATACTCTGCACAACTGCTTTACCTTTCTTCTTTTGCAGTGGTAATAACTTGATTATCAGTGGTAACTTCTTCTGTAGTGGGAATGAAATCAGTGGTTGCTGTACTAAAAATTTCTTGCTCTAGTTGTTGTTGAGGAACTTCTTGAGTATCAGCTTAAGCTTCCTCATTACCTTTTCTTGAAATACCTTCATCTCCAAAATCAATTTTCCTCCCCATGGTTTCAGCATCTGTTTTCCTCCCCTGTTTGGGAGAATTTACCAAATTTTATTGAAACCTTCTGAATCACCATTATCAGGTGAGGATGGAGATGATTTCACAATCTTTGTTGTTTTTCTTTGCTTCAACCCCTGCAACTCTTCCTTCAAGATCTGAATCTCCTCTTTCAAATGTGTAATATCCTTGGCATATTGCTCCTTTATTTGTGCCAAGTCTTGTTCTAGAGATACAACCTGCTTTGCTAATTCGGTACAAAGTTCCATCAAATCCAGTTGTTGCCCACTGCCCTCAACACCTCCAACTGTGTGACCTGTTGGGAGAGGTGAATCATAGGGTATTGGCTCAAATTCCTCCCTAGTTGGACTATAGTGAAGCCTGGAACCACCACTTCTTGTTCCTAAACCAAAAGGATCAGGGACATGCTGTGTTGTAATGAGAGGAGTTGGCTATTTGTGCCTCCTCTCATAGGTGTGAGAAACTGGTGGAGTGTAATCAATGTGTAGAACAGTGATTATGGGTGAGTTTTTTACCTGTGAAATCTTTGCAAGCATTTTAGGAAAAAGAGGTGTAATAATCCTGTTGCCATTTTTGTTCATGTTTTGAAAAACTTTAGGCTTAAGGCAACGGATTTTATAAACTCTTGTATGGGGTTGCAATTGAAATTCATTTAACACTGCTTGTACAAACCTTAGATACATCAAAAATTTTGTTGAACTCTTTACATTGCCTTTCATACTTGTAAAAATATAGTTTGACCAATTAAAAATCCTATCAGTGGCTAGACAAACAAAAGGGTAAGCCATTGTTGAACTCAATTGTTCATAAGATGTTTTCTTAGGAGTTAGACAATGTAAAAGAGTATGTATAAAAAATCTCCAATGAGGACAAAAACCACTCTTTTTTAAAGTAGCCTTTTTGTCAGTGGTATCATACCTCATGGATGAAAGATGTGTATGAATTTCTAGCATAGGTAATGTGATGATACCATTGAGATCATCCAATTGGAGAATCCTCCTCAAGGATGCCTCAGTAACATCAATAGTTACCCCATCCACAGTGGCTCTAAGAGCATCCACTGTGTCATGTGTATCTCTATTTTCAATTGTTATGGACTGAACAGAATTCCAAAACTGTTTGATTTGAGAGATATAGATTGTGGGATTAAGAACTAAAACATACCTTATTGATTGTACAATAATTCGTACGACCAGGCCTTCGATGATGATCGAAGGGTATGAGGGGTGATATGCTTGCGCCAAACTTGTAGCCAATCTGCAATAAGAAATAGTAGACACTTCGTTAAGTGATTGCGCAGGGGTTGGGCCCTCCGAACCACCTCCGGCGTGAGAGTAAGTATGTGATATGTGTTGTAAATAATATGGAGTATGTGAAATACTGTGTTGAATGAACATACCGTTGAAATGACTCGTCCAACCTATTTATAGGTGAAGAAAGTAGCTTGACGTGTTAGCACACGTTTAGGAGATCATGGGGCGCCCCCGATTTGTGGTAACCGCTAGGGTTTCATCCCCACTATCTCGGCCTTGGCGGGGAAGCTAAGGAAATAGTGGGAACGTGGGGGAAGACTAAGTCAAGGTTCTCCTTTGTCTTGGCACCTTCAAGAGAAGACACCGAAGGGCATAGGCCTTCGGCTGGCGAATTCCCAACTGGTAACCATGTCAATGATGAATGGTTTTACGCCACCATTGACTTTTGAAGAAAGACTTGGGTCTTCGTAATGCAAGTTCAACTGAGGCCGAAGGAGGGTCCTTCGACCTTATCAGAGGATACGTCATCAAGCCCCCAGTCGAAAGTGATATGTACGAACAAGAAATATTGCTTACGACTCAGAAATAGAAACGAAACCTCCCTTTCGTCACAAAAAACGAACGAAGATGAAAAGTCTTGCACCTATTGACCGTAATTAATGCAAACACTTATCCTAACCACCCTTTTTCCTCAGTAAAAGAAAACATCATTTCAAAATTTAAAAAGGGTTTGAAATCCGGTGGTAAGGGGATAAGTCAGGACACGTTTAGGACCGAGATTTAACATATGTGAGGGTATATAAAGTTAAAAAACAGTAAAACCCTAACATTATTTGATCTCATGCCCAAGTTTTAACCTACTAAAACCTCCTCCGATCAAGCTTTCGATCAAACAAGGTAAAGTGTTCCTTCGTATCTGTTTTCAAATACTTTATTGTAGATTTTAGAAGGATCAATGTCTACAAATAAGAAATTTGTAATCAAACAACAAGGTTGCACCTTGACAAAGGAGGAGCTTAAAGCATTCCTCACCGATTACCCAATTCCAAAAGAGCATAAAATCATGTTACCTAGTAGGAATCAAGGGATTTTTTATGCCCCTGAAAACTATGTAGGCTTATACACCCATGCATTCACCACCTCCAACCTTAGGATACCCTTGCACCCTTTGATTTTAGAACTCCTCCAGTACTATGATGTACACTTATCTAGGTGTAACCCATTTGGCCTAGCCAAGCTTACGACATACATTGTGATGTGCAAAGCTTATGGGTTTGAACCATCATTAACTGTGCTGAGGGGTTTTCTGAATTTATACCCTGGAGGAGATTGGTTGACCTTGGCTAAGAGGGGTGAAAGGGATGTACCCATTCTCATAGATAGGCCATTTACGAACATCAGGAACTGGAAAGGAAAATTCTTTTATATCCAAAACACCATTATCCCTCCCACTTTCCCTGCATTGTTAAACCCAGAATTTCAATATGATGAAAAAAGGTTCAATGATCCCTTGCCCTATACGGTGAGAAGGAATCCTTTGTATCAACGTTTGGCTCGTCATCCAGCTGATTGCCAAACATTCCCTGAGCCAATTCTTTTCATGGATGGCCTTGCTGAAAGAATGGAGGGATCTCCTTTGGTACCTGAGATTATTTGTGATGGAGAAAGTATGTATTTTTTTTATTAAAATAAGAAATAAAAACTTATCTTTCTGATATTTATCTTATTTGTTCCTTCGTGCGAAATGTCATTGGAAATTTTGTGGTAGCTGGTGGTGCAAAGGAGGTTAGCTTCATTCCAAAGAATCCCAAAGAGACGAGCTATGGTGTGCGGTTCTCCGTCGGTGTTGATAAATGACAATGATGTGGAAGCCCACCCATCGAGCTCTTGCTTCGCTCCTCCCCGGCAAAGGAACCCATAGATGTGGAAGACCAGCTTGTGGAGAATGTTGCTGACTCTTATGAACCAGTCTCCGAAGGACAGTTGGCCATCGTAGGACCCTCCGTCATTCGTGAGAGGGTCCGAAGCAGGAAAGGTACCAGTGCAAAAGCTGTGAAGTCAGCTTCAAAGAGGAAGCTTGTCCTACCTACTCCTCCCTCTCGAACTACCCGGCAAAAGAGTGTCCAGGCTAAGGCTGTGGTATTTCCAGCCATTGAAGGGCCCAGCGGCGATGATATCCTTGGTAATTTCTCTTGCCTATTACAAAAATTAGATAACAGTAGTAATATATTAACAAGTCTACATATTCTCTGAGGTCTTCCTGATACGAAGGAACTTTCCTCTCCCTTAGCTTGTCATCTACTCGTGGACCGTGTAATCCCACCCAGCTGGAAGGGGGTGATGGACAACATGTCCATAGAAAGGCTCTACGACCTTCATGATAAGAGTTATGTCCGACAGTGCATGCTAGACAAGCAACTCAATGCTAGGACAAGGGAGCTGCTCCGTACTGTCACCAAAGGTCGAGAAGAAATGGATGTTATGCTGAAAAGGGAGAAGGCTAGGGATAAGAAGTATGCAGACCTGAAGAAGAAGTGTGAAGATGCCTTGGAGGATTTTGACAAGAACCCCTTGGTGCAAGATCTCAGAGCTGATAATGAAAAGCTCAAAGGTCAACTAGCAGCGAGCGAGGCTGAATGTAGCAGACTAACTATTGAAGGCTCAAAGGTCGTAGGCTATAAAGAGCAGGTATCTGTTCTTTCATCCAAGTGTGGAGGCCTCGAAGGAGAGAAAGCGAAGCTGTTGGACCAAGAGATCAAGCTCAGAGAAAAGTTAGATGGGTTAAACCTTCATATGAAGATGCTGAAGAAGGACAGGGTGGACCTGATAACCAAGGTTATCCCCTACATTGCCTTGGAACTTTACCATAGTGATGATGTGGGGAATGCACTTGGGAACCTGGTGAATGCTTCCATATATCATGGCAAGTGTACCACTTTGGAGGAGATAGCTGCGACAAAGGAACCGGTAAAGCTGGAGAAAGTTCCATACTACAGGGAAACTCATGAAAAAGAGTATGATGATGTAGGTAATGAATTGTTTGCTTTGGAGTTCCCTTTCCTTGCTGAAGTGATGAAGGACCCAGCAGCCTCTGTGGAGGACCTGCTAGCTAAAAAGCCAAGGAAAGTCCAGCCTCCCTCTCCTTCGAAGAAGACTCCGTCACCAAAGGCTCCATCCCCAGGTTCAGCTAATCCCACTCATTCCAAGGTTTGATGAAGGCAACCATGTGGTTGTAATTTGATCCCCAGGGTGGTATGTACCGTGTTTTAAAACAATTTGTTTGTGTTCCTTTCCAGGCTCTATGCCTGATGAAACAATTAACAGTTGGTGTGTGTGATCTAGGCTTCGGCCTAAGACAATGTTTTGCTTGGTTGGATCATTAAGGCTATGGCCTGTTTAGACTAGTTAAACTAGTCATTAATCTACATTAAAGCCACTAGTGCTTGTATTTTACCATGTGTGATTCTTCTCTTTTTATTTTACTTGCGTAAAAAAAATTCTTACAACCTTAGGCGTATGGTAGATGCATAGCCTCATTGTGTGTAGTTACTTGACCAAGAATATTAGCTATTGTATAATTTGACTGCTGACAGAGGGTTGCGACCCACTCCATCTTAATCCTTTGGGCAGCAAAAGGCTTAAAATACCTTAAGGCCATATAGGAAAGTTAATGTGAAGTTGAGCTGGATGTTATGCATATGAGCAAGACATGTTGTTAGTCTTTGTACATCCCTTCGACATTGAAACTTATAAAGCGACTTGGTGGGAAAATATTTTTTGTATTGACCGAAACAAGAGATTTGAGGGAAATGCGTTATATAATTAAGTGGGAAGGGAGGATTGCATCATTTTAAGAAATGAATACTAGACGCCTACCATTAATGCTTCTTTCCCCGAGTGAGAAGAATGCAAATACATTCATTGAAAGAAAAATAAAAAATGTCCTTAGACATTGTAAGTTTCATACGTGGAACTTACGAAGGGTAGTACCATTCCAAGTTCTATCAATAGCGTCTCCATCCAAGGTTTCCAGCTTGTAGGCTCCGTTGCCATATGCTTCCTTAATAACGTAGGGCCCTTCCCATGTAGGTCCTAGTTTACCCTGTTGAGTCGGAGGACGTATTCCCCTGGTTTGAAGGTCGAAGGACGAACCTGACTGTTGTAGTACCTTTCAATTTTTTGCTTATGGATAGCCTCCCTGATTGAAGCTATTTCCCTTCGTTCTTCGAGTAGGTCTAGGTTGCTACTGAGTCTTTCTTCATTGTCTGCTGCTTCGAAGTTCATGACCCTTTCTGTTTCGACACTTACTTCCGAAGGGATGACAGCTTCAGTGCCATATGTCAAGCTAAAAGGCGTCTCCCCATGACTTGACTTTGTATGCGTTCTATGAGCCCAAACTACTTGAGGTAGTTCATCTACCCAACCGTGGTGACTGTATCCCATCCTTTGTTCTATTCCTTAGATGATGTCCCTGTTAGTGACTTCCACTTGTCCGTTACCTTGAGGACGGTAGACGGAAGTGAAGGATTGTTTGATAGTCAGGCCTCTACAAAACACTGGGAATACCCCTTTGGCGAACTGCTTCCCATTATCTGAAATGATGATGTAGGGTACTCTGAACCGACAGATAATATGTTCCCACACAAACTTTTCCATGTGCCTTCCTGTGATGGATGCCAAAGGCTTCGCTTCCACCCATTTAGTGAAGTAGTCAATGGCTACAACCAAAAACTTTACTCCTCCTGGAGCAATTGGTAAAGGAGCTACGGTGTCTATCCCCTATTGGCTGAAGGGCCATCCGGATGTCACAGAGGTCATATCTTGTTTTGGTAGCCGTGGAACCCTTGAGTGAACTTGACAGGCTTCACACTTCTGAATGATTTTGACAGCGTCCCTCGCATCGAAGGCGAGTAATATCCGATCCTCATGATTTTAGAGACAACGGAGCGGGGTCCTGCGTGACGCCCGCAGGATTCTTCATGCACTTCTTGAATGATGTTGGTGGCTTGCCTAGGTCCTACACAACGAAGCCATGGGGACAAAAAGGATCTTCGATATAGGTAGTTCCCCATGATTACATCGTGGTGCTTTGATGCGACCTTCGAGCTAATTTCTGATCCTCCGGTAGTATACCATTTATTAGATATTCTCTAATTGGAGTCATCCAATTTGAGTCTTCCTCCAGTATTACGTCTGACACTTCCTTTTAGACGATGGACCTATCTGCCAATACTTTGACCAGAGCTTCTTTAGTTAAATGAGCAAATGCCATTGATGCCAGTTTGCTAAGTGCATCTGCCTTCTTGTTTTGATTTCTCCGAACATGCTCTATGTTGTAGGATGTAAACCCTTCGAGCATTTCCTTGGCCTTATCCAGGTATTGCTTGATCACATGTTGTCTCGCCTCGTAGGAGCCTTTTACCTGATTGGCCACTAGTTGTGAGTCAACGAAAATGGCCAAGTCTTCTACCTCCGTGTCCTTAGCCAATCGGAGGCCTGCTAGCAAGGCTTCGTACTCTGCTTCATTTTTAGTAGCATCGAATTCAAAGTGGAGTGCATAAGTGTACTCCTTCCCTTTGGGGTCAACAAGCATGAGACCTGCGCCATAATCGTCGGAGCTGGAGGCTCCGTCAGTATAAAGTTTCCACCCTTCGACCGCCTTATCAGGCTTCTCTTCAGCAACTTTTGTGTCCTGCTTTGGTTCGGAGGGTGTTTACGCTAAGAAGTCGCCAATATTTTCCTTTGACCGAGTTTCTACCTTTGTATTCAATTTCGTGTTCTCCTAGCTCGATAGCCCACTTAGCTATCCTTCCAGATTTCTCCTGGTTCGAAATTATTTGCTTAATGGGTTTGTCAGTAAGTACGGTTATGGGGTTAGCTTCGAAATACCTTCGAAGGCGCCTCGCAGCATGGACCAAAGCCAAAATTAACTTCTCCAGTGCTGGATAATTTAGCTCAGCTCCTTGTAGAACCCTGCTAACGAAGTAGATAGGGATTTTCTTCTTCTCCCTTTCTCCCAATAACACAGCGTTGATGCTTTCGAAGGAGGCTGCGATATACATAAACAACACTTCGCCTTTGATGGGGGCAGTAAGTGTAGGTAGAATAGCCATGAACTCCTTGAGCTTTTGGAAGGCAGCTTCTGCATCTATACCCCACTGAAACATCTTTTTATAGGTGAACCCTTTGAGTGTCTTGAAGAACGACAAAGATCTGTCTGCACCCTTCGATAAGAACCTGCTGAGGGCTGCTAGCTTTCCGTTCAGACTTTGCACTTCCTTTAGGGACTTAGGAGGCTGAAAATCCGTGATGGCCTTAACCTTTGAAGGTTTGGCCTTAATACCTTGCTTGGTGATCAGATGTCCCAAAAATTATCCTTCTTCCACACCGAAGGAACATTTCTTGGGGTTTAACTTCATGTTGATGCGCCGAAGCGGTCGAAGGTTTCCCTGATGTCAAAGAGCATGTCCTCCTCCATTCTACTTTTGATAACCATATCGTCTACGTATGCCTCTAGATTCCTACCTATCTGTTTGTGGAAGGCTTTGTCCACTAAACGTTGGTAGGTGGCACCTGCATTTTTCAAACCAAAAGGCATCTTTTTGTAACAATAAACGATTTTTCCTGTAAAAAAGGCTGTCTTCTCTTCTTCCTCTTCCGCCATTTGTATCTGATGGTAACCCTTATAAGCGTCTAGAAAACACTTTAGCTGAAACCCTAACAAAGATTCTACTTTCCAATCGATTTCTGGCAGAGGATAGCAGTCCTTCGGACAGGATTTGTTAATATCCGTGAAGTCCACACACATTCGCCACCCTCCATCATGCTTCTTGACCATCACCGGATTGGCTACCCAAGTTTGATACTTCACGTCCCTGAGTATGCCTGCTCTGAGCTCATCCACTTCTTTGCATCTGTGGCATTTCTTTTCGTGAGCCAGGCTTCGACGCTTTTGCTTGATAGGTTCAATATGTTTGAACTCATTAAGCTTGTGTTCAGTGCCGAAGGGCTTTCCGTCTATGGTGAGAGTTCTGGGGACCCCCTTCATGTCAGAGTAGGTCCATGCGAAGACATCTGCATTGGCCCGTAGTACCTTTTCCAATTCTGCTTTAAAGGAGGTAGGGAGCGGCTTCTCGATTACCACCGTTTGATCAGGATAGAGATCGTTTACTACAATGCGTTCTTCAAAGATCTGTGCAGCTGAGAACATCTTTCGGAGGATCTTTCGAAACCTGTTTGACCCTTTTGCCTACTTCCATAGGCCTCTTCACGTTGTAGCTGGAGAAATCAGTTCCAATACCGAAAGGTGTTTGGAATTTGACCGCGGCATGTATAGTGGAGACAACAATGCCCATCTTCTGCATTTCCGTTCTCCCTATCAATAGGTTATAGGGAGATTCAAACCTTACGATCGTGAAAACCGTGAGTTTCTTCTTTTAGCCTTCCTTCTCCAATCGTAACCTCTAGAGGGACTTCTCCCAAGGGCCATGAGTGTTCCCCTGAGAACCCTACCAAGGGTACCTTCGAATCTACTCTCTTTGACCTTATTGAAGGCTTGAGTTTTAGAAAACAGCATTCGTAGATCACTTCACAAGAGCTACCACAGTCTAGGTAGGACCTGTTTACTTCTCTGTTGAAGATCAAGACCTTGATGACCACGGGGTCACTTGAAAGAACTTTCCCTGTGATTGAAGGAAAAGTGACATCTCCTACTCCGCATAGTGCTTCCTCTGCTTCTTTCCTCTTTAAACCAGAGGCATCCTTATACACCATCAGGATAGGTGCTTCGGCAGGCGTAGTGTCTTTCCCCAATTGTGTGTCGGAGACCTTTTCTTTTCCTTTCTTTATACCTTTCCCAAAATGTCCCAATTGGCCAGACTTCATGGCCTCTTCTATCTGTTTCTTGAGCTTTATACAATTGTTGGTGTCGTGTCCGTAATCGTCATGGAAGTAGCAGTATTTGGAAGTATCTCTGGGCCTTCCTCTATTTGCCAAGCGAGGAGGAGGATCAAAGGTCTTCGCAGCCTTTTCCGTAGCAAGTATCTCCCTTCGAGATTTGGACAGATTAGCCAAGAGCCCGTGGTTGATGTTTTTATGGTACGGTGTAAATCTGTCCCTTCCTTTGTGTCTGTTCTTTGACCCTTCCCATGATGGATGCTTCGGGGCTTTGTTGTGACTTTCTTTATTCTCGACCGGAGCCCCGTTGGTAGACACTTCTTTGGCTTCGATCCAGGTGTAAGACTTCTCCACCAAACCCTTATAGGTTGCAGGAAGGTCAGTGGAGAGGAATTCAACCAAACTTTTCAGAGGCCATCCACCAAACCCCCTGAGATGCGTTGGTCTTCCGCAAGCCCATTATCCGTAAGGTGTCATCGGTGTATCTGTAATGAAAGCCCCGGTGCTCTCGTTTCCTTCGCTGATGTTGTGCAATGTTAGGTTCCTTCTTGTGAACTTTTTCTGTTGGCTGAAATGTGATCTGAATTTTGCCTTGAGATCATCCAAATTCACAATGCTACCTGGTTTTTTCCCGTTCCACCATATACGAGCGGAGTCTCGTAGGGTATATGTAAACATGTGGCAAGCAACGGTCATAACCCACTTCTGCATTCTGATAGCCCCTTCGAACAGGTGTAAGAAGTTATCCGGGTCCCCTTTCCCATCATACGTACCAATATGCGCGGGCATTTTCAACCCATCAAGCAAAGGGTAGTCTTCTATCCATCTTACGAAGGGTGTTGTAGAGCCCATGGACTCTGAATAAAGGCAGTTATAAGGTGGCATGTAGGTAGGGGCAGCATTGTATGGGTTATGATTTGGAGGTATCCCAACAGGGTTTTGTTTAACATATTAAGGGTAAGCAGTAGGTATATAAGGCGGGTGACTTCCGACAGGGTACGAAGGATATACCATAGGTTGCTCATAGGGCATGCTTCCGTATGGTTGTGTAAAACTGGGGTTACTAACCTGCCCATTAGGTGGGGGATAGACCCCTTGTGGGTATGATTGAGCCTGAAAAGGAGGGTACATACCGTGAGGAGGATGATTTCCTCCCCTATTTATTTGAGATGGATTGCCTTCTACGTACGGATGCGTGAGAAGGTCAGAACGGAACCCCCCTCGGCTTCTTCCCGGATGAGCCGCCAAAGAGGGTGGCAAGTTAACCTCTGTAGTATCCCTTCGGTGACTCCTTCCATTGGAGCCTTCTATCTTTCCTTCCCTTCTTGTCGGAGCCCTCTCCGGAAAGTCTTCAAAACCAACTGAACTTCCACTCGGCCTTCGACTGCTCGGAGACCCTATCCTTAGCACTGAGCGTGTAGCCTAAGGAGCCAAGGGCCTAGTCTCCATTTCTAACTCTTCGTCATACTCATCGCTTGAGTATTCTAACTCCCTACGCATCTCCACATTACGAGCTTACCTCCTTCGATCCCTCAGTAAAGATTCTAATGCTTCGATGTTATCTTCGACAAACGCTAGACTGATTACCGGTTCAGGGTTAGCCGAGGTTGAAGCATGATTGTTGGGAGTGATTTCAGGGTGAGATCGTGTTGTAAAGGTGGATGCGGTTATCTTGGGAAGGTTGTTAGGATCATTGACTGGGATTGGTGTCAAGGTCGAGAAACCCGGAGGGGGTGTATCCTCTCTTCCTTGATTCATTCCGTCAAACTAGTGAGAGTGATTGACTGGGTGTAAGTTTGGAATAACCACACCAATAGTAGCAGGTCCCACGGATGGCGCCACTGATTGTACAATAATTCGTATGACTAGGCCTTCGATAAAGATTGAAGGGTATGTGGGGTGATATGTGTGGAAAACTAGAAGGGGGGGTTGTATAGTTTTGCCGATTTTAAGTTGATTTCAAAAAATTTAGATTCGATATTATGTGAAATCGTATGGATGTTGAGAACGTATAGATCTAATGATAGTGCAAGCAAATAAATAAAGTTAAGGGATAGAAAAGACACAACCGATTTATAGTGGTTCGGCTACAAGGTCACCTTCCTTGCCCTACTCCACTCCCCGAGTCACCTAATCGAGAGTTCAAGCACTATGTCAACAAACTCCTTCACTTGGCAGAGAAGCCTTCACAACGTAGCTTACACTTTTTCTGGTACAAAGCTAGATACCGAGTCCGTAGCACGGCGGACCAAACCAACACAACTATTACAAAACAAATATGTGAAATATCAAATACAAGATCTTCGATACAGAAATCTTCGGAGTGACAAATCAATCAAGGACCCCTTGCTTGGATGACTTGTAGAATGCTCGTGATCTCGCCTTAGAGAAGGACCTATATGAGGATCAGAAATAGAAAGAAAGAAGAACAACTCTCTAGATCAAGTGATCTATATGTTAGAAGATAATGAGAGTGTATGAGAGATTTAGTAAGAAGAGGGGTGAATTAGAATGAAGAAATGGCTCTCTATTTATAGGCAAATTTATCCTCTGTTCCTCGGATCCCATGGATCCCTCCCACTTAGGATCCGTCTAGTGTAATCCTAGGGATCCGTGGTACGCTCCTCTTTGCCCATGGGTTTTTTGGTTATGGATTGGTCCATGGTTTTTCTTTAGATTCAATGTATCTAAGTATACATTGTATCTAGCCAACTTGGGTATGGGTTATGATCCATGGGTTATGGTTTTTACCCATCCTAATAAACTATTACAAAAAATGCTTAATTATTACATTTTTGTATTTAAATGGCTATATGTAAATGCTTTACAAAAATAATATGTATCCTTATAATTATACTTAAGATAACATTACATTTATTATCAACAAAACACAAAGAGATCGCAAAATATTAATAAACTTTTTACGGTTTATTTGTATTAACAATCTCCCCCTTTTTGTTGATGACAAAACATAATGTTATGATGAGTAAAACTTAAGAGTAGATGCATGTTTTGAAATCCCCAAAGTTTTACTTCTTCTCCCCCTTTTTGTCGAAACAAAAAGTTAACCCTTGGAAGAAATAAACAAACTTCTAACTCCCCCTTGACGGTAGCTCCCCCTTGTTTGGGGTGTCAAGTGAAGAAAAATAAAAAATCCTACAAAAAGAAAGGTTAGTAACATGCTTATATAATCTTGTGGTTGCCGAGAATCAAGATTGGGAGCCAAGGTATGTAAACAGGGCCTTGTAATAAAACAACAAAGTGTAGTGGTATTTATGCCAACTACAAGCGTGTAAAAATAAGAACAAGACTTGTTCTTGAAAATGACTTTAAAAGAAAAATAATAGTAAAAGTAGAAAATAGTAGTAGTGATTCCTTCCATGCTTGCATAAGGTTATGGATGGAGGTTTTGATGAGTAATGGTATTGATGCGATCAAGGATGAGGTTGAGTATGAAACGCATTTCTTCCCTAACTTCTATTGCAATTTCCCTAGTGGATTGGCAATATTCACAATGTAAATGATGTGGGTAATGAGTGCAGAAGTTTTTCGGGTTGTTTTGATTTGAGTTATGCGGAAGTTGTGGTGGAAAATAGGAAAATATGGATCAATATCCAGAATGTTTGTAAATGGTGGTGGAAAAGAACCTAGATGTTCTTGTAATGTGATGGGAGCTAATGGTGGTGATGTTTCAAGATCTTGAAATATAGTATTTGGAGATGTGGGGGTGTTGAAAAGACTAATTCTTTTTCTTTAGGTTGGTTAGATCTTGTTAGAGTCTTAAGGAGTTCCAAAAGAGTTATTTTAGGTGGTGATGAAGTTGGTGTACTTGTTGGTGATGAGGGAGGTGCTATAATGGAAGCATCTTGTGGTGAGTTATTTGTTGAGGATGAACTATTTGAGGTTGGTTTTGCTAAACAACAAGATCGGATACTAATCCGTGCGGATATCCTAGCATTTGATTGTGGTATTTTGGATGGTGGAAGTACAAAGGTTTGGATATCATGATTGTTTGTACTAGATGATTCTCCTAAAGGGTTTTTGGATGACGTGATCAAGTGTTTTTGTGAGAAGGAGATGGAGTATGCAAGCATTTTGGGAGTTCTATATCTGGAAAAACAAAGCATTGTAATGATGCTTGACCCAAAATGTGGATTAAAATCTAATGATTAGATATGAATTCAAGGCATGTGATCATGAGAACACAAGCATTAAAGAGCATACTCCCAAAAATGAAACAAATGTGGATTTTTCATCTAAAGTGAAAAAAAATAGAAGTTGAAAAATGTTTTACGTTTCACGGATCCCATGGATCCTTCTCTTGAGGGATCCGTCCAGCATTAAGGCTGGGATCCGTGGGTCTGCAGTGATTCAGCAGACACAAAATTTTCCTTTTGGAAACATTTTTGCCTAGTGTGTGCCTATATGCAAACTATTTGGAGTTTCGGTTATCTCGACCCCTAAAAAGAAATAAAAATAAACTAGAAGTATAAAACCATCCTATTGAGATAACCCGAAAACACATATTTAGTACATGAGTACGTAATTTTGTGTTATCAATGCTCCTAATTCATTGTTGCTTAAATGAATGTACCCGAAAACACATATTAGTTATGTGTCCCCTTTAGCATTCAAAAGACATGAGATGCAATGAAAACGGGTTTTTACTTTGTATTAATAATGAAAAAGCGATTTGTCCTAGACGTGAGAAATTGCTTTTATGAAATTGATACGGGAAGGTATCATCCTTTTAGAAAACATTGTGAAAGTAGGTTTTCTTTGAAAATGTGTGTATGAAAAATAAGAAAGCTATAAGTGGAAAACTCATCTTGTGTTTTGAAAATTCCCGTATTCTTTGTGAGTTGTGCGTGAAATAGAAATCCTAGACTCAGAAAGAAGAAGGCTAGTGTTTACATACCTTGTAGAGTCAAATAAGTTACGACCTTTGTTCCATTAGACCAAGACCAAGACGAAGTAGGTTGAATTGTTCCCGCTTCAACGGTTTGGTGAGGGCGTCGGCTATGTTGTCTTCGGATGCTACCTTCTCAATAGAGATGTTCCCTTTTGAACATTGTCTCTTAGGAAGTGATGACGAATCTCTATATGCTTTGTGCGAGAATGCAATACCCGATTCTTGCTTAAGTCGATGGCACCTTTGTTGTCACATAGGATGGCTATGTCGCTTAGATGGATGTCGTAGTCTACTAACGCTTGTTTCATCCATAGTGCTTGTTGGCATGCTTTTTCGGCGGAGACGTACTGGCCGGTTGTTGATATTGCAAGTGCCGTTTGTTTCTTAGAAAACCATGATGTTAAACAACATCCCATAAAAGTACATACCCCACTTGTACTTTTTTATCAACGTAATCACCGCATGTCGTGAATCTGCATATACAATTGTTTCTACTCCCCTGCCCTTAGGATACCATAATCCTAATTGTGTTGTACCCTTAATATATCTAAATATCCATTTTACGGCTTCTAGGTGTGATGTTTTAGGGTCTTCTTGAAACCTAGCACATAAGCAAACACTAAACATGATATCCGGCCTACTTGCCGTGAGGTAGAGAAGGCTACCTAGCATGCCGATATTTAGTATTATCTACGGATTCTCCGTCTTCATCTTTTGTGAGTTTGGTGTCGGATGACATTGGAGTCCTAATTGTTTTTTACTCTTCTAGACCGAATTTCTTTAACATCTCCTTGATGTATTTAGATTGATTGAAGAAGATACCATCTTCTACTTGTTTTATTTGTAGACCAAGAAAGAAACTAAGTTCGCCCATCATACTCATCTCGAACTCGTCATGCATGATTTTAGAGAAATCATCACACATGTCTTGACAAGTGGATCCAAATATAATATCATCTACATATATTTGTACTATGATTATATGTGACTCTCTTTTCTTTGTAAAAAGTGTGTTGTCAACTAACCCCATGGTGTAGTTGTGTTTAAATAGAAATGAATTGAGTCTAGCATACCAAGCTTTTGGAGCTTGTTTAAGACCGTAAAGGGCTTTTTTTAATTTATACACATGTTTGGGTTTTTCAAAATCAATGAAGCCCGGAGGTTGAGCTACATATACTTCTTCATTTATGAAACCATTTAGAAAAGTGCTTTTGACATCCATTTGATAAAGCTTTAGATCATTAGCACAAGCATACGCAAGAAGTATTCTTGTAGACTCTAATCTAGCCACGGGGGCGTAGGTCTCATCAAAGTCTATTCCCTCTTGTTGGTTATACCCTTGAGCAACGAGTCTAGCCTTGTTCCTAGACACTACTCCGTTTGCATCTAATTTGTTTTTATAAACCCATTTTGTTCCTATTATTGTTTGATTACTAGGTGGAGGGACAAGTGTCCAAACATCATTAGAACCAAATTGATTTAGTTCTTCTTGCATAGCCATTACCCAACTTTCATCTTTTATGGCTTCTTGTGTATTCTTAGGTTCAAAGGTTGAAACGAAACAAAACAAGCTACTTTGGTTTTGAACTTGAGACCTTAATGTTCGTTCTTTTAGTTTTCCTATGACTTTATCTACGGGGTGATCTTTGGACTCTTTAATGTTTATTATTTCATCACTTAGAGGTTCTTCTTCTTCACTTATCTTTTTCTTTATTACTATAGCTTCACTTTCTATAATCTCGTCATCGACAAGAGGTGGAGAGGGTTTGGGGGGACTTTCATCAAATTTTATATTTAATGACTCTTCTACCTTCATTGTTTCTTTGTTTAATATGACGTAAGCTTTGCTATTTGGCGAATAACCTAAAAGATACCTTGGTTGATTTAGGATCAAATTTTGTAAGGTAATCTTTAGTGTTAAGAATAAAACATTTACTACCAAAGACTCTAAAGTGATTTAACGTAGGCTTTTTGCCTTGAAGTAAATCATATGGAGTTTTCTCTAAGATTGGTCTAATCAAGACTCGATTAGTATATCGTTGAAGTATCAACGGCAATACACAAAAAACTTTTGAGGTATGGATTGTTCATTAAGCATGGTTCGACTCATTTCTTGTAGAGTTCTATTCTTTCTTTCTACTACCAAATTCGATTGTGGAGTCGTGGGCCGAGAAGTTGTGAGTAATACCATTAGCGTCACAAAAGCTCAATTGCACTTCATTATCAATTCCCTACCATGATCCGTCCTAATAGACACTATGGGACTTCCTAGTTGTCTTTGGATCTTTTTGCTTAATATTTCAAAATAGTTAAAGGTTTCCATTTTGTTCTTTAAAAATTTTCTCCATGTATACCTAGAGTAGTCATCCACTATTACCAAAGTGTAGTAGTTGCCTCCATAACTTTGGATAGCGGATGGACCAAATAAATCCATATGTAGTAATTCTAGACACCTAGTTGGGGACACCATGTTTTTAGCTTTATGACTCGAATGAGCTTGTTTTCCTACATTACAAGCATCACAAAATGATGTTCATATTTTAACTTAGGTAGATCTCTTACTAGATCTTTGGATGATAGCGATTAAGAACTCAGTCGCATGTTGGCGTGACCCAATCTTCGATGCCATAAGGTCGAAGTATCATCCATAGAGGTAAGACATAGTTTGTCTTTAGGTTCATTACCGATTTTAATGACATAGACTCCATGTTTCCTAATTCCTCTTCCTATGGTTATGCCATATTTTAGTATCTTACTACGGTTTGGTAAAAGAACATTGCACTTTTATCACATATTTGTCCTATACTTAAGAGATTAAAGTTTAGCTTTTCTCATTGACACACATCGTTAATGGTTAGAGATTTGTTAGAAATCGTACCTTTACCGATGATTCTACTTTTGCTATTTCCAAACACCACATTACCTCCATTTATGGATTCATATGTGGAGAATAGATCCCTATTGCCGGTCATGTGCCTCGTGCACCCGATATCCTTGACCCATTCATCGGGGTCTAGGTCGACCTTTAAGCACACCTAAAACAATAATAAACTCAAAAGTTTGGTCCCCATTTGTTCATGGGTCCATTAGCGTTAAACATTCCATTCATGTTAGACATGTATAGATAAGATGAGTATGCATTCCATGGAGCAAAGTTTTGAAAAGGAAAACCGCACCTCGAGGTGCATTTAGTTGTCTTACATGAGACTCGGGATATTACCCACTCCATGGCATGACACCTTTCGGTCATCCATTCCGCCCGCCCGCCCAGACGCTCCTGTTCTCATTATCATCTACGCCCTTTCTTTCCTCCCCGCTATTCACGCCATGAAGATAAATTCGGTATGTATGCTTGACTTGGTGTCGATGCTATATAGTATAGGTAGGAGTACATTATGGCGGGATGAGTCACCGGGCAAACCAACCCTCCTCCAAGAAGAATTGTGCTATGCCCCCGATCCCTATAAAGCGAAAGAGCTGGTGATCCCTAGGTTGCGTTACGGTGATTAACTCCTGTGCGCGTTTCACAAGACCGACCAGCGCTCCTGCAGGTACCTACCTGTGAATTAGCACGACATCAACATGGCGTTGGGACTCATGTGCGCTTCGGAACCGGGGGTCTTGAGCACCAACTGCGCATCGATTATTGCGGCGGCAAAGATTCTAAGCCCCCATTACTGGGTTCCCATGGTCCGAACCGGTGCAGCGTTAGGTTAAAGGCCAGGCGATAATAACTCTCCGCATCTGGCCACTCTAAGCAACACTAAATAATCCAAGCCAACCCATTCTCTTGACTAGCGTGGATAATCAAATTTCTTAGGCGTTACTAAATACAACTCCATGAATGAGCAAAATGAAGGTTGCATTAATGATAAAGATCTCTGGGGAAACCGCTAAAAAAAGATTGAACATGTGGGAGGATCCGAACGAATTCTGCTTTCATTTCCCACGTATGGAGCACTGAGTTACTTACTGATTCCATCCCATTTGATGATTACTTTTCGGGTAAACGTTATTAGGTCTCCTAAATGAGTTAGGTTTTAAAAAATATGGAGCTTTGTTTCATTCAAAAGTAGGATTATATTTTGGAGGTGGTTGTCTAGTGGTGACATGATTTGGTTTCTTCCTATTAACTATGACAAACTCGGTTCTAGATGAAGAAGCTACGTTATTGCTCTTTTGTTGCTACAGAGATCCACGGATCCCTTACGTACACTAGCGGTTCCCTTTTGGGGATTAGGTGGGATCACCACAACGGTGGTTTTTTCTGTTCCTTAACAAATTTTGTTTCTTTACTTTCACTAGTTGATGGATCAAGTTGTTGACTACCTAGACCCTTTTGTTTGTTACCGGTTTTAAGCAGGTATTGTATCTAAAGTGTTTGTGCTCATTCTAGCAATTTTAGAATCTAAGTGATCCTCTAGTGTTTGAAGTTGAGCATAAGTTCACATTCACCACTTGCTATTTTAACCTTTTCTAAACGTTTTAGTTTTGCTTTTAATTCTATGACTTCTTTATCTAGACGTTGATTTTGACTCTTTAAAAGCTTGTTTTGTTAACTAGTTTTAAGCTAATATTGCATAGTTTATCATATTCATTATGCAATGACTCGTCATCAAGTGATGAGCTACTATAGTATTAAGTGACATACCGTCATTTGCCATGAGACAAATTTCTTAGTCCTCCTCGTCGTCATTCCCCATGTGCAGTACTTTTGATCATCCCGTTTGGGACACCTAATAAAAGTGGTTTGGGTCCCCACATTTAAAGCAAGTCGATCATCCTTTGGCTTCCTCGTCCCTCTTTGCTTTTCCAAAGCCTTTCTTATCGTCATCGGTTGTTTGGCGTATCTACCTTTCTTCTAAAGAACTTTTAAAGTCCCTTACCACCATAGCGTACTCTTCGTCACTACGAAGATGAGTTCTCCTCATCTTCGAAGCCTTTTGGCTTTAAGGGCAAGAGATTTGTGTTTCTCTTTCACCTTTGAGGCTTCGGGATCTTTAGCAAGGACAAGCTCGTAGACTTTTAGGTTGCCTATGAGTTCATCGAGGGTGAGGATTGTCAAATCTTTTGACTCTTCGATTGCCGTCACCTTGGATCTCCACTTCGATGGAAGTGCCTTAGATATCTCCTAACATGGTTACGGATAGAAAAAGATTCATCAAGTTCTTGTAAAGATGTAATAATATTATTATTTAGCAAATGAATGATCTATAGTTTCCTCATCCGATATTGAAAATTGTTCATATTGTTGAACAAATAAATCAATTTTATTATTTTTAACTTGTTGATTGCCTTGATGAGTTACAACTAAAGAATTATAAATTTCTTTAGAGGTTTCAAGCATAGAAATTCTTTCGAATTCCTTTTTCGGTAAAGCATTATATAAAACCATTTTTGCTTCACTATTTTTAGAAAGCTTTTTCTTCATTTCATCGTTTAGTTTATCATGAGGTATGTGAACTAAATTTCCTTTATCATCATTTGAGGTAGCCTCAAAATCACCTTCAACAATAATGTACCAAAGATCAATATCTTTAGAATCTATTTTTCCAATATATAAAACCATTAGTTTCAAGTAGTGGTGGTCGTTGCATAAATTGCCCTTCCTTATAATTTTCAGAACCCATAGTGATCGAAAAGTTTTTAAAATACAATTTTATTTTAAAACTTAGCTCTTGATGCTAATTGTGGAAAACTAGAAGGGGGTTGAATAGTTTTGCCGATTTTAAGTTGATTTCAAAAACTTTAGATTCGATATTATGTGAAATCGTATGGATGTTGAGAATGTATAGATCTAATGATAGTGCATGAAAATAAATAAAGTTAAGGGATAGAAAAGACACAACCGATTTATAGTGGTTTATTACAAGGTCACCTTCCTTGCCCTACTCCACTCCCCGAGTCACCTACTGAGAGTTCAAGCACTATGTCAACAAACTCCTTCACTTGGCGGAGAAGCCTTCACAACGTTGCTTACACTTTATATGGTACAAAGCTAGATCACAGAATTCGTAGCGGTGGACCAAACCAACACAACTATTACACAACAAATATGTGAAATATCAAATACAAGATCTTATCTGAAATCTTACGGGTGACAAATCAATCAATGACCCCTTGCTTGGATGACTTGTAGAATGCTGATCTGCACTTAGAGAAGGACCTAAATGAGGATCACAAATAGAAAGAAAGAAGAACAACTCTCTAGATCAAGTGATCTATATGTTAGAAGATAATGAGAGTGTATGAGAGATTTAGTAAGAAGAGGGGTGAGTTAGAATGAAGAAATGGCTCTCTATTTTTAGGCAAATTTCTCCTGTTCCCTGGATCCGGATCCATCCCACTTGGGATCCGTCTAGTGTAATCCTAGGGATCATGGTATGCTCTCTTTTGCCCAAGGGTTTTTGGTTATGGGTCATAGGTTATGGGTTGGTCCATGGGTTTTCTTTAGATTCAATGTATCTAAGTATACATTGTATCTAGCCAACTTAGGTTTGGGTTATGATCCATGGGTTATGGTTTTACCTATCCTAATAAACTATTACAACAAATGCTTAATTATTACATTTTTGTATTTAAATGGCTATATGTAAATGCTTTACAAAAATAACATGTATCCTTAGAATTATACTTAAGATAACATTACATTTGTTATCAACAAAACACAAAGAGATCGCAAAATATTAATAAACGTTTTTACGGTTTATTTGTATTAACAATATGCTTGCACCAAACTTGTAGCCAATCTGCAATAAGAAATAGTAGACACTTCGTTAAGTGATTATGAGGGTTGGGCCACTTTCCACCGGTGTGACTAAGTATGTGATATGTGTTGAAAATAATATGGGTATGTGAAATTGTGTTGAATGAACATACCGTTGGAATCGTCTAACCAATTTATAGGTGAAGAAAATAGCTTGGAGAGTGTTAGCGTTTAGGAATCATGGGAGTCCCGATTTATGGTAACCGCTAGGGCTTCATCCCCACTATCTCGCCTTGGCGGGAAGCTAAGGAAATAGTGGGAGGGGGGGAATTAGGTCAAGGTTCTCCTTTATCTTGGCCTTGAGAGAAGGGCATAGGCCTTAATTTTGGCGAACCCAATAAACCATGTCAATGATGAATGGTTTTATACCAATGACTTATGAAGAAAGACTTGGGTCTTAAGTAATGCAAGTTCGACCGAGGCCGAAGGGGTCCTAGATCTGATCGGAGAATGCGTCATCACTTGTATATTTAGAAAGGTCGATGAAAAGAGGCCACTCTTCTCGTTTGACTTTTCCAAGTAGGCCACTTGGTTGTGCTCATCTGCAAAAGTGATAGGTGCCATAGATTCTTTTGATGAAAAATATATTATGTCAGTAATTATTGAATAAATAATACGCCAATTGAGAGAGAAAGATATATAGTGGTAGGGTTTAAGTGTTTTGCGCAAGAAAGATTATCTAAGGAAAAGATTTATCTTTAGATGATAAATAGTAATTAGGAAAGTAGATAATCTTCTAAAAATTTACCCTATATATATGGAAAGCAATTGCTCTTCAACGTCTAGTAAAAATTTAGTTACTGACACAATAGTTGTAACGGCTAGATCATCTGTAAAAATACCCTTGTCGATTGAAGCTGTGAACTAGCGGTGGTAATTTTTCACAAAAATTTTCAAAGAAGCGATGGTAAAGAAAAACATATGAAAATTTGGTTGCTCTTATTATAGTTTTAGCAAACTACCACTATCAGCGGATTTGATATGTCTTTATGAGCGTTTGCTATGGACTAGCCAACTCTTAATCATAAAGAATATGGTGAGTTGATAACCATATAGTTTTGGTAAACTATCAACCATAAACAGATTTGTTAAGTCTTTACGGTAGCCGTTGCCTTTGGACTAGTTGATTCTTATGTGGATTAGACATGGTGAATCAATAACCATTTGTTGTGTGTCTCAGATACACACCTTTTGTGATCAACTCCCATCCAAGATTGGTTATGTACCTGCATGTGTTAGCATAATACAAAGAATATGAATAACCAACTTGTTTTAACCAAAATTACTTTTAACCAAGCCACTATCTAAAAATATCCTTCTAAAGTCAACCCGATAATATCTATATTTACTGTTCAACCTACCAAAATAGAGAAAAATAAATATATTCTTTAATGAACCCTTGGGATCGACTTTGCCTATTTAAAGGGGCTCGGCACATCATAGTCTTTATCAAAACACATTCTAGCTCACAAAATCCCTAAACATCACCATGAGCAATCCTTCCAACATTATTGACATCTCCTCGATTACGAGACACGGTTTGAACGACGAGTCATCATCAGGCCTCGGGGTGGACATGTTACTTTCCACCATGGGCTGCAAGCACTTCTTCCAAGAAGTCAACAAAGAGGCGCAAATCCACTTTTGTTGCGGACCTGCACCTTCTCTTGAGTTCTACTCCAGTTCATCCGATGATGATGTTGATGACGAGACCTATTCCTTGTACAAAGAGTTGCCAAGGGCTCTGACAGAAGCGTTGAAGACAGCTCTCTCAAACATGAAACATATATCTATACTAGAGAAGCCTGTAAGATTACCAAGGCCTCCTCCACAAGTTCTTGGTCTTGCTTGTCCAAGAATGCAGTCAACCTTTGAGAAAAAGAGGAAAAGAGCACAGAAGAACAAGCATGACTATCAGGGCAAGGGCAAGAAGCCAATGGAGTAGCATATGTAGGATGTGTTAGGTTTGTTATCTTTTGTGTTTTGATTGTGGTTGGAAGCACTCCCTCTTAGAATGTAATGAATCTTCTTCATGAATGGAATAAAGCTTCTTTGTTTTACTTTTTCCTTTGTGAGAGTAGCTGTTGCTTGCATTATGGTTTCCACTATTAGCCTTATTTTACGCATAAAATGGTGGACAAACAAAAATACAAGCACTAGCGACAACAACTCCAATGTATACAAAGAATCCTTCAAACACGCATATCAAAAACATAAACCACACACTGAAAGCATTGTTATATTTAGTGGTGATTAGTAAATATCTCGAAGTGAATAAAATTTGTGTGAGTGGTTAAAACAGTACTAACCACCCAGTCAACAAGTCAACTACAAGTCATTTACCATGCCACCAAAGTCAAAGACTTCATTTACTCCTCAACAACTTACACCTTCCCCACATTAACTTACTTAATCCAACTTAACTTGTATTAAAGAACCTATAACTCACAAGCCACTCATATCACACATACTCCAAAAACATTTCTCTCTCAAAAACTTACTTCTCTCCAAAAATCACCATGAGTCATTCAAACCCTATCAATGTCTCATCTGACAGTTCATCTTTGATAGTTTTTGGCATTTTGTTCTGAACAATCTAGGTAGACTCAAGAAAGAGGTGTTTGAAGAGGTTCCTTCAAGAAAGAGAACTCATTTGGCCATGAGCACTACCCCTTCAGTTGCTGGTCCATCATCACTCCAACCAATGCCTCAGGATGCTATCAAGGAAGGCAGTTCAGAGATCAGTTCCTATGTGTCTCCTTATGAAGATTCTGATGATGAAACAACTTCTAGAGTCCTTGTAGTTCCTCCACTTGCTACAATCCTTCTAGCAGGCTGCAGGCACCACCTTCTCTACCATTGTTAACAGCACCACCACCAGTGGGTCCTTCATCATCCTCACCACCTGTTGGAGGAGTGGTGATGGTAGCATGCCGAGGTGTCTGAGGTGATTGATAGGCGAATGGCCTAAAGTGATGCAGTGGGCCTTCCCTAAGCCTTAGCGGTAGTTAGTGGTTAGGTTTGGGTTGGGTTGGGGTAGGATGTGAAGCTTGTGTCATCAGTTGGTAGTTAAATGATGTTTTGATTTTCTTTTCATGTAATGATCTTTGGTTGTATGTAACTCATGGATGTATCCTCTGCACACTGTGTGCAGATTTGTTTGATAATAATAAGAATCAATGTCTTTAACTTTAAATTCCTTGCATCATATTGGTTGTGATATACTTCTTGTATCTGCAAAAATCTTTGTGTTGATTACCAGAATCTTTTCTAGTAACTCCACCTCCAAAGCTGAAAAATCTGAGAGATAGGACTTGTTGCCAGTCATGTGCCTTGAACATCCATATGCGTAGCCTTGATGGGATCTTTTTATCCTTGGATGTTCTTGCACATAAAGAAAGGAGTTAGTTTCCTTTGGGGACCCAAGCCATGATTGACTTGGATGCCTGTATCAATATAGTTAAATCTATCAAAGGTCATTGATACACCGTTGGGATTGGTTGATGAGGTAATTTCTTTAGTTTCCATTCCCAGCGTCTTTGAGGCCTTCAGCATTTCCCATATTTAGTCTAGTTTACAACCCTTGCGGTGGTAACTTTTGATTGGCGATGATAGCTGGTTTAGTTTTGGTACCCACTTGTTGGTTATAGTTAACCCTTTTATCAGAAAAAGACCTTTTCCCTGTTTGTGCAGATTTTGCAAAAGTTGTTTTGAGTTTTGCACTTTTAACAGGTGATTTAGGGTGAGCAGTGTTGACAGTTTTAGCAATGGCAAAAGTTTTAAGACCACTTCTTAGTTGAAATGCTCTTCCCCAAAATGATAGTCACAATTAGCATGTAAATGATAAAAGATATCACAGATATAACATTCGTTATTGTACATCACAAAATCACTACCTAGTTGTAGAGATTTGACATGATTCTAACTCCTCTAGTTACCCTAGGGTTGATGACTTATTCCTATACATCGGCATACCTTCACGGTTGGTCTAGGTTTATTAGCTTGTTTCGGGTTTCCTCATGCAGATTTACAACTTTTGGATAGAAGCCTCTACATTCTTTTAGTATTCTCATCTACAACAGGATGAGTCACTTGCACTTTCAAAAACATCAGTTTCTTAACTTTGTTCCTCGGTTTCACAAATGTGTTCTTTAAATGACCATATTCATTACAAGATCCTAGAACATCGCTAAACCTATGCGGGTGATGGAACACCCTTAGTGATGGAGAGCGGTGTTGTAACCATACCAGACTTAACTTTACTAGTAATTTGAGCATTCCAAATTTTATCAATTGACTTAGACTAATAATAACAAGTGTCAACAGATAAATTTACATTCTCATTTATCTTTTTAAGTTTTTCATACTCTTATTTTAATGCATCATTCACTACTGTCTTATGATCTATCTCTCTTCTAAGAATAATCATATCATCATTATATTTTGACTCATTTGCTCTATAATGCTCTAGTTGTGTTTCTAAAACAACTATGCCTCTTCTAAGGTTTGAAACAGTATAATTAGCAGCATACAACTCTGTTCTTTGGTTGTCAAATAATTCATTAAGCCTTTCACATTCTCTAGAAGCCCTACATGTTTTAGAACAACTTTCAAAGTTTTGTACCTCAGAGAAAGCCATGAGAGCATGTTACGTAGCCATAAAGCGACATCGAAGGTTGTTCCTCTTGTTCATCAGCCATGAAACTCCAATCATAGCTTACACCATCAATAGCCAACATTGACTTTGGTTCTTCCACAATTGGTTCTTTCTTTTGCTTGTACCAAGTAGATCTTTTGTCTTGGTTCCTTGGTCATCTTCATTCTCTAGCAAAATTCCCCAACTTGTGACAGTTGAAACACTCTACTTTCTTTTTATCGAACTCTGCAGTTTCACCACCATTGATGTGAATTGGCTTGCCAGTCTTCTTGTAGAATTTCCTAGCCCTCATGCTAAGAAGAGCTATCTTCCATTTTATGTCCATCTCCTCCAAGACATCTTCATCAATTTGCTCAATGTCTTCATGAATTAAAATAAAGCCATTAACTTGAGTGGAGATAAAAGCATAAAAGGTGGGATCTCCAATACCAGCAACCTTCTTCTTTGAACCGGTGGTAACACTAGCATTACCAGGAAACTATAGAACCCGGCCATTGGCACATCATCATCATTTTCATCTTGAGATCATCACGATCCTTGAGGTTGACAATAATGCCAACTCTTGGAGCTTGTACCAAGTCTCCCTGCCTTCTTCAATCTTTGTTCAATGAGTTTGAAGTTGTTGTAATGATCATTGAGCTTCATAGTTTCAATCTCTGGTTTGTTTTCCAAGACTATAACATTTGGATGAAACTCAGAAGGCAAACTTCTTAGAAGCTTCAAATTGAGGTCTTCCTTTTCTACCTCAATGCCAAACACGGGTCGATTGTGACAATCTTACAGTTTGGTGAAGATCTTTGTCAAGTGAGTCATTGCTTGAAGCAGAGAAGTTTTCATAACTTTGCTTCAAGAATGTCTTTTGTGTCTTCTTTATAGCATCATTTCCACCAAACACTTGGGAATCTCTTCAAAATTTCCTTTTACGTCTTGTACTTTCTCGAAAGAAATGATCGGTCTTTAGGAAGAGTCATTAGTAACAAACCGGCCTTGGTCATTCTTCTTCTTTGCTCTTTCATCATTAGTCTCGGGTACAAAATTTATTCTGACTTACGTGTCACCAACTTTCTCGGTCTTAGCTGTGGACTTGAAGGAATCACCAGTTAAGATGATCTCTCATAGAGCATAGTCTTGTATGAGAAAGTATTGCTCAATCATTATCCTCCACATCTCAAACTCATTAAATTTGAGCTTAAGAAGCCTTGGAGTAGAGTTGGACTGGTTGTTTTCCATCTCTATTGAATTGAGTGAGTAGGTTAAGCTTATTCATTTGATCTTCTAAATCAAAATATCAGAACCTTTGCTCTGATACCACTTGATGGATCTAAACACACACCTTGTGTTAGTGATACATTGAGTTATATTAATAATACATGAGAATATACTTAGTAATACTTAGAAGGCAGTTGTATGATGTAATGTAAGTGAGCAGTTTAACACCAAGCTCCAATATTATTAAGAATATAATCTGAGTGATCTTGCTTATCACTAGGGTTACACCTGAAGCTTATATGAATAATCGTGCTCTAGCAATGACCTAGGATCTCCTTTTATAGCACAAGGAGTCCTTTACAAGATAAATATAATCCTAACAATATAGAATATACACAAGATCTTTTCTATACTTATCAATACACGGCTACATAACAATTATCCAAAGGTGGTAATAGTAATATGCTGGTGGTAATGATTTTCCCTTTAGTTTAATCTTTAACGATGTTAACCACAAGCGTATCGTGGTAGCGGTGGCTTTATTCCCAACATTATACCTTATCACGGTACTTATGCTTGATCAGCGGGGAACCGTGGTGGTACCTCAATTCAACAAAGTGATCGCGACACTCTAGTGCGCTTCATTGCTAGCTTGTGTATGCAGGTACTCCCCAGCGTTGTAGGCTGATTAGAATTGAGAAGTTAATCCAGCGCATGCTCACACAACCGCGTTCATTTCAAATAAATCATGATATGTGCATATCTTCATCAAGTGACTCTAATATTTTCACTCCATGCCTACTACTACTGGCTTTAGAAATGTCATGAATCAACTAAAGCTTCCGTAACTCTGATGAGAAAATATCATGTTCCAGAATGTGAGCATGTCGGTCCAAGAGTCACAACGTCACATGATGGAACTCTACAAAGGATGAGTCAGAGATTTATGGTGGCTGATGATCTCAAAACTGTCTCAAATAATCACCAACATGTGGATCAGTTAAAGACCTCCACTTGAATTAACAAAACATGCGGAACATGAAGAATCAAAGACTACGGGCTATAGAGCACAGAACTTGATCAAGAATCCAAGAATAATCAAAATTTAATATTTGTTTGTATTTAATGTAAATTGAGGTGACCTCCACGGGAGATTGTTAGGATTTAGAAAATCCGGTAGTTAAAGTCGGTCGCTTTGAAGTATATGTAATCGTTAGAAAGCTCGTAGTCATATTCATTTAATGTTAGTGAGTAGTTTGTTAAGTAACACCATGGAGGGGACGGGGTCTTTACCTTGTATGCACGATCCACGTGGAGGCCGAGTCTTGTAAGAAACTATAAATACCCTCTACCTCCCAAGGTAGGGGGTTGGAGCTTTCAATATCATTTTTCTTTGTCTCACCAAGTTCCCAACTCTCTTTACTTTCTCTCTCTAAAACTCAATTCATACGCCCCTTGTTAATATGATTTGATGTGTTTATGAAATCCAATATGTTACATCAAGTGACTCTGATATTTCCACTACGCCTTACCTGCTGCAAATATCATGATTCAACTAAAGCTTCCTACTCTGATGAGAAGATATCATGATCCAGAATGTGAGCATGTCGGTCCAAAAGTCACAACTTCACATGATGGCAACACAACAATGGATGAGTCAGAGATTTATGGTGGCTGATGATCTCAAGGGCTCAAAACTCATCATCACATGGATCATTTAAAGACCTCCACTTGAATTAACAAAACATGCGGAACATGAAGAATCAAAGACTACAGACTCTGAGCAATGAACTTAATCAAGAATCAAGAACAAGCAAATGTAATATATGTTTGTATTCAATGAAAATTGAGGTGACCTCCCTTAGGGGGAGATTGTTAGGATTTAGAAAATCCAGTAGTTAAAGAGTTGGTTACCTCAAGTATATGTATTCGTTAGAAAGCTCGTAGTCGTAGTTATTTAATGTTAGTAAGTAGTTTGTTATGTAAGACCGTGGAGGGAGACGAGTCTTTACCCACTGTATGCCTGATCCATAGCCCGTAGGAGGCGTGTCTTGTAAGAAACTATAAATACCCTCTACCTCCCAAGGTAGAGGGTTGGAGCTTTCAATATCATTTTTATTTGTCTCACTAAGTTCCCAACTCTTTACTTTCTCTCTCTAGAACTCAATTCATACGCCCCATTGATTTGAGTAAGATTTAGGAGTAATTTTCTGTTGCAATTAATAGTTAGGTGTATAGTTTTCATGTTTTTATGCTATGATTTAGATTTAGTGCTTTTAAGTAGCTTATATTTGCCTTGGAAAATGACCCTTTCTTTGCCTGTCACTGCACGCCGAAACCCTCGACCTACTTGTGACTTATTTATAAACGTCAAGGGATTCCCATTGCCCCAACCCATTTTTTAGGAGCTTATTAGTGGTCTTTCTACCTTACTTTGTTTACTTATCAGTTCAGCTGTCCCTAGTGCTTGTTTTTAAGCACTCAAAGTCCACCCTTTAGGCTGTTTTGGTGATTGACAACCCGCGGCACCAATCCAAACAGAGCCTTTTTTTTAGCTTCTGGTGGCCTTTCACTTTTCTGCTACAGCTTATTTGGTAAGATAGGTTAGATTATTTAGGAATGCTTTAGATAATTCAGTTTACTTTGATGTACATTTAAGCTTGTTGTAGTGGCAATTTAGTTTTAAGCATCCTTTATGCATTTCAGTAGGGGCTATTAGGTTGTGTAGCTTTAAAAAAAAGAAAAAAAATCTGTTAAACCTTTCTTATCAGCTTATTATCTGTTTATCATTGATTTCCAGAAGTTAGATTTTGCTAAAATTAACTAGCTAAAGCTCACTTTTAAGTTGTAAAAACAAGAATTCAAAAAATAAATAAATAAATAAAACTGCAAAAAGTTTGGGGGTGGGAGTCGAACCTTGGACCCAAAGCTTCACACAACACACTCAAATCCAACTTGCCCTTGGGTCTTTTTGCGTTATTGTTTGCATTTATTATGTATTTACAGCTTATTTATGGTAGTTGATAGCTTGTACTTATTTTTCCTAGGATCTGCATTACATAAAGTATTTTTAGTGAAATTTTCAGATTTTTCAAAAATAGTTCAGTATTTTTAATAATTAATTTAGTTTAAAATCTAATTTAATTCATAAGAAATAAAATAAAAGTCGAAAAGATACCCGGCTTTTTTCTAAAATTATTTTTAGTCATTTAGAATGTAGGAAAATTAGTTTTGCACTCGTAGGAGCTATCATGTAATTTGCATATTTTTCACTTTTAGAGCTCGGTGCGTTATCGGGTTTTCGCGTTTTTGTGTTTTAGCACCCTATGATGTAATTTAGCTTCGTATTATTGTTTTTTAGGCTTAGTGGTAGTTTAATTAGTGTTTATCTTGCTTTACGTGCTTTATTTTTGTTTTCGTTCTTTAAATTGTAGATTAGCGTAATCAAATTCCAAATTCATTAAACCAATTCAAGTCCATAATCACTAAACTCAACGAAGCCTTCCATTCACACCTCGTTGGGACAGGACCCGGGAAATCAGTTGCCTGGTATCACATTTATCATGTGCGTGAGCTTTGGCACGCTAACCCTTTTCCTAAAAGGTTGATTTATCGATTCTCGCGTTAATTTGGTATTTTGATATTTGTGTTTATTTTCACCACTCACAAACTAACGAATCAACCACTCTCATAAGTGGCACAACAGAGGAAGAAATAGAAGCATAAGTGGGAGTATGGAAGGCATTACAGCAATAAATAGTAAACTTGAAAGTCTTGGTAGGGACATGAAGAAGCTAAAAGAAATTGTGCACTCTATACAAGTTGGTTGCAATAATTGTAATTGCACTCACCTTGCTAAGGAATGCCCACTTAAAGAAGAAGTCAAGAGAGTTGAAGAGGTAAAATATGGGAATAGTAGGCCATTTAACGGATATAATGAGTAGCAACCAAATACAATTGAAGGACCCAGGATATTATCGAGAATCAATAATAATCCTTCTAAACCCAGTCTTGATGAGTTAGTGCATAAACACATCGAAGAATCTACGAGAAAAAATGACAGGTTCAAGGAATGGATGGTCAAATTAAAAGAAGACACATATATGAACCTCACGGAACACGGATGCATAATCAAAACCTAGAGATTGGTGGCTTGTTAAGAATTTGGGACTAGGAATGATGAAGTTGTTACAAACCGTGTTTGCACAAGATAAGGTGGAGGAAGAAACACACTACTATTACTAATGACCTTTGTGGGATTAATTACTTAAGAATATCACGGTCGGAAGATGACAAAAACTTGCGTGCAACTTCTCGAAAGGAATTTTATCAAGAAAGTTTTTGTTGCCTTATAATCGGTAACAAAAATTCCCTTTAGCTGATTTAGAACTAGGGTAAAATCTTCATTGTTTGATACCTTGAAACTAACAAATTTAAAAGAAACAAGAATATTGATTGAAATGGTTGATTCTTCTAAAGGCGTACCTCGGGGTTGTTGATAACGTTCTACTAAAAATTGGCAAATTCCTCTTTCCTGCTGATTTTGTGGTTATTAACATGGGCAAATGGAAGCATTACAACTTAATTGTTGGGAGGCCCTTTTTGGATATTTGTCGCGCTTATATAAAAGTTTTTGAAAAAAAAATTCTTTAGGGATTGAGGGGGAAGGAGTTACTTTCGACATGAATGAACAATTGAAACCAAAATTTTGTCAGATCGCGATCCAGGAGTCGTTTGTCTTTGCAAGATCGAGATCGTAGGATCGGATCGCGATCCTACGATCCTACCAATTAGTCATATTTTGTGAACAAATGATATCCAAGTCGGGGTTTTTACATTTCTACTCAACATCAAAGGTAAATTTATATAACATCCTCTTGAAAATGACAAAGTTCAAATTTCAAACACCAAAGTAATAGTAAAACACGAAAAAGTAAAGTTTCCATCGTTACATTAACGCTTTAGTGGAAATAATATTACATAACATAAGTCTTAAATTTCTCAAAACATACTAGCCATCTACATGATTTCAAGAAAACAAATGTTTCATAAGAGGAATTTCAAAACATACCATTTGATTAGTTTAATCACAGTGAAGTAAATAAATTAAACTATTGAACACTTTTAGACTATAATCTATTTAGAAAAGTAAAAACTATGTATAAACTATAATCTATTTAGAAAATGAGACAATAATGGTTTACTTATTAGACATTAGTAAAACACATGTATTTTTTTTGCCTAAGCAAGTGAGATGGACTTAAAAGATTAAAAAAAAAAAGTGAACTTCGGATCGCGTGTGATCTTATGATGATCCTACATGCGATCGATCTTACTTACGATCCTACCGGATCTGCGATCCTACCACGATCCTACGATTTTGTTGGTGGGCGCGTAAGATCACGATCTTACGTAAAGCTTCAGCGATCTTGACAGCTATGATTGAAACCTCATTTGGAATTTTCAAAAAGAGTTGACACTATCAATATACCATTACTTGACCCACCTTTATGCTATAAGCTTAGGACTAACAATTACGAACAAGATGTTAATAGTTGTAAAAAGGAACAGGGAACAAGTGATCAAATTAGGGACATCGATAAAACTCTGGATCTTAACAAGCATTACTACATTCCTATAGTAGCCGAGCATGACGGATTTGTGAAAGCATGGCCCATGTGTAACTCATTCGTGAATATTGTAATGGGAATATAGAAGAATGGACGTGCCCACATGAGATTGACAGACATGACATAAAGTTTGGGAATCTATCCTTTCAAGATTGGTACAAAGTTAGATTTGGAGACTCGAATATCAATACAGGTTTGATCAAACGGCTAAAGCTCGATTACAACGAATATCATCTTCAGGATACGAAGACCGCTGATGAAGGATCAACCATGAATGCCATACTCGATAATAATAATTCTATGATTGAAGACAATGACTACGGAAAGTCGTGTCTATAATTCAACGAATGGCTTTTGCAAAAGTTTGATACACTGCGGTCGTGGTAACGGTCGAAATAAAGTTTTCGTGAATGGATGAGTGATGGCAGCCAATAGAAGAATTTGGCGGTTTGAAGGCCACCATAAAGCCCCATGGCTTTGAGTCTTAAAGACTTCGGTAATAAAGAAAGTGCTCTTTAGAGAACCCGAATATCCTTTATTTCTTTTATTTCATTTTTGGGTTTTGTATTTTTAGCGTTTTGCAATAATTGGAGATGAATTCACAAGTGATTAAATTAGGGACTGTTACGTCATGAAGTTACGACGTAACTCATCATTGTGGATACGCTGTAACATCTCCTCAGTGGCGATTCTCTCCAGGTTATAAACCATTACGGCGTAATCCCATTCTATGGCTATGCCATAGCAATTCTACAGTAGCTGATCGCCATGTTTTACCACAATTACGGCGTAATTCCTCTAGAGGGTTACTTCATAATTCTCCTACAGTCTTAATTTTTCCTATATTAACACAATAACCTTGTATTAGTTTTAAATGAACTTCGTGGGAATGTTCCCTTTAAGCCCTCACGAGACTACACTCGTCCACTTGGGACACCAAATGGTTTGAAAGGCTTGTTGCATATGCTAAATGCAACCGTGATTCCTACGAAAGTGAGTTTGATTTTTTTTTTTCTCTTTTTAGAATTATGCTTGTTGGTTAGTGTGATTTCAGGAAATGAAGTTTACTCGTGGATGCTTAAGCAAAGGCACGATTCTATTCGTGGGCCTTCTTTCTTTTTAAATGCAAATTTCAGGGAAGTTCTCGCTCTAATTCTACTTTCTCTTCACCTTTATTTAACATTTAGTACAAAAGGGACTTTGTACATCTCAAGTGGGGGGACGGGAGTAGAATTATTACTTGAAATTAATTTCCCTCATTTTTCTAGTTTATTTTGAAAAATTCTGCCATTTTTAAAATTTTGACATGTTTTTCTTAACCTAACTAGATTAGACCTTAGCCGAGCACATTATAACCCTTGATATTTTATGGTGAGATTAACCTTATCTGTTTCCACTTATTTACCCAAATCCACCAAATTATGAGTGTGCCGGTAGCTTGTAAACTTTAGAACTTGGCCTTTGCATCGTTTCGAGACCATAGACGAGGTATGTTAAGTTCACTTAATATGTATATGGAATAATCAGTTTGAGAGCGCAATATTTTTAGAATTATCGCCCAAATAGCCTATCAATGTGTGTCTATCGATTAGTCACCTCGACTTTTTGACTTCCATGTTAAACCTTTTTGTTGCACTCACCTTTAGTGCAAGATATCCCTATATACACCCGTCTGAGCCATTCCTTTCATTTTGTTTATCCAATATATATTGTTTCGTTACACCCATTCGCCTTAGCCTACCGTGTAGTCTTAATTTGTGATCGGGAAGTCATTGTTTGCCTAAGTTCAAGATTCTAGTAGAAAGGTTCGAAAATCATTCTTTCGTCAAAGACTTATATTTGAAGATCATTGAAGACCCTTCAGATTCTTGTTATATGTTCATCTCAAGTGGGGGGATGCTATGTTTTTAGTTATGATGTAAAAAAAATGATGATTAAAAAAAAATGTAGTTTATTGTAAAGTGAAATGTTATAAGCACTATGATTGGAGCTCATCAAAGACTAAGCATCGAGGAGGCCACCTCAGTCACATTTGAAGCATTGAGTTGGTAACTATTGCGCCAACAGTTGAAGAACAGATAATGTGCCCATCATGACGTCCGCTAATGGCACATCTACTTGTCATAGCATGATCCGGTTTCTTCACCTTAAAGCTTGAACTTTGGATGAATGATAGGTGGTGACAACTTTGTTATAGGGTAAGACTATTTGTTTCGTTACTATTATTTTACACCAATTATTTCCCATATCTTACCCTACCCTTTTAGTCATGAAGCGTGTCTAGGTGATGAAGCGAGCAATCTTTGGTGTCTTGGCCATGGATTTGGTCATGTATCATTTATTTTGTCCACTTTGCCGTGACACGTTAGTAATGACATTTTACCCTTAACCCATGTTGTGTCTACCCATATTACCTTCAAAAATTGTTTAGTCCTTAACTCTAGTTGTGGAGATTTGTGTAACCGCCAAGGTTATGATAGAATACATTACTGACGTGCTTTGAGTGATCACTCCGAAATTGACACTTAGACTAGATGAGAGAATTTGAGTGTTCTGTTCCTATTTCGTGAGGTGTTCAACTTTGATTTATTCTAGCATAAGGGATTTTTAAACTCATATCTTCCAGGTAATGGGGGATATCTTTTTAGAAAATTTTCTAATAAGGTCTACTTGAGGGCAATTAGAGTTCAAGTGGGGGATATTTGATAACATCAAATAGTCTTGACTTTTAAGTGTCAATTTCCCCTGATAATGCTCATATTTTATATCATTTATATGGATTTACGCTTGTATTCCTTTATATTTCACTTTCAAGTAAATTACGAGCATTGGAGCTTATGAGATCTTGGTTGGAGATTTTCTAACGATTTATGATAGTATATGCCAACTGTAGAAGCTACGGTAACTCGTTCCCTCATATTACGCTGTAGTAGCTAGTGTTTTGACTCGAAGAGACCAATTTAGCGCAATTACGGCGTAACTCCCAACTAAGGTTCTGTGTAATCATCTAGGTCAAGAAAAATTTTGCGCCTCCATCAACTACGCCGTAACTCCTTACAAGCATTACGCCGTAGTTCACCTAAAAGAGTTCCGTATTGAAGATATTACGTAACCTTTCCCAACTATGGTTATGCCGTAATCTGCTTAAAGAGAGTAATATTTAGAGGATTGTTGAAGTTATGGCATAACTCTCAACTCAAATTACGCCGTAACTAGGATCGTGCCTATAAATACAATCCTAATTTACGCATTTCACTCATCATTCACTCACAACTCAAATTGAGAAGAGGGAGTTTAAAGGCGGATCATTGGGCATATGGAGCCATCTCAAAGGGAGAAATTACTCCATATCGATAAGCATTAGCGATCATTTCTATCTGTTACTTTTGATTCATGTATTTCATTATGTTAAACATCAAATTCATTGTTTCTTTTAATAAGATCGGCTAAGCACCTTTGGTGCTAGCCTGATATAAATTCCTTGAATGTTTTGTTTATGTTTTCATGCTTCCATATAATTTTTTCTAGTGTATGCATGCATAGTTCGTTGGTAGTTTCCCTAGCTTCGGTAGTTTAGAAATGTGGTCGTATCTAGTTGGTTAGGAGAATTGACCAACTGACCCTAAGTAGTTAGGTAGAGTTAGGAAGGGTAAGAATTGATCAACTGACCACCCTTCTTGCCTTGTGCGAACTGACCAAATGATCACTGGTCGTCCGGATGAACATAAGAAGTTAGGGATGAGTGTCTAAGATGCTAGGACCGGGGCATTCATTATTTTGAATCTTGCATGGAGGGTACTTAATGACTTGTCTTAGGCGACTAAAACCCACTCGACTCCCAAAGCGGTAAACCTTTGACGTTGGGTAGGAGCCTTTCTTGATAGGATCGGATGAATTGACCAAATGTTGTCCTAGCGACCTAAACCCCCACTTGAATCAATTGGAAGTAATAAAACATGAATATTACACAATAGGATGAGTAATTAGGTTAGCACACTTTCCCTCTATTGATCACAACCTCTATTTATTTCACGCATTTATTTCTTTTGATTATTAGTTAATTAATCATTTCAAACCTCAAACCAGTTAAAACTAGTGACACATAGACTTAACTAGAATTCGCTCACATAGCTCTTGGGATGACCTCAGTTTTACCGATTACTACACTACACACGACCGGGTATACAACTCGTGAGTGCATAAGGTGGACCATAGGTAAACGAGACTATTATAAGTATTAAAACCTGGTCAGAAATCCTTCATCACTTACCTATCTATATTACAATACAATAATATATATAGGTAAAATACAAAGACTTGTCACATGTGTGGTGGTTGGTGTGAGTTGCCATCCACTCCATGTGGTCTCTCTTCATCTTCCTCTTTTGGAAAAGCACCGACCATCCTTTTGAAAGAGTCATAACAATATTTCAACTTCTATGGTAATGTCTTGTACTTTTTCTGACTTCTCTTTTGGAAGTTCCCACCCATATTCTTCTGTCTGCTTGTAGAGATAGCGTCTTTAGGGTCACTGAGACATTTGTCAAATCTCAGTGACACTGGTGTTTTTTATAGCTCATATGCTTTACTCACTGACACCACCTAGGCTATTTTATTTTCAAATCCTTGTCAAAGGTAATTGGGTCAATTTTTGATCCAACAGGAAGTGTCGTCATAGTTTGGAGGAGTATCTTGATTTTGATTGATATTGAACGTTAGAGCTTCTTTGTTCACTCGTAAAGTAATTTCCCCTTCTTAAACATCAATCAATGCATGACCCGTCCTCAAGAAACACCTTCCAAGAATGAGGGGAACTCGAGGATCGGCATCAAAATTTACGACAACGAAGTCGGCGGGGAAATGGAACTTCCCTACTTTGACGAAGACATCCTGGGCTATAGCAGGGTTCGGGGTCGAGAAAACCTCCTTTTCTACGAGCAAGCTTTTCAACCCTCTAGGAAGTGAACCTAATCATTGTAGTGTAGTATGGGGTAAGCCTCGGGGATTTATTTCGTTCTCTTGGGGAATAGGAATGTAGAAAGAGATATATAACGAGAAGATGAGGTTGAGGAAGATTCTTTTTAGTCCTTTTTATGGTTTTTTAGAAAGCAAGGGTAAAAATATTGGGGTATATGATTGGGGGGTGGTACTTCTACCGATTTCACTACTTTAACTAATTATCTAATTATCTAATTAACTAAGGATAGATTATGTTTAATTGAGGTGTGCTCCTATAATAATGAAAGATGTCTTCACTTAGATGCTATTACTATCTAGTTATCTTTTATTGGTCATTTGAATTGTTACTTCCTTTATCTTAATTCGTGCGTTGTATTCCGTTTGGTCGTAGGGTGGTGCCTAATTGACTAGTTCTATGAATTGCAACTCTCCTCTAGAATACCCGAGATCGGCAAGTGCAATAGCATCTCCCCCGAATACACTACTATCCTAAAGCTACAATTCATGCAATAAACACAACGAATGGCCTAATGTGCACTCAAAGGTTTTTTGCTATTTAGGGCGTTCAAGCTAACAATGAAAGAAGAAGCCAGTTTTCCTTAATCAATCTACCAATTAATACAGAGACAACCTACCAATAATTAATAACTAGGTTTCATAGATCTAAGCAAACACAAGAATAATTTAGCTAGATATGTTAAACAAGCAAGCATACACACAATCATTATGGGGTAGACATAATGATAAATTTGATAAAAAAACTTATCTTATGATGTAAAATAGGGTATGGGACCTAGAATCTGTCAAGTCGGACTACAGCCGAGTTAGGGTTTGCTCTCAAAATTCTACCTCTTAAAATACAAAAATCAATTTCTATATATAGATTTACAATGCGATGGCGTCACCTTTTGCTAGTGACGGTCCGAGATGTGTGCCCGTGATCTTCATGGGGCGTCGTCGAATCTTGGATCTTGATGCAGTGTAGATTTTGTAAGTGACACCTTCCAGAATTTAGGCGTGACGCTGTCAGGCTTTAGGACCAGAAATTCCGCTGATCCATCACGTGCACTTTCGATCAAGTCTTCTATAGAGGGATGGAGTGGCCCTTTGGTTGGGATGCCGTCATGTGTGCTGGAGTGCCTTTGATCTTGACTTTGCCATTTTCTTCATGTTTTCGCTCCTTTTTGTACAAATGTGCTTCATTCTAGCATTTTGCTTCCAAAAGACCTAAAATGTGAAAAGGAACAATTTTAAGCAGTAACGGATATAAAATGTGTATATTTAGGGCTTAATTGACCTCCTAGAAACGTATATTTCAAATCCTTATCAAATATCCCTACACTTGGAATTTTCTTGTCCTCAAGAAAATGTGCTTTTGGCCAATCAATTTATAAGTTAGAGGGCATGAAGCATTGGTTTAAGATAATCTACAACAAGTAAAAGCGTTACAATAGCATAACAAGCATTACCTGGCATAGTACATAGATTACCATAAGCTCGAGAATAGACCAAACCTCCACCGCTTTGGCGTAAGCACCTAGGAATAAACTATCTAAGAGATCTTTACAAGGGTTGTAACGTTAGGCTTAGGGTAGGGAAGTAAAAGGTTTTGTTGGATACGGGATATTTAGTGGTGGCAAGTCAAAAATCTTATGTTACAAGCATGTAATGTATGGCGTTGCTAAGCAAAGACTCAACTCACTAACATTAGATAACTTGAAACAAAACAAAAATATAAACTTAAAAACATAAACATAAAGATAGATGTAGGATGCTAGCCCATATGTTTTTCTCAATTTTTTTTTCAAAAACTCTTTTTCTCCTTTTTTCGATTTATTTTTATACTTTTTTACTCTACCATCCTCTACGATAACATCAAAATATAAGGGATTTATAGAAGCATCCCTACACTTGAGTTTTTATTTATCTAACACTAATTGACCCGATTTGAAAAGATAAAAACACTTGGAGTATTTATTTACGAGACAAGGGAATTTGAATTTATCGTTCTTTCAGTTACTCCATAAAATATTACTTTAGAGTCCCAATCGTCAAAACTATATACAAAAGATATGACTCGACTGCAATACCGATAACTAGATAATTGAACTAAGGGTTTAGTAATGATAACGATAATGCACTAAAGATGAGTCTGTCTACAAGGTAGGCTAAGGCGATTTGGGTGTAACATTTGGGGTGGATTGTAAACAATGCTCTTCATTGATATTCTGGAAAACCGAAACATCACGAGAACTACGAAAGGAAAGGCTATGAGGGTTGACTAGGGTATCGTGTACTAAAGATGAGTACGCCATGGGTGTGGGGTAATTACTCAACCTATGTGGAAGAGGTAATTATAATACATGTTTCAAATAAGGGTTATCCTAATGCCTCTTATCATTTAGTTAATCCTAACTACACAAGTGTAGTCTCACTAGCGATCTCGAAATGCGTCACAAAACAAGTTCTAGAATCTATTATACTACCGGTACACTCACTAAGCATTAAAGTTGAATGCTTTAATTACTAAATATCTAGAAGTGAACCATACATTTTTGGGGTGGATTTTGAGTGGTATACGGTTTTCGTGCTAGTCATATAATTCCTATCCATGAGACGCTTTGTTAAGACTAAAGTTTAGCTCGTAAATGTCATAAAATTTTTAAAATTTGGTGCTAAAATTTCCCTAAAAAATATTTCTTATGGTTTATTACATTACACAAAGGACAAGACAAATAATCAAGTGAGTGAATTGTTTCTAAGTTCCCATTTTATTCTCCTTCCCTACACTTAAATTGTGAACATTGTCCCCATTTCCCAGAAAATATCAAAGTTATGATAAAGGAAGGTAAGAAAAATCAAGAAACTAATACTCCCCTGATTAGCTCGGTAGGATATGTGTGAAGTTGCAATTAAATCCACCTCCGAGAAGAATGCATAAGTAATAAGCTTCATCCAATATGTGTTTCTTCTTCTTGTTCAATATAACCTGTACACTTATAAGAAAACAAGCATATTAGCGTAAAATTGGGTAACACTATATATGACACACAACTACACTAGAAAGCAAGTAAGATATAATGCTTGAATGGATGTTTAAGTTTTTCTCGGAAATAAGAATTTGGAATTTCCAAAATTACAAGTTACATAGAAAACAAAGCGATATTTTGTTTCTACATTTTGATGTCGTCAGTGTTAATCTGGATTAGGTTGTCGACGAAAAAATGATCCTGTTTTTCTAGAAAAATTACCTCATTAAAACCTAGAAACATTTCTGCAAAACATCCATTATGACTCGATACAAGCTTTTGACTCTAACAAACACACATATACATCAAATTCAATTATTGTTAATCTCAAGTTTATGTTCTTAAAAACATATATGATCTTTCCTACACATATCTTTTTGTAAAATACCTTTATATGTAATTAAGGCAAGATTAAGAACAAAATAAAGCATTTTCACAAAGTCTAACATGAAAATAAACAATACTGAAAAATATATATAAACACACAAATTGAAAAAAAAACACAAGCAAAGAATTAAGCATGAGTTGCAAGTGCTTTTCTTTATTATAGTTGATAAATTCTCGCAGACTTCCTTTTTGGATCCTACATGTTGATAAAATCTATCATGTTATAAAATATAGACATACCACCTAGGGTAAACAATCCCTTTTTCAGTATCCTTTTTTCCTCTGCACTTTTCAAAGGCTCTAATGTTGTCTCGTTCATAGTAGGCTAAAGGGCCATATCTACTAATTTTCCAAGGCATCCTATATGTAATTTCATCGCCCCTTTCCGTAAATCTAACCGTTCCTTCAGACTTGTTATAGCTTAGTTTAGATTTTTCAACAAACGGTTTTCCTAACACAACTTGGGACAAGCTATAGTCGATGACACATCCTATATCTTCTAAGATCATAAAATCAACTAAGTAGGTGAAGTTTTCTACGAATACGTGTACATCTTTGAGCCTTCCCACATAATTCCAAACCCCACCAGGATACTTAGGGTCCCTCCTAATCTTAAGTCGTGCATTCATTATGTCATTGTAAACAGCTGATGACATCACGTTGATAGGAGAGTCCATATATTTGTGAGCGTGCTCGACATTCCTATATCCAATCATACAAGGGATCTTCATGTTCCAAGGACTCCCTCTCCTAATCTTTGGGCATATTCTAATGATGGGTGATCGAGGATTGTTGATTATATACTTGTGATATGCAATTTCTTCCTTAGTGGGATAACGATTAAAATAGGAATTAGCCTCCTCATTCTCACTTTCATTTACCATCTTGGTGACCTCAACGTCACCTCCTCCTAAGTCATCACCCGAACTATTGCTAACCATTGAACCAACACCCGATATGCTGTAGCTTTTTCAAGCATCCCTAATTGTACTGTAACCTATGTACTTCTTTAGGCTCATCAATTTCACTGGTGATTTGGTTGCGAATACGATTGAAGGAATGTTGATCAAGTGGTTGGTTTAGAGTTGGTGGTAGTGGGTAATATGGTGGATGGTTGGGTGGCCAATGATGTGGTGGTAAATTGTTGTTGGTTGGTGATTGTATAATAAATTGTAAGACCAGGCCTTCAATGGTGATCGAAGGGTATGAGAGGTGTTATGCTTGCACCAAACTTGTAGCCAATATTCAATAAGAAATAGAAGACAATTTGTTAAGTGATTACGTAGGGGTTGGACCCAGCGAACCACCTCCCGCGTGCGAGTAAGTATGTGATATGTGTTGTAAGTAATGTTAAGAGTGTGAAATGTAGTGCTGAATGAACATACAATTGAAATGACTTGTCCAATCTATTTATAGGTAGAAAATAGGCTTGGAGAGTGTTTGCACATGTTTCGGAGATCATGGGGGCATCTCATGATTTATGCTAACCGCTAGGGCTTCATCCCTAGTCTCTTTGTCTTGGCGGGAAAGCTAAGGAGATACTGGGAACGTGGGTAAGACCAAGTCAAGTTCTCCTTTATCTTAGTGTTTCCAAGGTCAAACCCCGAAGGGCTTAGGCTTTCGATTGGCAACTTCCCAATTGGTAACCATGTCAATGATGAATGGTTTTGCATGGTGGGAAGATTGACTTAGTCCTTCATGAAGAAGATTCGTAGAGGCGAAGAATGCAGTCCTTGACGATGGGAGGATTCATCAAGCCCCCTAGTTGAAAGTGATATGTACGAACGAGGATATATTGCTTACGACTCAAAAATACACACGAAACCCCCCTTTGTCCCAAAACTGGACAGAAGGCGTAAGTTAGATCTGTACTTGGTGCACATTTAATGCAAAGGTACTTAGCCAAACCACCCCATTCTCAGTAATCCCAAAATGTCTTTTCAAATTTTGAATTGGGTTTGAAGTCTGGATGTTAGGTGATCCAAGGGACACGCGTATGGCCAGGATTGAAAATAAAATAGGGTATATAATGCGTCATACAGTGAACCCTAAATCACTTTTTACCTAACGCCCAAAATTTTACACATACAATCTTGTGCTTCCGATCAAGTGTCCGACTAAAACGTAAAGATTTCCTCCTCTACTGTTAAGTTTTATTACTTTTGTGTTTCATAAAACCATAATGGGTGCTAATGCGAAGTTTACCATAAAGCAACAAACTTGCACCTTGTCGAAGGAAGAGCTTCAGGCCTTCCTAACAGACTATCCCATCCTGAAACAATTTAATATATTGCTTCCTAGTAGACGCCAGGGCATTTATGATGCACCAAAAGGGTATGTGGGTCTGTACACACATGCTTTTACTACCTCCAATCTAAGAATACCTTTGCATCCATTTTTCTAGAGCTCCTTCAATACTATGAGGTACACATATCTAGGTTTAACCCTTTTGGCTTAGACAAGCTTACCATATACATTGTAATGTGCAAAGCATAAGGTTATGAACCTTCATTAACTGTGCTTAGAGGGTTTTTGAACATATACCCTTGAGGAGATTGGTTAACTCTAGCCAAGAGAGGCGAGCATGATGTGCCCCATTTTATTGAGAGACCTTTTACTAACATCAGAAATTGGAAAGGGAAGTTCTTCTATATCCAGAACTCCATTGTACCTCTCGAATACCTTGCATTATTGAACCCAACGTTTTATTTTGATGAAAAGAGATTCAATGATCCGTTGCTATCTGGTGAGGAGGGACCCTTTGTATCGATGCTTGTGTCATCCAGACCAGTTATTGGGCTTTCCCATCAATCTTGTTCATGGCTTGACATTGAGTTGAGGGAGGTTCTCCGTTGCATCCTGAAATAGTTTGTTGTTGAGAAAGTATGTATTTTTCCAATTAAATTAAGATTTAGGAACTGTGAAAACGTAGAGGGGGGGTGAATACATTTCCGTTTAAAACTTAAAACTTTTGTATCAAATATAGTATAAACCATTGAATTTGATAATCTCGTGAGGATGCATTTAGCATTATTCTGTGTAGGCCGTTAATATCACATAAGATTCATAAGATTAATGGTTCATTATAAATCAAGTTTCACCATTATTAGTCCGGTTGCTTTTCTTGATCAAGCGTGTCATAATATGTAAAGTGTTAAATATAGTTTGTGACTATATGAAAGACCAAGTAAGTATCACAAACATATACATCAACTACATAGAAAATAAACAATGTAATGCAAGAAAAAAAGTAAAGCGATAAGTAAAAGGATAGACAAACCAACACGAGAATTTATAGTGGTTGGCTACAAGGAACCTTCCTTGCCCTACTCCCTCCCGAGTCACACTTTCGAGAGTTAAACACTACAGACACCACCAACTCCTTATGGCGGAGAAGCCTTCCAGCATAATCGCCTACTCTTTTTCGGTACTAGGCCTACGGGTTCTTTTACAAGGAGGAACCACACCTACCACAGCGTCGCCTACCCTTTATCGTTACTAGGCTAAGTGCCGAGTTCCATTACAATGGAGGAACTACTACCCAACACTACATTATACAACCGAAGGTCTCCTTATAACAACATCAACAAGGATATCAATATCCTTTGACCCAATACTAATCTATATTGTGAATCACACATGTCAGATGTACACCTTAGGCCTTCTTCACTAATGCCTTTGACTCGATCTTTAGGCACCCTTCACTAATGCCTTGTGACTTGACTTCTAGGCCCCCGTTATGTTTTGTGGCCCAACATAACAAACCTTGTATTTTATGGCACAAATAAATAAACCATCTAGTCTAGTCATAGATACAAGAATATGATACTAGACAATATCCAAGACAATGTGTCTAATGGATATGAAATCCTGAACTAAACATCAAGAACACGAAGCATGATGTAGATAGTCTTCTATGAATTTCATGTGCTTGTATGCTTGTGATGGGTGATCACTTTAGTAGGTAAGGATGCAAGATCTCTAGGATTGCTATGGAGGATCACTTCGGGAGTATGTTTCCAAATGATCTAAATATCCTAGAAATGGTGGAGAGAAACTATGTGTGAAGGTGTATGAAAAAATGAAGAAATGGCTCACTATTTATTACAAGAAGAAAAATGTGCTTGTTCCCAGATCCCACGGATCCCTCTTGAGGATCCGTCGATCATCTTGGGGATCCGTGGATCCCTTTACCCTTGGGTTTTAGGTCATGGTCATGGGTTATGGGTACCAGTAGATTCAATGTATCACCAAAGATGCAATGCATCTAGTCCATTGTTTTGAGTGCCACCAGGAGTACAATGTATCTACACATTGGGTATGGGTCATGTGTTATGTGTACCAAGTACATTCAATGTATCTACAAGATGCAAATGCATAGTCCATGGTTTTGAGTGCCCACCAAGGTACAATCTATCTAGACATTGGGTATGGATCTTGGACTTTGGGTTTTACCAACTACATTCAATGTATTTGGTCAATGGGTCAAATACTTAAGTTTCTACCATTTATATTACCCATGCTATATACATACACTAGTTATGTATATATTTACCAAATATGTAAACACTAGTTGTTATACATAAACTATTTAACTAAACATGTTTTAATGGTTTGTTGGGGGTTTGATCATAACGCAACATTACAAACATGTACGAACATGTTAGCATACAGGACTTGAGTCATTGAGAGGTGTTGAGACAAAATATAATTACAAGTAACTTATACATTTTATGTTATGTATTACAAGTTACATGTTTTTCATCAACAAAACAAATGAGAATGTATAGATTAAATATCATAATATTTGCACTAACAGGAACTTATCTACTGATATATTTATCTTTTCTCCTTTCTTATCGCAGGAATGGCTTTCCGCAACTTCATTGTGTCTGTTAGTGCTAAAGAGGTCAGCTTCATTACCAAGGAGGCTAAGGAGGTCAGCTATGGTGTTGGTTCCCCATCTGTGTCGGTGAATAATAATGACGTTGATGCCCAAAGGTTTGAGTCCATTTCATTTGCACAGCCTTCGAAGGGAAAAGAGCCTAAGGAAGAGAACCAGCTTGTAGAGAATGTTGCGGATTCTGATGACCCTGCCTTAGAGGACCAGCTTGTGGTCGTAGGGTCCTCCGGCATTATTGATAGAGTCTGAAGTAGGAAGGGTACAACTGATAAAGCTGCAAAGTCTGCCTCTAAAAGGAAGCTAATATTGCCAACCCCTCCATCTCGTACGACTCGTCAGAAAAGTGCCCATGGTAAAGCAGTGGTGTTTCTTGCTATTGAAGGAACTAGAAATGAAGACATTCATGGTAAGCTTGCATTCCTGTTAAAAAAATTCCTTATAGTTTGTTAGTCTGATAATCATAATACTGCTACAGGTCTTCCCAACATGAAGGAGCATCCAACCCCCTTGGCTTGTCACTTACTGGTGGAGCGTGTGACCCTGCCTGGTTGGAAAGGGGTGTTGGACAACATGTCTCTTGAGAGGCTTTGTGACCTGCATAATAAGAGTTAGACAAGGCAATATGTGCTTGATAATCAGTTAAATACTCGCACAAGAGAGCTCCTGTGTGCTGTAAAGACTGCAAAGGAAGAAATGGATGTGATGCTTGCTAGGGAGAAGTCAAGATATCAACAGAATGCAGATCTACAGGCTAAGTGTGAGGAAGCCATGGAGGACTTTGAAAACAACCCCCAAGTTTAGGATCTCCGAGCAGATGTCCAGAAGATTGAGTGATAACTTCTTTGTCCGTGCCGAGTGTAGCAGGCTAACTCTTGAAGGAACCAAAGTCACCGACTATAAAGAATAGCTTTGTGTTGACTACTAAGTGTAATGCTTGAGTTATGAAGCCGGGAGAAAACTAGGCTTATTGAAGCCAGGAGGATGAAGGTGAGGGAAGAAGTGAATGGG
>OU343221.1:148092477-148205925 GCA_910596185.1 Chrysanthemum makinoi | reverse complement strand
CAACATCATTTTCTGATCAAAATTAGCATTTTTTCATAGTTTGTTGGGATAATTTTGGAAAGAATTGGTTTCAAAAAGTTGCTCCCATCAATATGTGCATAGAGATTTGGAAGTGTTTGCACATATTAGGAAAACCTGCACATTGAAACAAATCAAACCGCGTTCAATCCTTTTTGGTTAGAAATAGATGCTCCCCCTCAACATGTGCATGGAAAATTTGAAATCGTTTGGCACATGCGGGGAGGAGTGCTTGTAAATCATTAGAAAACCATTTATCGAAGTATCAGTTTAAATCCAATTTAAATCACAAATTTTCCCCCGATCACAATTTTCAAGTCATTTTGTTGATCCCAGTTGAGGAAACGATCTAATATAGAACGACTTAGAATAAAAGCTTATTAAGTATTGCGAATTTAACACTTAATCTTAAGAAGAAGACAATTAACATTCAACACCTCAATATATTTAGTATACGAATACTCTTACAGTATTAGGGATTTTGCAACCTCGAAGTGTATCGACCTTAGATATAAAACATATATCTAATCTAACCTAGGACCTCCTTTTATAGACTAAGGAGTCCTTTACATAATACAATACGTAAACTACAAGATAAATATATTTTCGTATTTATCTAATACAATAAACTAAACCGTTATACAAGACATAGCGGTGGTTACAATATATCATCAGTGGTTACACACTACTAGCCGTGGTTAGTCTTCATCGCGGATTCTTACTGTCCGTGGTATATCAAACCTGTCGTGGTTCCAGTACTTAAAGTAATTCATGATTCAGGAACCAAAACCAACAATCCTCCCCTAAACTTGATACATTCCAACAGAATTCTCAAGTTTCCTTTAAACTCAAAACATCTGAATTGGAGGATGTAGCCAAACACTTATGAGATTTAAGTATTGCTCCTTATTTCTTCAACATCATCTTGATAATACAGGCTTCAACATGCTGAGCAATATTCTGGGTAAACATCTTGATAATACCAGGCTTCAACATCTGAGCAATAATTCCTGGATACTTATTCAACTGAGGATATTCACCTTCTACAAGCATATGAATAATCTTTCCAGAAAGGTTAAAACATGACTCCACAAGTTTGATATAAAAGCCATCTTGTTCACGTACCATTGTAGAGTCCTTTCCACTCAGGTTCACCATGAGTTGGTTCAAATAAAATCTTCAAATTATAATAGACCAGTCTCTCATGATAATCATTAGGATGTACTTCATCAAACTTATTCTTGTAAAGTATCCAAAGATTCATCAAATCATCTCTTTCAAAATACTAAGAGCATCTGTGAAATTTTATTATACTCATAAACTTCATTGTCAGTCTTTGAATTTTCTAAACTCCTTCACTTCCATCATTAAGGTAAAACTTATAAGAAACAATTTGATTAACATCTGCAACTTCTTTCAATCTTTTAGAATCAGATGTCTCTTGAATCTCAGATTTTCTCTTTCTTTACTTTGCATCCACTCATCATGCTTCTTAATCCACTCTTCCTTCTTCTTAGAATTCATTGGACAGTAATCATCATGATTAATCTTCATAAATCTTTCATAAATCTCAAGAATTCTTTCAAATGAACATTTACTAAGATTTTGAAATGTGATGCGAATTCTTAATAATTTTCATTAGTATATTCCTCATCTATGACATTGAAGGGTTTCTTTCTTATAACTTGCTTCCTTTCTTTACCAACCTTCCTTGCCCATTCACCAAAAAGCCTAGCTTTTTCCTTATCATCCAACAAATTCCATTCTTGTGCAGTATATTCATCATGTATTTGTTGAGAAGCTTCAAGAAGTTTTGTGATTCATACCATATAGCTAACATTCTCTGACTAGCTTCTTTCTTTCTTTCTTTTCTCTAAAGTTTCTTGTTCTTCAGACCCTATTCTTTACCTTTCATCGCCAAGCTTCTTGTTGCGCTTTAGATTTAAACTTCAACTTTCAGTGCACCACCCTTTACCTTTGCCAACATTAGATTGAACCACTTTCTTCTTCAGAGGTTCACCAATAACTAAACTTTTTCCTTTGGATTTGGGTTTAGTTGCAGTATTGAATGATAAACAGGTGCAATAATAGGTGTAGAAATAGATGAAGTCTTGCTTAGATTGATTAATGTACTTGCGCTTCTTTCTCAACTTCTTTAGACTTAGGTGGTGAGATTGTGACAACAGTGGAAGTGGTTATGATAGCAGTAGGTATGATAGTAGTGGTTATAGTTTCCATATCGATCTACAGCGGTGGTTAGAAGAGTACTAACCGTGGTTTCAGACATACCATCAGTGTTTGTGTTCGGTACTACATCTTCTACAACTTTCTTCACATTTTTAAGAGCGCCTCATTCCCATCTTTATCAAATACCAAAAAATCTTGATCTCCACTATTTTCTTTCATAGTTCCATGTAACCTCCCTGAATTTATGCCTTCCTCTCCCCACGTTTGGATACATCCTCCATTCAGAGCTGGAGATCCTTCGTCTGGTAGCTTCAGCAGCCCAGGCCTTTCATGTCTCCAAAAAAACGTGCTTGGCCTAATATCCTCCATGAAACACACCCAACTCCTTGAGATCAGTCGTCTCTCTCCATCTTGTACATTTAGCGTCAATTCATTTAATCGTTCAAGAATATCCTCCCCGCGGCACTTGTGAACTGGTAGAGGTGGTTTTGAAAAGTCATCATGTACAAACTCAGAATCCGTCAATCATGGCATGTTCCAAGCGATCCTCATCACTTCGGTCTTGAGAGCATTTCTGCTGTGAAGACAGACTGTCACTTCAGGAGGCTGGAGGATCTGGAGTTCGAAATTGTACCTACAAGGACTTAGAAGCTGTGATCCACAAAGTTAAAGGCAGGAAGAACCACTGCTATGGTTCGATGGTTTGAGAAGATGGAGTCTGTGTTCTTCTATGTTGCCCAGATGACTACAAGGTGAAGTTTGCACTGTACATAGATGGCGCAATGTCATGGTGGAATCGTATCGCCAACCTGGTATCGAAATGCTACAAACTCGTGGGATCAATTGGATATAGAAAACATAGCATCAGACCGAGAGAACAAACTATGCACTGTATTAGCCAGTGGCTAGGATTCTCCACCTGTGTTAAGTTAGGAAATCTCCACATTAGAGTTGCCAAAGGTTGGGTCTTATTTATGTTTCCACTATCCTGACGAGCATCTAAGCATGATCGAATAAGTGGAGCCCTTCCATCATGTCACCTTCACCACCTGCGACTCATTATGCACACCTAGCAGTAGCACTGGGTAGGTCAGTGCTGCTTGATCTCCTAGTGAACACAATAGGTGTATCAGTGGTTTGAGTTTGACTAGAAGTGGGTTGAGATACACTATCGGTGTTCTGGTATTCTATCGGTTGGAGATGCATCGCAGTGGTTTTAGAGTTGGTGCAGAATCCTCATCAACTCATGATCAGTAGGCAAAGTAAGCATATGAGGAAATAAAGGAACATCTATAATGTTTTTGTGAATTCCTATATGTGCAAAACCTTAGAAAGCATATGATGTACTTCATACTCCTGAGTATGCTCAACAGACTCCTCTATTTGACTTTCCACAATCAGTTGAACAAACCTAGGATACAAATAGTATTTACCTTCTTCTAATGTTTTGAACTAGCCCCTCATAGATCATCTTAGACCAATTGAAACTTTCTTCCATCGAACAAACAAATAATAGCAGTAGCAAATTTGGAAGGAAAGTCATTAAATCCTGTGGTCTTATTACTCATACACATCAATAAGGTGTGAATAAGAAACTTCCATTGTTTTGAAAACAAACTCTTAAAATACTGTACCTTATCACCTCTGTGGGTATAACCTAACCTTTCCAAACCAGCAACAATCTCAACATCTGAAAGATTATCAACACTAGCAGCATCATCAAATTTTAAAACATCCCTAATGATCTCCTCAGAAACAGAAATAGCATTCTCATCCACAACAGTGCTAAACACTTCAACTCCAGCAACCTTTTCAAGCTTAGCATTCCTCCAGAACTGATGTAGTAGCTTTAAAAATGATTGTGTGACAGTTAAGGCATAGTGAATAGAACTGTGAACAAGGAAATCAATCATTTGATGAAACCCTTCAGATCGATCATCCTTGGTGAGAATAGCAACAAGGTTATGTGTAGTGGAATACTTTCCAGCCATTGTGTTGAATGATGGTTATGATGTGGGATTTGTGAATTATGTGAAGATAAGTGATTAGGGTTAGGAGTGAGCGCCAATGGAAGGATTTTGAAGATCAAATAAATGATCCATCCATGATTTGGGGGAAATAATATACTTTTGAAAAGTTACAAAGCAGACCCTGTAGTATCTAAATTATCAAAATGCTATCCAGCGGTTGCAGAACGGTATCCGCGGTTGTCCATCCGTGGATAGAAAGTAGCACTTCACCAAACTTCCAGAGTTATAGAAAGCAAATATGTGTTATTAAAAGGGAGATCTCACAAAAATATGAAGGATTACACAATTTTTTTAACAAACATGAGCTAACACATCAGCTCCTATGTACACAAATCCTTCATACCAAGAAAAAACACAAAAAACAAAGAAGAAGAGGTTATTGTTTTCATGGTTAGAATAATGCCATCAGTGGATCCAAATGACCTATCCGTGGTTAGAACAGGTAAGTCAATATGGTCAACTTTTTGGATTAATATCAGTCCAATACCCAAGAATCTCATTAACTCCTCAACCACATTTAACCTGCCTCTCATTTACTTCCAAAGCCCATTACTCTGCTTATATAAAGAACCCAAAACTCATATAACGCACACCAATCAAAATCAAAACCCTAATTACTCCAAAATCCACAATCAACTCCAATCACCATGTGGAACCCTAGTTGAAGGAATAAAGTTGTTGATCTAACATTCCTCCTCATCCTCATCATCATCAAGTGAAGATACTAACCCATGGCAGTTTACCTCCCTCCACAAGAACCAAGACCAAGAAAATCCCCATTTCTTCCATCATCAGAAGATGATAGTGTGGTGGATCTAAGTGAGGCATCTGAGGACTCTGATGACTCCTCAAAGAAGAGAACTTCAAACCCCAACCTTCATCATCCCACCCCAAACAAGACCCGAGCAAGAAACCCACCCCCTCCCGAAAGAGGTGGTTCTTGGTCTTAACTGGTTTGTGGTGCTTCTTCACATATCGTATGGAAGGAAAAATGGAATGATGCTTTTTGGTGAAACCATTAGATGCAAGTATGATATGACTATGTCCTTTGTGCTTCATCTACTGTGGTCATCTTCATCATCTTCGTTTTCATTAATCCATCCTTCCCATTTTGATCCTTAGCTTCTTTGTCGTACTGGTCATGCATATCAAAAATGCATATCCAGCAACTAGAAGGAACTAGTAGTAGGAAATCATGTATAGAAGTAGTCTTTTAATTTGCACTTGAAGTTGAATTGTAAGCTGTAAGCTGTAAACTGTTTTGTTGAATGAACAATGAACTTCAGATTCTTTAGCTTCTATAATGATCTTTCTTGTATCTGCAAAAATGTTAGTGGAAAAACAGGACAACTAGCAGTGGTTTGAACCAAACTATCAGTGGTTAGAAACAAACTATCAGAGGTTAGAAACAAGAATAGCAAAACTAAGATTACATAATAACAGTCCAATACTTATACAAACTAGTACAAAACAATTTGAGAATTTAGAGATTAATCATTCCAATACTAACAACAAGATCTGGAAACCTCCCATCAAAAGCTTTGGTGAGATCGACAACATTGAAATCATTATGGATTTTTACCATTTGAATCAACCTTTTCTCATTACAATCTCTAATAAAATGATGTCTTATCTCAATATGTTTAGTTCTAGAATGTAAAACAGGATTTTTAATGATGCATATTGTACTGTTATTATCAATGTAAATCTTAGTATGCATAAAATTGTACCAAAATCCAGGTGATTCGAATCCAAGAACTTGACCACGGCAACTAGCAGACCACATATTCAGCTTCAATTGTAGAATTTGCCACAATAGTTTGCTTTTTACATTGCCATGAAATAAGTCTGCTTCCAATGACATCCCCCAGTTGTAGACTTCCTATCCAAACTAGCACCAGCATAGTCACTATCTGTGTAGCCACCAAATCAAAAGGAGAATCCTTTGAGTACCAAAGGCCCAATTTAGGATGACCTTTAAGATACCTAAAGATCCTCTTTACAACATTCATGTGTGAGGTATTGGGTGTGACTTGGAATCTTGCACACACACATACTGAGAACATAATATCGGCCTAGATGCATGAGATACATCAAAGATCCAACCATGGACACTGTTAACCGATCAACTCTGGTACCTCCATCATCAGGTAGCAATGGTTTCTGAGTCTCCATTGGTGTACTAGCACTCTTAACATCCTGAAACCCAAACTTCTTCAAAACATCTACTACATACTTGTCTTGACTAATGAAGATACCATCAGTCCTTTGTTGAACCAGCCCAAAGAAAGTGAGTTCTCTCATAGAACTTATCTGAAACTTATCATGCATAAGCTTCTCAAAATCTTTGCATAGCTCTTTATTGGTTGAGCCAAGGATGATGTCATCTACATAAACCTGAACCAATAAAATATCATCTTTGTGCTTCCTAATGAACAAAGTTTTATCTATCAGCCCTCTTTTAAACTCATTGTCCATCAAGTAAGTAGACAGGCACTCATACCATGCCCTAGGAGCTTGATGCAAACCATACATAGCCTTCCTCACCTTGTATACCATTGTCAGGATGACTCGATGATCTTCAAAACCAGAGGTTGACAAACATAAACTCATCAATTGTGCATACAAAAATGCACTTTTAACATCCATTTATACACAAATAAAATTTTGAATGAAGCATAAGCTAAAAACAATCTAATAGCCTCAATTCTTGCAACTGAGCAAACACTTCATCATAATCCAAGCCTTCAGTTTGTGTGTATCCTTGACCAACCAACCTTGACTTGTTCCTCACAACAATACCTCTTTCATCTCTTTTGTTTCTGAACACCCATTTTGTCCCAATTGCCTCTTACCATTTGGAAGATCTACCAATGTCCAAACCTCTTGAATTTTGAACTGAAGAAGCTCCTCTTGCATTGATTCTACCCATCCTTCTTCAGATAATGCTTCATCAACTCTCTTGGGCTCCTTTTGAGACAGAAAACAAGCAAACAGGCAATTTTGCGAGATCTTTATGATCGCTTTCTTTGTGAAGTGATCTTGCAAAGAACCCATGTTCAAGAAAGGGTTCAGTGTTCTTAACCTTGCTTCTTGTTTGAACTGGAGTATTCAAGTTTCCAAGTATTTGTTCCTTGGGATGAATCTTGTGTATCCTTGTTGAGGTAACAGGACTTTCATGAATGACATGTTCCAAATTAGTTAAATCAAAGATTGAAGAAATCATCCATGTCTTCATCATCGTAGGAGTATCAATTTCAATCAAAGGTGCATATCGATCATGTGGATACTCCTCTTCACCATGTAATGGCTTTGAATTTGGTCCAAAGAAAGTACTACTACTAAGCATTCTTACAACCGGATTTCACTTGTAATGATAGTGGTAGAAGTTGTTGGCTTAGCAAAGGGTTGTATTAACTCTATCCGCTTATTTTGGCTTATCCGTGTTGCGTAGATCGCTTTTTCTTCTTTTCAATTTCTTCTACCAACACTGAATTATCCTTCAATAACTCATCCTTATCTTGATGATGAGCAACATTGCCTCCAATATTCAAGACATCATCATCAGTGGGACCTTGCTTATCAATGATGGGTGAGACTGAACTAGCTTTCCATTTTTCAAACAAATAGAACTCTTGAGGAGAATCACTTTAGAAATTGCTTCTTCAATTCTTTTGAAACCTGCATCAACAAGAGTGGAAGTTCCCAATGATAGGCTTATAATTCATAGATTTGGTTAGCATATCAATGTTAAATGACCAAATCTGGTCCTTTGGTCTCAACACAAGGAGTCCTTTCACTAAATTGAACATGTAAGTTCTCTTCAACAATTTTAGTCCTCCTATTGTATACTCTAAAGGCTTTAGTATTTGAAGAGTAGCCTAAAAAGTATCCATCATCTGCTTTTTTCTGAAACTTGCCTAGGTAGTCTATGGTATTTAAGATAGTAACATGACACCCAAAAGGTTTTAGGAATGCAATCATTGGCTTCCTATCATGTAACATCTCATGTGGGTCTCTGTTATGAGGCTTCACTACCTTACTTCTATTCTCAAGACATAACATGCCTATGCCTCTCACCCAAAAGGTAGGTAACTTAGACTCGACAACATAGTCCCAGTTCTAATTAGTGTTCTATTTTTCCTTTCAGCCACACCATTTTGTTGTGGTTTTCTAGCAACACTAAACTGTCTCTCTATACCTTTATCTACACAAAACTGATTCATCACAACATTCTTAAACTCAGTTCCATTATCACATCTGATTATCTTTACTTTATGATTTACTAGATTTTCTATCTTAGTAATGAAACTCTTGAGAACTTCACTAGTTTCACTCTTAGTAGCCAAAAAGTAAACCCAAGAAAATCTACTATAATCATCAGTGATAACTAGGCAATATTGCTTATGGTTCAAACTCTTGACAAAGGTAGGTCCAAATAAGTCCATATGAAGCATAAACAATGGTTGTGTAATGGTGTTGACAGTTTTGGTCTTACAAGAAGCTCTATGTTATTTTCCGACAGCACAGCTTCCTTACACTCAAAAACCTTAGAAGGTAACCCTCTCACTAAGTTGCCTTTTACCGGTTTATTGATTGTTTTGTAATTGAGGTGACCTAATCTTCTATGCCATAACTTAGACTCATCCACAGATGCTTTAGCAAACAAACAAGTTAAGGACCTATTAGGAATTACATCTTTAAGATCAAAACAATATATATTTTCCTTCCTAGGTACCCTAAGTTGTATAAACTTCTCATCGCATCTTAAACTCGTGAGACAACACCACACACTCGGCCACCAAAAGTACCTAGTTTTTCTTATCACACATTTGAGAAACATCAATAAATTGTACTTAAGTCCTCGTATCAAATAGACTTTTTCAAAGTCTAAATTCCCCTTTGATTGTTCCTCTTCCAAGTATCTTTCCTCCCTTTGGATCATTGTCAAATGCCACATATCCTCCATCAAAAGCTTCAAAATCTTCCATGTTGCTCCCATCCCAAGTCATGTGCCCAGAGCAACCACTATCAAAACTCCTTTGTCTTTTAGCTCATCTTGTAGATTGCTTTGCACATGAAATTAAACAAGTTAGTCTTCTTGTGGACCCAAGCCACATCGACTTAGTCCGCCTCTGCATCAATATAATCAAATTTAGTTAGGATCCATTGATGCACAGTTTACATGATGTAAAACCTTGGTCTTAGGTTTCCATTGCCAACTAGTTGAGGCCTTAACAACATAAAATGATTTCCAACCATCGTGACGCTTATCACCTTTGGAATTTTTAAAACTTCTTTGTTATCCGTGGTGATTTTGGCTTATCGAAGGTTTGATTTTATAGAGTGTTTACACTTTGCTTAGCAAAGTGGTTGGAACCCATTTGGGAGAAGCAGGTGACAATTGATTTTGTATTCCCATTCCTCGTTAATCGCCTAGGAATCATGTTTTCGTTAGGATGAGGGTTTGTTTTCTTTGAAAAGTTTTGGTGATTTACCCTCCTCCAATGATTCCACACTTGTGGTCTGATTTTATAACAATTTCTCGTAGTGCTCAAACTACCACAATTATAACAAGCTTTCTTGACACATTGAAACTCATTACCTAACCTATTAGATATTAGGCCATTAAAGATTCTCCATTGCCTCGGGTATATATCTTTCATCTGCCCTAGGTACTTCCTTGTATCTGCCACTTTCTTAGTAATTTGAGCTCTCAAATCTAGGTACAAGGTTGCTTGTCTAGTATCAATTTTTCTTAAGAGGTTCTATTTCTCAGTGGTTGATACAACTATCTTCCCGAGATCTCGATTCCCAATCTTAATGATGGGAGCATCGATAACTTATCGTACTATCTTATGATTCATTTCTTAGTCTCACCTACGTGTTTGTTGAAACTAAATTCATTGCTAAAGGAGAGCTCTTCTTGGTGGTGGTGGTGCATGTTGATATGGGTGGTGGCATATCATTGTAACCTAGGCCGCCTCATCCTTGATCAATTTTTGACCTATGGGTTTATTTACTAGATCGGCATTGTGTTTTAGCAACCCTAACAACATGTTTTTTCTTTTTCTTTAGGGCTTCTACCTTTACACTCTCAGCTTGTTCTCTCTTTAAGAATTTAATCTCCTATCCTAAGATCAATTTCTCCACATAGTATATTAATTTTATCAACATACTCAAACTCACATTTGATACAGAATTAAGCCTTCTTCTTACACTCTTCTAGACCAACTCTATAACCTAAGTTGTCCATAGACATCTTTTCTACTTTTCTTAAACTCTCGATAGCTTTTGAGATTCTAAGTTATCTTGACATGACTTAAAGAAAAAGTAGACTCATTAGATACCAGATCTGAACTTAAGATGAAGCATAAGCATAAGATCAAAGTTATTTTTGAAGCTTCACTGCAAGAAAAGCGCATTGGGTCCTTCTTCAATTTCATCACCTACCATAATCACCAAGACCATCTTGAGCAACCATGAAGGGAATAGCACTCTTCAAAGGATCTTCTTAACACCTTCAATCTTCTTAGGAGCTCGACATTCCCTTGCAAAGTGACCCTTCTTTTTGCGCTTAAAGCACTCCATCTTGCTTTTGTCGAACCCAGCTCTTCTTTTAGCATCATACTTAACATATCTTCCAGCCTTCTTCGAAATTTCCTTGTTTTGGAGAGTCAACATCGCCATTTGCCATTAAAGATTAATCTCCTCAAGATCATCAGGATCAATTTGATCTAGATCTTGATTCAATACATCAACACTGGTGGTTAAATCGATAAAAGCACAAATTGCACCATCATGACATTATAACTAACCATGGTATTTTTGCAATAGCCGGTTATTCCATAGGCAGAGTGGATACATCATGAACTTTGTGATTAGTTGAAACAAAAGCAATGTTATGACTAACAGAAGATGCACCAGCAATGTTATTCTCAGGCTCATAGACTTTCAAGTTGTTATAGAGATTGTCCAGAGTCATCTTATCAAAGTCCACCTTATTTCTCCACACAATCATATGAATACCCATTCGGAGATAAACTTCTAATGAACTTCAAATTTATATCTTCTTGAATAACATTATAGTCCATGAATTCAATTGGTGAAGTTTTTGAAGCTCTGTGTAAGTGCCATCAAGTTTTCTCCACTAAGAGCATGAAGTTTTCAAGTTGATGCTTAAGCATATTCTTCCTTGACTTTTGTGCTCCATTACAAGAAACCTTGTCTCAAGAGCATCCAAGAACTCTTTAGTAGACTCATATTGTTCAAAATCCAAAGCATAGTCATTAGGTATTCCCATAGAGAGAATACTATGAGCTTTAATCTCCATCTTTCTCTTAGCCTTATCAATTTCACTAATAATGGTAATTTCTTTGCCATCATCACCCTTCCTAGGAAGAGTATCACCTTTTCCACAACATCCCAGAGAGCATAATCAATCATGCGAATATATTGCCTTATTCAGCATCCTCCGATTTGTACTCACCATGCTTGAGCATGGGCACCTTTGAAGCAAGAACCATGTGTGTTTCACGTGACATCTTATCTTCCTTGAACAAAACTTAACTTGACCTCTTCTTGATTAGAGTTTCTAGATCACAAGCTCTGATACCACTTGTTAATCCCAGTTGAGCAAACGATCTAATATAGAAACTGACTTAGAATAAAAGCTTATTAAGTATTACGTGGAATTTAACACTTAATCTTAAGAAGAAGAACAGTTAACATTCAACACCTCAATATTATTTATTAATACTAATACTTTACAAGATTAGGTTTTGCAACCTTGAAGTGTATCAAACTTAGATATAAAACTTACATATATCTAATCTAACCTAGGACCTCCTTTTATAGACTAAGGAGTCCTTTACATAATACAATACGTAACCTACAAGATAAATATCTTTTCCATATTTATCTAATACAATAAACTAAACCGACTATACAAGACACTAGCAATGGTTACAATATATCATCCGTGGTTACACACTACTACTAGCCGTGGTTAGTCTTCATCACTACATTCTTTCCGTCGCGGGTTATATCACACCTGCCCCGTGGTTCCAGTACTTAAAGTAATTCATGATTCAAGGAACCAAAAACCCAACACATATTTGAGATTTGTGATCTCCGAGATTTAAATTGATTTTGAAAGCTGAGGAGAATGACTTGCTTATAAAAATATTTAACCGATAAGGATCAAAGCTGAGACTTTAAACTCCAAAAACATGCTTGAGTATCTTTTGATTTAATTGAAATAATTCTCCCCCTCAATCAATGACATAAGTTGTTTTTATTTTTTGACCAATGTCAAGTACATATGATTTTGACCAATGACATGAGTATCTTTTGACCAATGTTTTGACCAATGTCAAGTACATATGATTTTCAAAAATTGAGACTGAGTTATTTTTATTAGTTTTCAATTAGATAACAAATATTTTTCAGAAGAATTTTTAGAAGCAAAAATACTTGTGAAGGAAACATTTGTCGATTTAGTGACAAACATTTGTTTTTAGAATCAGAGCATGAGATGTGAAAAATAAGATAAAGCATGGCTCTGTTCTTTCTTTAAAAACGGGTTATAGACTGAAATGACTATAAGCATTTGTTTCACTTTCTCTCAAATTTTATTTTTTATTTTATTTTATTTATTTATTTATTATTATTTTTTTTATATGTACATTCGAAAAACATGTAAAGACCCGTGTCACTCTTTGAATGACAACACAAAGACCGTAGATATTATCGAATCAAGAAAAACATGACAAAATGACAATATTTTTGAGATTTTTGAAAGATACATATATTTTTCTATTTGCTTTTTGTTGGTTTTGTAATTTTGTATTTTGCTTTTTGAATAACTATATACAAGAGATGGATGAGGAAAAAGCTTTTACTCCTCTTCTTCCTCTTGAAGACGTTTAAGTGTTTCCGATTTTAGACTCTTTAGACCAAGTCGTGGGAGGATAAACTCAAAACGTTCTCTAGGAAGAGCTTTGGTGAAGATGTCTGCTAACTGGTATTCAGTCCTCACAAAATAAAGTTCCACCACACCGTTTTCCACTTGCTCCTTGATGAAATGATATTGAATGTCGATGTGCTTTGCTCTTGAGTGTTGTACGTTGTTGCATGAGAGAGCAATGGCACTTTTGTTATCACAATACGGAGGGATTTTGTTGAATTCAAAGCCATAGTCAGATAATTGGGATCTCATTCATAGGATTTGAGCACAACAAGATGACATGGATATGTATTCAGCTGTCGATATAGAAGTACTCATTTGTTTCTTAAGACCGGTTCACAAGCTTATCACCCAAAACTAAGAACCTCCGACGTGCCGATGTGTATCTTGACATCTGCATGATCGCATATGCATAGGGTCGTTAGTGACATACCGGTATCTTCTGGTACCAAAGTCCCATATGATGGTTCTTTGGAGATACCGAAGACCCGCTTTACCGCTTTCGGTGCTTTTGGTAGGCTTAGCTCGGTATCTAGCACACATGCAAACAGCGAACATAATATATGGCTCTCGGTTGTGAGGTACATCAGGATCAATCGTATCACGATATTTATTTTGATCTACCATCCCCGAGTGGTCCTCATCCGCTTTAGTACGCTTCTATGGGAGTGTTAACACAGTCACAAGAATCAAATCCAAATTTCTTTAAAATCTCATTTGCATATTTAGATTGATTTATAAAATGCCTCCGGGACTTTGTGAAATTTGTAATCCCAAGAAAAATGACATTTGTCCCATCATTGACATTTGAAATTTGGAGCCCATCTCCTTAGAAAAAGCGGTCACATCTATTGGTCAAGGCAAAAATAATATCATCAACATAAATTTGGACGAATTAAATGTTTGCCTGAATTGTGAACAATGTAGGATCAACGCTCCTTTGTGAATCCAGATAGAAGAAACTTTGAGCGTATCATACCATGCCCTGGAGCTTGCTTCAAACCGTAAGAGCCTTCTTCAAGCGATAGAAATAAGTAGGATGCTCAGATTCACAAAACCTTTAGGTTGGCTAACGTATACGACTTCTTTAAGATCTCCGTTAAGAAAAGCCGTCTTTACATCCATCCGATAGACTACCATGTTCTTACTTGCAGATTAGCCATGAAGATTCTCGATTGCCTCGATACGCAGCACCGGAGCAAATGATTCCTCAAAGTCAATACCCTCCTCTTGACGGTATCCTTTTGCAACCAATCTAGCCTTGTTCTTTAATACATCACCATGCTCATCAAGTTTTACTTTGAAGATCCACTTTCGAGCAATGATCATAGCACGGTCGGGAGCGGTACTATTCCCATACATCTAGTCGATCAAACTCATGAATTTCTTCTTGCATGGCATTGAACCGTATGTCTTCATTCATGACAGCTTTAACGCTCTTTTGGTTCGACCTTGGATAGTAACGGAGTTGAAGAAGCACCATAAGGCATCAGTTGCAAGTTGTTTACCAGTGGATAATTGTTAGCCTCGCTTTTTCTAAAGATAACGTCACTTACGTGAAATGGACTAGATGTGTAGTATACTTTGCCCTTAGGGACTAGTATCGTGTAAGTGGCAAAGATAGAGTCTATAAATACCCCTCATGACTCTCCATGAGGGGTGAGGTGAAGCATTTGGTTAAGTGTAGTGTGTGTTTTATTTATAAAGTTATCCTTGTTTTCTCCTCCCTCTCTCTATTTTCTCTCTCTAAACAAGATGAATATCTTCATCTTCTTCCACCAACCAAGACCTCCCAAACCACATAAATCTTTTATTTTTCGGTCCTAACAATTGGTATCAAATTCTAACAATGGTTTAGGAGTGTTTTGGTGAAGTTTTTTGTTGTAGTGTATGCCAGTGTTCGTTCTCAAAGATTCACGATAAACTTTTATTTTTGCCCTTAAATCTTCAAGATTCTTATGGTCTAAGGTTTATATAGTGTTAAAGATTCTAGTTTTGGCAAAAGTTCAAGCTTTTACGTGTTTTAAATCATTTTTAGACTCGTTGTTCATTTCTCAGGTAGCATAAAAAGCATTTTAGGTGTTTAAGGTCAATACTTTCCTGCTATTTGAGTGTTTTGGAAGCTATCTGTGCAAAAGAAATCGGTTGAAACATTGGAAATTTTTTACGCGTAAGTCAAAACCCTAGTTTTACGCGTAAGAAAGTCAAAACCCTTTTCTACGCCAGTAAGTTTCTACGCATAAATTTTGGTGAAGAATCTTCGTGCAAAAACGGTGACTCGCTGCTTCCCTAACTTGGATAAGTGTGTGGAACACTTCGACTTTCGGATATCTTTTACTGCGGACAGCAGTAAAGGATTTTGGTTTTAAACCAACTCTTACGCATAAGCGAAAGTTACGAGTAAGCACTCCCACGCATAAGTTAACTCTACGCGTAAGGTACTTTACTTCTACTTAACGTTTACGCGATAAGACTTACGCTTAACCCCAAGTTTACGCGTAACTTAGATTTCTACGCATAAGGATTTCTACGCCTAAGCTCTTTACGCATAAGGAATCCTACGCATAAGATCCTACGATAAGCATCCTACGATAAGCACTCATTTCTACGATAAGAACTCGGTTTACGAAGATTTTGAGCATAACTTCAAACGGCTATAACTTTTGAATCGTAACTCCGTCAGCCGTTCTAGCTATCAAAACGACCGTAGAGTAAAAGAGGAGATTGGCACGCCGAATGAACTAAGGGTCAACCTTCAACTCCTAAAACGCTCAATAGAAGTTATTGAGGTTTTTAAGTTTTTTAGAGCATACTTTCACTACAACAACCAAGCTTAATCTTCATCAACCACAACTCCTTTATCGTTGAATCGATCCTACATCAACTTTATCATAACATACCTTCATCAATGGCAACTCAACAAGACATTCATGCGGCGGTCCAAACCTCATATGTTGGAAAAAGGTGGTTATCTTCAATGGACAAGTCGTATGCTTCGCTACATCAAGACCAAACCTAATGGAAAATTGATGATTCAATCCATTAAGAATGGACCCTTCATACCTCGACAAGTCCAAGACCCTCGAAATGTTGATGCAACACCTCCCGTCCCACCATTTTTTCGTCTTCAAAAAGAATCGGAATACTCTGAGGATCGTAAACAAGTCGGCGTATGACATGGCAATTCATATTGTCCAACTGGTTTTACCAAGAGACATCTTTGCTGTCAGAGACAGCTTGTGAAATCTTCGACATGTGGGAACGTGTTAGACGGCCTTTGTTATGGAACCAAATTGGTCAACAAGATACGGAGAACAAGTTGCTAATCTGGGGAGAAGTTTACATCCACCGGCGAATCCATTGAATCCTACTATGGAAGGTTTCACTTTAATGAATGAGATGATAAGAAACAATTTGACACCCGTAACCACGTGATCAACATCAAGTTCTTGAACAATCTACCAGAAGAATGGGACGATATGTCACTATTGTCAACCAAACAAAAGACTTACATCAAGTGAACTTTGATCAACTCAACGATTTTCAGAAACAAAACCAAAATGAAGTGAATGAAGTCATGCAAGAAAGATTAGCAAAGAATCATGATCCATTGGCACTCATTGCAAAGACTCAAACCCAATTGAATACACAACAACAAGCTTCATCATCTTCCACAAACAACAACTTGCGGCAATACATCCCTCAACAACAAAATTATCCACCGAACAACAACATTACCAGAACAAGGAATCACCGATCTTGAAATGAAACCAGAAGAAGCTTTGTCTCAAGCATTTGTATTCTTGGGTAAAGCATTCACAGGTCGCTATTCCACACCAACTAACAACAACCAAAGGATTTCATCAAACACTGCATAGGAAAATTGCCGTACCGGTGTGTACATGGGCAATCAAGGTCCAATGGTTAGAGTTAGGGAATCGCCAGGATATGCTACTGGATTTCGCATGGGTAATCGTGCGCCCAAATCGGGTAATCGATGTGCCGAATGTTGGGAATAGAAACGGGGTAATCGAATGGGAACTATTTTTTGTGGTCAATTTTTTTTTCGATTTGTGGGTTAACGCCAACTTTGTTTGGTATCCTTATTTTGTTCAAAAGTCCCCGGTCTCATTTGTCAATATCACCTTGGGTATATCTTATCCAAAAGGTTACTTTATGCTTTTGTACCAAATTTCTATGAAATAAATGTGGTCAACCGTCATCTCGTGGTCAAATCGGCAAAAACAAAAGCGCTTTTATGCTTTCTCGGGTATTTTATGAAGATGGTCGGATTTTGGTCGGAAAAACTCACTGAAAGATGGTCAAAGGGTCAAAACCCTAAACTTATGCATAAGGTGTATCTATTGAGTTGTTACGAGTCGCTGAAGTTACGCGTAAGAATGGTTTCTGGCGTATGGTTTACGCATAACCTAGACCATGCTACGCGATAAGCAAGTTTTGTTACGCGATGTTTTTATGCTTAAGAAAACATGTTACGCTGTATGGTTAAAAAGAGGTTACGATAAGGAGTTGAAAAGTTACGCGTAAACATGACCTCGACCACATCTGAATACCACATACCATATACCATCCCTCGACTTCAGTCCATCATTAGTCCGAGACAACCAAAACTAAACCTACATCTAGACTCACCCCAAGACCCTCACAATTACTCTTCAACTCAAATTCAATCAACAAAATAACTCGAATTATATTAAAAACAATCTCAGAAACGGTTCAAGATTTCATCTTTTTCAGATTCTTTTCTTGGAACCTTATCATCATAGATCATGTTCGAAGTCCGAGCTTCAATGATATTCGACTCAACTAGAAATAAATAATAACAATTATGTTATTTTTATCTCTTTCGTTCGTTCTAATTTAAAAGAAAACCATATACCTACCTTAGACCCAATGGATCTTGAAGAACTTCTTGATTCGAATGAATTTATAAAAGAAAATGAAAGTAAAGGGGTACTTAGATATTGTTTGTGATTCAAAGGATTTGTGTTGTGAGATGAGATTAGTTTATGATTGAGATTCATTTGATGAGTTTAGCAGATCGTTGAGGTGAATATTTTCTCTACACTGGGAGAAAATATTATGTGAGGCGTATATGTTGTAGGGTTAGGGTAAAAGTATGATATGCTCTCTTATATAACCGGTTATGGATGGATCGGATTTTTGGAATTGGATTCGTGGACTAGGCCTCTGTTGTTGAATCTAACGTGGGCTAATGTTATCTCGACATTTGACCGGCTTCGTGGAATGAAAATCTGTTTATCCAAATTATTTTAACAAAATATCTTGGTTACACATTATTAATTTCATTTGGTCAAGTGTTGGTATATTATTGGTATGGTATTAATTTTCACGGGAGGATACATAATTCACGGCTCGAGAAAAATTTGAATAATGACTATGGGATTTTTGTACGGTATTATTGATGTAAATTGATGACATTTCATGGGTGGACTTCTTTATCTTTGAGACGATGGTTGGTTGGATGCATGTCTCAAGATAACTTGTTGGCACATTATGAAATTTGAAAATCGGTTATAACGGTAAGGACGTGTAGGTGCTCACAGTAAACATCACTTTAAGGAGTTACGTTGTTGTGCTCGGTGTCACACTGAAGTGTGGATTGTTCAAAAATTTAGAACAAGCAAGAAGTCACAAGTTGGGATGCTTCCTCCTTTTCAAGTTAGTCGTAATTCTGCCTCCATATGTGGTCATTACTATTAGCCGGTGAATTCAAAGGAGGTTCGATTAAAGGTTGGTTTGAGAGAATTATTGAGAGTATATTTTTACAACATATTCTCATAGAATTTTGATCAAGCTATGATGTTAATATTGCATCAAGAAGGTAATACGACATGTACGAAACATTATGATGATTCCGATAGCTCGCAACCATCAGGAGGGAGAAGTTGGTATTTCATCCCCCGTGATTGGATTACGAAGGGATTTTGCTTAAGCCCGAAGAAGGAGAGTAGTGTGGTGTACATCGGAGCTTTTTACCAACTTGGATGCAATATTAAGTGAGTTATGTTGTTATGATGTTCCCGAACGACAAACCATTGTGCTTCAAGAGTTTACTTTCTCCACGCGTGTCCGTAGATTAAAGACGTGTTGGAAGAGAGTTGTCGGTTCGAGGGAGCAAAGAAAGAAAAAAGCTACTAGTTAGGAGGATAACAACTAATTGGGACCAAGCTTGAAGAAGTGAGCTAGATCATTCTTTGAGGTCATCGGAGGAAGAACTTCAAGTTGCCTCAAGATTCAGACTCAGAGACTCGTGACTTCAAGAAAGTCAACATTATTCTTTACTATTGTAATTTACTTTGTTTTGTATTTATAGGTCTCATTGTAACCATTCACGCGTGACGCTATCTTGGAGGGAGATTGTTAGCCTCGCTTTTTCTAAAGATAACGTCACTTACGTGAATTGGACTAGATGCGTAGTATACTTTGCCCTTAGGGACTAGTATCGTGTAAGTGGCAAAGATAGAGCCTATAAATACCCCTCATGACTCTCCATGAGGGGTGAGGTGAAGCATTTGGTTAAGTGTAGTATGTGTTTTATTTATAAAGTTATCCTTGTTTTCTCCTCCCTCTCTCTATTTTCTCTCTCTAAACAAGATGAATATCTTCATCTTCTTCCACCAACCAAGACCTCCCAAACCACATAAATCTTATATTTTTGAGTCCTAACACTGGATGAGAGGGATTTCCAATGATGTTGTCCAATGGATGATCATGTATCTATTTTCTAAGGTGTTCGTGTGGTTGTTGTTGAGGAACATAAGTAGCAGAGTCGATTTCTCCTGATGAAGATGGTTCTGATGATGATTCAGGAGCAAATATGTTTTCAAAGGGGGCATCTTCAGGAGTAGCAAAGGGATTATCTCCATCATAGGTGCTAGACACAATTCCATGATGTACACTCGATGATTGATGATTTATTGATGACAGAGTGATCGCGGCAGTGTGCTTGACTTAATGACATAGAGACCGGGGTTAACTTCATTGATGTGATAGGAGCGTACTTGATGGAATTGATGATCATTAGCAATTGGCTCATAGTGTTGATCAAACATTGGATCAAACAATTTCTTAAATCATCTTTCAAGGAGGTACATAAGGAATTGCCGTGAGGGATTTAGTACAAGTAGAACCGATGGGACTACTTGATGAAGGTTGAGATGGGTCCGAATCGATTGTCCCGGAGCCATTCGCCTGCATACTCATCGAACGTGAGATGAATAGTTTCCATGATATCTCGAGTTTATTTGTTGTAGATTCGGTAACCCTTCTTGTTTGGTGCATAACCTACAAAACTCCAATGTCCGCCTTAGCTCTTAATTTACCTAAATCTTGACTGTCTATCTGGATAGCACAACACACCAAACACACGAAGGTAGGAGAGATCGTCGCTTATAGACAAGTTCGTATGGAGTTTTTCCATGAGATGTGTGTATGAGGGAACGATTTTGGGTGTAGCAAGCGGTGGCAATGGCTTTAGCCCAGAGAAACATTGGAACCTTTGAATAAATTAGCATTGTTCTTGCGGCTTCCATAAGAGTTCGATTTCTCTTTCAACTACACCATCTCGTTGAGGAGTTCCTGGAACACTTCTTTGATGACCGATTCCAGACTTTCATAAAATTGACTTAAGTCTTTGTTAACTAACTCGTGCCATTGTCCGTTCAACAATTCTAACCGTATTGTTAAGTCAACTTAAGTCGCTTGATAAGTTTGATGATGACATCAGGATTTTCATCCTTTGTCCTCAAGAACTTAACCCAAGTAAATCGAGTATCAACAACGACTAAAATATATTTCTTCCCATTAATCGTTTGCACTCTCATTGGTCCGAACAAATCCATATGAAGGGTATGCGAACTTCCATTCTGAGTTTGTGGGTTTGGGTTTGTGGGCATATTTCTTGCTTTTTCCCAATTGGCATGTTGAACAAAGATGATATTTTTCATACTTTAATCTATGTAAACCTCTTACAAGATCCTTTCTGGAAAGATTATTAATGGTGCCGAAGTTCAAGTGATTGAGACGACGATGCCATAACCATGATTTTTTTTTAGAAGCCTTTGACAACAAGTGATTGAGAAGACTTCATCATATCTTCGATAGAGATGGTGTATAGATTTGAACCATGAGTTCCTCTTAACAGTTCCACACCATCAAGTTCTCTAACGAAACAAGTATGTTTTCTAAATGCCACTTCTAGATCGGAATCACAGAATTGACCAACAAAAAACAAGTTATGACCAAGACCTTCAACATAATATACCCCGGAGATTACACTTTTGCCAACAACATAGTCTCCATAACCCATAATTGCTCCAAAATGGTCGCTCCCAATCTAGCTTCAAGAATTTACTCACGAAGGTCATGAGTCATGGCGATCTCCAGCCATATGGAAATTTGAGTGGTAACGTAATGATTTGAACGAACGCTTGAAAGGACAAGAATGGATAATCGATAATTGGGATCCCCCATGCAAGAATGGGTTCCATTTGGTTAGTAACAGTGATTGGAACAACTACATCGGAAGTAGTGTGGAATCATCAGTGAATAGAAACCAGTATTTGACCTATTCAAAGTATATTCAATTCTTAAAGGAATAGTTCTACCAATAGGCATCCATTTTCTAATGGGCATTGACTTAGCAAATTTAGGGCAAAACTCATTAAGATTAAACTTACGGCATTAGGTATCCATTGATAACCATATTACTAAATTTTCTTCCTGTGGTTTCCAATATTTTCTAACTTTGCCTTTTAGCCTTCTTACCTTGATTTTGACATTAACAATTTTAAGCGGGCCTTTGCACGAAGATTGCTAATCATTCACACCACATTCATGATTAGTAACAAATCAGCGATCATCATTACATGGTTTTAGATAGTAGCGTAATTAGCATTAATTATAGTACGCATATAGCTAATACTAGAATCAACACGATTCGTTTTATTCAACTCAAACTTAGTGTTCCTAGGGTGGTCTCACTCCCTTCCAATGCACATTCTATCTTCAGAGGTCCTATCTTGCTTTGTATTGCCTGGAGGCTTTGACTTGCTTTTGTGTCGACACTCCCTCTGTATAGGGAATTATGAGAACATTAGTTGGTTGAGACTTTTTGCATTCCCCTGAACTAGACGTGTGGATTCGAACTACTTGAAGGCACTTTAGAGTTCACTTTCTTAATACTAGGCATAGAACAAGGCATCACAGCTTTATCTTTCACACCTAAGGATTTAGGACATGTTGCTATTAAATATTCTAACAGCTCCTGAGATCGTTTGGCCTGAATGCAAGCAAACCTAATTTCTCTATCAAGTAGCTTATTTATGAAATCCTCTTCTACAATCTCACGGAGACATTCTAGACTATCCTCAAGGTGAGCGAAATAGTTATGAAACACAAGTTCGTTATTTCTAAGATGAGGAGGAATGTATTTAACAAATACAAGATACGTCCAGATGACTTTGATGCAACATTCTCATTAAAGACAAGTGGCATTTTCCCTTTTCCCGACTCTTCGTGATTCTCAATTTCCTTTTGTAAAGACGTTATTTTTTTGTTGTTATTGTCACGAGTGACCTTCATTGAATCATATAACTCTTTAAAGTGTCGTTTAACTTTTTTCATTTTCTTCTAGAAAACTCTCATTTTCCTTTTGTAAAACATTAACCAAGTTTTGAAGATGAAAAGTCGAGAACACCGAGAATCTAAAGGAGGAGAATTTGCCATTCATGTTGTTCTTTTCACCCTTTAATTGTGAAATTTGGGCTTTCAACTTTCTCGATCGTGTTACAGGAGCATGAATCTGTTCATCACATTTGTTTATTTCAAAAGTGCATCAAACACTGGAACATTTGAGGATGTCTTGATGTTTGAGGTTTTGACATTTTCTTTGAGATGTTGATATTTTAGTTGCAAATCAAAATGTTCAACTTCTAGCTTAGAAAAATGTTTTACTAAATTATCGTGATCATCCTGATCAATTTTCTCATTTAGTTATGAGTTTTGTTTTCAAGCTCAATGACACGATCATGGGAAACTTTCAAGTCAGCTAATCCATGAAATTGAGAAGTAATAAAATGCTTAGTAATGATAAAACATATCTTGAGCCACACAACTTAATACTAAGTTCTCATTTAAGATATGAAAATTCTTCCTTTCAATTTCATTATATTTGAGTTCCCGTTCATAATCATTTATCTCAACTATCATTGCATCAAATTCCTTTTCCATTTTTGATATCCGAGTTAATCCCCTTTTGAAGACTCTCAAATTGACCTTTTAATTGTTTAAAGAAAGGCATGACTTCAATTAAATAACATTCTTTAGTTTGCTCAAAACCCCTTCTCCTTCAAGAATCCCAGGTGGGTGTGATCCTTTTCTTACACGTTTTTCAAAATCAACAAACATTGATAAACAAATATACTGGTGATTAAGGTCTTGCTATTAGTGGAAATAGTTCTCGAAACTAAGTGCATTGGTGTATTAGAGGGAACACGAGCTTCAGCACTTTCCTAAGGGAGGGTTTATTTCAACAAGTTCAATGTTTTTTGCTTATCCATATCTTTCTCCAAAAAAATTTGTTCGGGGTTAATTGAGTTTGAGGCTTAAACCTTAAGGAGATCTAATTTTCTTTTGTGTAATCATGAGGTTTGATCGTTATGTTATTCTTTTTACACTTAGGATCTTCTAGTTTCTTATCCCTTTTCTCCCTAGAGGAATCTCCTAATTTTCTATCCTCCTCGTGCTTCCAATACATGAAGGTGATTGCCTAGGCTTAAGAATATCATTGCCATCATATACAATCTTATGGAAATCTTTAGCCTTTTTGCAATACTCGGGATTTGGTTCCTCTACAAGGGGAATACTGTGCTTATCGCTTAAGACTCTATGCTTAGTGATCATGTGAGCGGTCTGAGTGGTGTTCCTTGTAATGTACAACTTATTTTCGAGCTTGTTTTTCAAAGTTTTTAGATTAGAAAAATCATTCAAAAGTTTTGATTCCTTAGTATTGAATTCTTGTTTAAGCACTTTAACATTATCTTGAAGCTCTTGCTTTTGCTTAACAGTTTTAGAAAGCTTTTCTTGTAAGGAGTTTAACTCTTGTTTTAACACTTCTTCTCTAAAATTACTTTTTCTAATAATTGTATGCATTTGGTCATCCATTTCCTGCTCACGGGTAGTTAACTCAAACTTAGCACGTTGTTCATAAATAGCAACTTGTTCTTTATAGGCATTTAGTTCTAGATACGCAATCATCAAGGGCATATGCGGTGTATTCATAAAAAACATAGTCATTATTGATTGCAGAAGATACATCACTTGGTACAATCTCACTTTTACTTTGTGTCACATATTGATCATATGGGATAAAGTTACTATTACCCTCATTATCAATATCTTATTCATAAGTTTCAAGAGATTGTACTTTGTCATGTATCTTTTGCTCATCAACTTCATCATATAGTTTTAATACCTCTCGAAATGACCGAGTCTTTGGATTGACCAGCCTGTTGTGGTGATGAGACCTTTGGAGAGACCATAGGCAAAATGCTAGCCATGAAGATTGTCCGCAAGGGTTCATCATCGACATCGAGTCAAATGCATCACGCCAGCTACTTGAAAGGCATTTTGATGATTTTGACCTATTTCCGACTTGGTCGCTCATCTACATCGGCATCATATGTCTTAGCATTCCTTCACGCAAGAAACAACAACTCCTCTTCATCCAAAGCCGCTCCATTTTCCGAGCTTGCAGACAAGCAACATCTTGTCTCCAAGTATTCTCGCATTCTCGTGGACGTTTTGGAGATGTGCGAGTTCCTCAATATGTCCATCACCACCACAGTTGTAGCACTTGATTGGCTTTGCTTGTCCTTGATTGACATTCGTTCCACGATTCGATTATACATACCTCCACCAACTCCACATCTTCCTTGTTCATACTACCTTCCTTGAACAGGTTGCATCATAACCTTCCCATCTCTGATGGTAGCTTGATTCTTTAGATTGGATGTCGTTTTGAGGTTATTGTTGGTATATGGGAGGGAATTCATATTTTGACTGACCATGAGAGATAGTTGATTGATGAAGTTTTCCATCAATGTGTTTGAATCAGGAGGCTTATATGCTTGATCAGGAATGAGCTTGTAATTACCATTACTCGTGGGTATGACTTGAGAAGCTTTGGTGGTAATTCCAACATTGGTGTAAAAGGCTGTTGAATCATTTGATGAACTTGTTTCTCCCTGTTTAGATTTGAACTGTTCAAGAATCATTCGTTCAAACATAGCATGCCTCTCATTCTGAAGAAGGAAGGCATACATTTGCTCATAGTTGGTGTTCTTCAATCCTTTGGTTAGCTTCACAGAGGTGACAAATTTGTGCCATTTGGGATTCATGTTGTTCACAAACTTTGAGTTCAACTGAATATTTGGCATGGTCATTTTGATGTTCCTCATGTCATTTTCAAGCTTGTGGAATCTCACATAATATTCATAGACACTTTCTTCTGGTTTCCTCTTAAAATGATCAAATTCATCATACAGTTGTGATTCTATGTCTTCCTTGGTTAGTTCAGAACCCAGATGAGAAACATCTTGACATTGTCCCAAACTGTCTTTAGCTTCATTGTTGTGATTGATCAGCTTGTAAATGTCCTTAGGTAAACCCTGAAGTAAGATGTTAGAAGCCCTAATGTCTGCATCGTATCTCTTCTTCTCTTATCGGTCAGTTCATCATACATTTTAGGTCTGTCGTCCCAATATCATTGTGCATCGCAGCAGATCGAGTATGTCTCTTGTTGTCTCAACTTGATACGGTCCTTCATCAATTGACTTGAGAATGTTGACTCCATTTTCTTTTCCCAAACAGTACAACCTAATTCGTTGAGCCCATGAGTCATAGTCAGTTCTGTCAAGCATAGGTGGACGAGTGTTCGATCCATGCTTGAACGCTCCCAGCAACAGAAGTAAGAAATTATTGTGGGCACGTTGGTAGACATGTTTTCGATATGACGGATTTTACAACTCTTATGATTAAACCGGGAAATAGATTCTTTCACGGGATTTTACTAAATCAAGAGAAAAATGTATTAGAAACAATAATCAACCAAGTCGCCATCACCCTTGAAGACAAGTCGCTAAGACACCAAGTCGCTAAGTAGAAACTCGCTAAAGGCTCAAGTCGCCGTGAATCAAGTCGCTAGACATAAGTCGCTATGAACCAAGTCACTAAACACAAGTCGCTAAAACAACAAATAGCTATGGTGACAAGTCGCTAAAGAACAACTCGCTAAGTAGACAACTCGCTAAAGAACAACTCGCTAAAGAACAAGTCGCTAAAACGTCAAGTCGCTAAAGAGTAACTCGCTAGTAACAACAAAGACAAGTCGCTAGAAATAATAAAGACAAGTCGGTACGTCAACCAAGTCAAGAAATAGCCGAAAGTGGTGTCTCCACTACGTTGTACTGTTTGTCGTCTTGTCTCAATAGACAAGTCGCTAGGGCTCAAATCGCTACCACTTCAACTACATGTCGCTACCAACTAACAAATCAAGTCGCTATGAAGAATATTTATCCGAGAACCAAGTCGCTAGGTTGAACAACTTAAATACAACCCTTTTCAATCCAAAACAAGCTCAACCATAGTGATTCAAGCTTTCCAAATCAAAACCCAAGCACTTACAATGATTCTAAACACAAAATTACACTCAAAATTCAAACTTTAATACAAGAAATGATATAAATGATGCAAAAACCACTAAACTTTTTGAAACTCAAAAACCATATAAAACCACTAGAAATCCAAGGATATGTAAGAGAGATGATCAAACCATGGCTCTTGATACCAATTGTAACATATTGGATTTCACAAACATATCAAATCATGATCACATATAGGTGTATAATATAAGGTTTTAGAGAGAGAAATAGTTAGAGGTTTGGAAACTTAGTGAGAGAAAGTAAAAGTGTTATTATGAGCTCCAACCCTCTACCTTGGGAGGTAGACGGTATTTATAGTCTTACATAAAACGCCACCTACGGGCTGTGGATCAGGCATACAGAGGGTAAAGACCCGTCCGTACTCCACGGTGTTACTTAACTAAATACTACTTAACATTAAATAACTACGACTACGAGCTTTCTAACGATTACATATACTTGAGGTGACCGACACTTTAATAACTGGATTTACTAAATCCTAACAGAGTTGAATGCAATCGCCACTCGAAGTGGTAGAACATATGATGGACCCTCAATTCCTACTCCTTCTTCGGTGAGGGAAGTGGCACGAGAAACTGAGGTGACCAAGGGAAAAGTGCATTCTTCAAGCCCACAAAGTACCGCATCCATCCAACCTCCGGTGGTCCAAACTTCAATTCCGGACGAAGACAAATTCTAAGCCTTCAATTCCATATACTTCAAGGCTTAATGACCAAAAGCTCTGTGAGAAGGCTAATCATCAAATGGAGAAGTTCATTCAAATCTTTTAAGATTTTCACTATGAGATTAGTTTCGCGGATTCTCTTCTTTTGATGCCAAAGTTTGTTCCAACAATCAAGAGTTTATTAAGCAACAAGGAAAAACTTTTTGAATTGGCAAAAACTTATTTGAATGAGCATTGCTCGACGGTCATCCATAAGAAACTTCCCGAGAATTTAGGAGACCTTGACAAGTTCCTCATCCCATGCGACTTTCAAGGAATAGTTCAATGCTCCGCCTTGGCCGATCTTGGTGCGAGTATTAACTTAATGCCGCTTTCAATATATAACAAGCTTTCATTGCCCGAACTTACCCTTACGTGTATGACTGATAAGGATTTAAAACATACGTTTTTAGGGGGTCAATTAAGCCCTAAATCGACACATTTTATATCCGTTAGTGCTTAAAATCGTTCATTTTCTGTTGCGTTTAGGTTCCACTGAATGTAATTACTCTAAGTATGGAACCACTGCTAGAGCAAAAGAAACCACGGCTAGATGAAAGGAATCCACTGCTATGTTAAACCACGGCTAGTAGTATTGTGTAACCACTGCTAATGTTTTGTAAACACTGCTAGTTAGATAAGTCAGTTTAATATTTTGTATTAGATAAATATGGAAAAGATATTTATCTTGTAGGTTACGTATTGTATATTGTAAAGGACTCCTTAGCCTATACACTTCAAGGTTGTAAAACCCTAATACTATTCAGAGTATTCGTTATTAATATAATTGAGGTGTTTAGTGATTTCTGTTGTTCTTCTTCTTAAGATTAAATATTATATTCCGCGTTTTGTTTAATAGTACATTGGTTAAGTTAATTTCTATAAAGGATCATTTGCTCAACTGGGATCAACAAGTGGTATCAGAGCTTGTGATCTAGAAACTGTAATCAAGAAGAAGTCGTTTTAACTCAGATCTGTTTTATACAAGAAGTTCAAGATGTCTGATGAAACTCATATGGTTACTGCATCAAAGGTACCCAGGCTGAAGCAGGGTGAGTTTCAAGTTTGGAGAATGCAAATGAGGCAATACATTCGCATGATTGACTACACCATCTGGGATGTTGTTGAGAATGGTGATACTCTTCCTAATAAGGGTGATGATGGTAAGTTAATAAGCATTGTTGGTGAAGTTGACAAGGCTAAAAGGAAGCTGGAGATAAAGGCTCACAGTATTCTCTGTATGGGAATACCCAATGAATTTGCTTTGGACTTTCAAGAGTATGAGACTGCAAAGGAGCTTATGGGTGGTCTTGAAACAAGATTTGTTGGTAATGATGCTACCAAGAAATCCAGAAATAATATGCTCAAGCATCAACTTGAAAACTTCACTGCTCTTAGTGGAGAAAATCTGGATGGAACATATAACAGGCTGCAGAAGCTCATAAGTCATTTAAAACTGGTGGACTATAAAATCAATCAGGAAGATATCAATCTTAAGTTCATCAGAAGTTTGTCACCTGAATGGGCTATGCACACAGTTGTGTGGAGAAATAAAGATGATTTTGACACAATGACTCTAGACAATCTCTACAACAACTTGAAGGTTTATGAGTTTGAAAAGAACATTGCTGGTTCATCCTCTTCTTTACAAAACATTGCTTTTGTGTCTACAAACTATAAAAGTACCCAGGAAGCATCCACTGCTGCTTATGGTGTTTCCACTGCTATTGCTAATAATACCACTGTTAGTGATAATATTAGTGAAGGTGCCATATATGCTTTCCTAGCTGATCTAACAACCAGTGTTACTGTGCTAAATCAGGATCTAGATCAAATTGATCTTGATGAAATCAATCTTCAGTGGCAAATGGCAATGCTAACATTGCAAGCTAGGAGGTTTCTAAGGAGAAAAGGAAGACAGGTTAAGTATGATGGTCAAAGAAGAGCTGGTTTTGACAAGAGTAAGATGGAGTGTTTCAACTGCAAGAAGAAGGGCCGTTTTGCTAGGGAATGTAGAGCTCCTAAGAGGAATGGTGAAGGCTACAAGAAGGCTACTGAATAACCAGTTTCTTCTTCTACTTTGGTTGCTCATGATGGACTTGGTGATTATGACTAGAGTGATCAAATTGAAGAAGGACCCAATGCCGCTTTCCTTGCTAGTGAAGCTTCAAAAGAGCATAACTTTGCTCTTATGGCCTATGCTTCATCTTATGGTTCTGATTCTGAGGTATCTAATGAGTCAAAAAGTTCTACTTGTTCTTTTAAATCTTGTCAGGATAACATAGAATCACTTAAGGCTATTAATGAGAGTTTGAGAAAAAAGGTAGATAGACTTGCTTTAAATAACCTAGGTTACAAAGTTGGTCTTGAGAATGTAGAAGAGAAACTTAACTTTTGCATTAAATGTGAGTTTGAGTATGTAGATAAGATAAGCATACTAGGTGGTGAAATTGAACTTAAGGATAAAGAGATTAAGATGCTTAAACAGAAACTAGAAGAAGCAGAGAGTGTAAAACAAGAAGCCTTAGAAGATAAAGAGAAACATGTAGTCAAGGTTGCTAAAACACAATTTGCTTCTGATCAGGTACATAAATCTATAGGGTGTCTATTGATGAAAAAGGCTTCTGGGATTGGATACAATAATGTGCCACCACCATCTCTAATGAAACATGCACCACCTGGGATTGAATTGTCATTTAGCAGTGAGTTTAGTTTCAACAAACCTGTAGGTAAGATTTGTAAGTCTGAATCACCTTAGATAGGTTCTGATAAGTCATTTGATGGTCCAATTATTGAAGATTGGGAATCAGATTCTGAGGAAGATAGGTCTGAATCAACACAATCTGAGAAGGTAGAAAATGTTAAGTCTGTTGATTCTAAATAAGCCAACCTTATGCCTAGATTTGGAGCACCAATTTCTAGGAAAGTGGTAGACTATAATGAGATTCCTAGGGAACAGATGAAAAGATACATACCTAGAGGCAATCAAAGAAACTTCAATGGCATAATTTCAAACAGACTAGGAAGTGATTTTCAATGTGTGAAAAAGGCTTGTTTTAAATGTGGTAGTTTTGAGCATCTACAAAGAAACTGTTTTAATAACCAACCAGAAGTATGGAATCATTGGAGAAGGGTGAACCACAAAAACGTTTCAAAGAACACCATCCCTCACCCAAACAAAAACATGGTTCCTAAAGCGTTGCTAATGAAAAATGGTAAAACAAAATCTATAATCACTGCTACAACTAAATGGGTTCCAACCACTGCTATGCCAAATGTAAACACTGCTAAGCAAACTGTTTCCACTGCTAATCAGAATATCACCACTGAATCAAAAGAAGTTTTAACTATTCCAAAGGTGATAACTGACACAGTGGTTGGAAGCCATATCTATGCTGTAAATGCCTCAGCTAGCTGGAAATGGAAGCCTAAGACCAAGGTTTTACATAATGGCAGTAGTGCATCAATGGACCTAAAGAAATTTGATTATGTTGATGCACAAGGCATATGTAACACCCCTAAAATTTCACAGCGGAAGCGTTCGGGTCATGGGGTGCTACTAAATCAATATACACAACACAAGGTAATAAAGAATGGAAATTCTATTCCATTTTCAAAATATAGACTTATTTAAGGCAAGTTAAGGCAACCTCTTGAAAAGTGAACGAAGCAAACTTCACTCTATCTTCATCTTCGCAGTTGCAGATCCTGAACACAATTTCCAGTTCTTCAAGCCATCGGGTCAAAAAGACAACTCCTTCCGTTCCATTATAACCACCAGTCATACAGTTGCAAAATTCCTTGTACGTGCAGCCGCGTTTGCTACCAGTAAGCCTAGAAGTTCCGGCATCGGTGGTTGAGTTGTTTGAATTCATCGCAGTTTAGCGCTGCGCCACACATCATTGACCAATTGATCAATCATAGCTTGATCCATAGCAGGTGGGTTTGCAGCGGCAGGAGCATGTGTAGGAGCAGGAGTAGGAGTAGCTATGGTCGCCACGGTGGTTCGGTTGACTTTCTCTAGCCATCTTCTATGATATAGGAAAAGACGATACTTGAGTTTTAGAATAGAAAGATTAACGTCGCATGAGGTTACGAAGGATAGGACTTATGAGTGAAATAAGAGGATGTGACCAATGACAGAGGTGGTTTAAATATATGTGTGAAAATAATATAGTCAAGTTGTTGTATGTTGCATAAAGAAATAACATAGAAGCAGTTAGGGGCATAGCATAGTGCGATATTGTAATATTGGGCATGTTACACAGTTTAACATAGAGGGGGTAACAAGTATAAGCATTCGTAGTCTACTCTACACTATCCTTAAATTAATTATTCCTTAATCTCATTCAGTTTGTTATATCAATATTATTCTCATTTAAACTTCGCGACCCAATCAAACAAGAACAGCCTTAAAGTTTAAATGAGAATGAGCTTATACGCATTTAAACTTCTCAACCCAATCAAACAAGAACAATCTTAAAGTTTAAATGTGAGTTAATTAAGAAACTTAATGATTTTGAGAAATAAATAATTTAATTCAAATAAGAGCTTATACGAACCTAAAATACAATAGTAACACATAGCACGACTACATCGTGTAATAGTAGGCAATGCATGGCACACATTGGCAGCTGCGGCAGCGTTGAAGTGTTTTAAACGAAATGTGGTTATAGTTTAGGTTTTGAAAAATACCTAATTCTCTATAACCTTGGCTCTGAATACCAACTGTAAACCCCCAAAATTTCACAAATGAAGCGTTGGGTCATGGGGTGCTACTAAATCAATATACACAACACAAGGTAATAAAGAATGGAAATTCTATTCCATTTTCAAAATATAGACTTATTTAAGAATTAGTTTTACATCATTGTTTCAAAGTGCGGAAGTAGAGCCCATAAAAATATATGTTGTCCCATTAAAAGTTGTATTAAAATGTTTGGAAACACTTCGAATGCCAGTCTTCAACGAATGCCTTTGCCATTGCCCACGCCAATAAGTAAACCTGAGAAAAACATGCTAAAATGTCAACACAAAGGTTGGTGAGTTCATAGGTTTAATTTAAAACATTCAAGTTCGACCTATAGTTGTACATATAAGCATCTCCGTGAATGATACTATATGCAGTAAAAATCTATTATGCTAGTACCAAGTTCATGCAACCGAAACTACGACAGTGTGCATGCATCTAGAAGCATTATATATAAGGGCCCGGCAAGTGTATTTCCAGTACACTTGTAGTCGATATGATATACGTTCTACATTTGCCTATCCGGTCAAACTCGAACGGGGGTGTCATCCTCAATAGGTCTATTCATAACAATCACGCTTCCGCAAAGGGAATTGACGGTAGAATGGCTATCTCAAATTTTTTTAAAGAAGGATTATTATTATTTTTTTTTATTTATGTGTAATATACACTTTTGGGGTAATACTTGTAGATAGTAAGAGTTATTATTAAACTGAAACATGTATTAAGTATTTTGTGTCCCGCGATATTAATGCCGTGACTGAAGTATTAAAATTTGATAATTTTTATGATGTAATATCTTACGGATACATTTATGAGATATTATTATCTTGGTAATATTTTTCCATTATGGGAGTTTATCATTTGTTTTGTTTGCCCTTATTATAGTGTCGGTACGCGTGCAGTGTCGGTCACTGGGGAGAACGAGATAACCTCTCGTCTTACAATTTAATTATAAGACAAAAACGAAATATTCATATAATGAAATGAGTGCAAAAGTAATGCAATAGGCTACTGCATGCGAGTTATCTACTCAATTGATCATGCAAAGCTTATGCATGCTTAATGACTAGGTTTAGTAATAATAAATTACCATTTATTATTTAATTATGAGTGCAAAGTTTACCGTGTGTCACATGCTAGTTTATTTTTATATTTTAACTGTAACTGGTCGCGATTATAGATCGAAAAGAAAGAAAAAAAATCTAGCAAAAAATCAAAAGAGGGGAAAATTTACGGGTTGTTATAGTACCCACCCCTTAAAAGGAACCACGTCCTCGTGGTTTAAGATGCGAGAATCGTCGAGGTCGATACGGTGAAGAGATGTGAGCATTTATACTCTTAAAATGTGACGCGGAAAAGGGCTAGTCGTTCAAAAAGATTTAGTGACAAAAGGCAATAAGTAAATAAAAGATAAAGGATTTATTTAGCGGAATATTTAGAGTACATCGCGATTACACAACAGCGTACAATAGATAGGAAACTTAAAGGATTAAAATAAGAGAGTAGAGAATTCCTTTGTTGTCGTCACTCTAGATAGTAATGAAGTTGGTCTTGATGCTCTTCCTTTTCTCCAAGGAAATAAGCTCTTCCTCGGTCGCCTAATCGGTTGTTTTCTTTTTTGCTCCTTCGGATTGGGACACTCATTCTTTTAGTGTCCTCGTTCTCCACACCTGAAGCAGGTTATGTCATCAAGAGCTTTTGACTTGCAATCCTTGGTCATGTGCCCAATCTTCTGCGCTTGGGATATTTCACAAAGCATTACAATCGACCACTGTGGTGGAGTTTGCAGCCGGGTCGCACAAAGGGTGCTTCCCTTCATAGCCCTTCTTCTCTCTCGCTCCAGCCAGAGCGGAACTTAGCTACCTCTTGCCTCTTGTTTTGATTGTTGTTGTTGTCTTTGAGTTATCACCCACTTCGCTTGTTGTTATCCAGCTGCTTCAGCGGCATCCTCGATCACTTGATCCATCAGTTTGTTTGACACTTCAATAGTCTCGTGAAGGTCAGCAGCCTTAGAGGTAGTCACATTTCCTTTGATAGATGGAGGTAGCCCTCCGATGTATCGCTCTATCATGTGAGCCTCAGTTGGTACCATTTCCGGACATAGCAAGGCTAACTCTTGGAAATGTTGGTTGTAGGATGTCATATCAGTGCCCTTTACCTTGAGATTCTAGAACTCATTCTCCAGTTTCTTGACCTCATTATGAGGGCAATACTTCTTAAGCACCATGTCCTTGAATTCTTCCCAAGGCATGGCATAAGCAGCATCAATGCCTGCAGACTTCAGGTAATTACTCCACCAAGTTAAGGCAACCTCTTGAAAAGTGAACGAAACAAACTTCACTCTATCTTCATCTTCGCAGCTTGCAGATCTCGAACACAGTTTCAGTTTTCAAGCCATCGGGTCAAAACGACAACTCCTTCCGTTCCATTATAACCACTACCATACAACGAAATTCCTTGTACGCGGCAGCGGCGTTTGCTACCAGAAGCCTAGAAGTTCCGGATCGTGGTTGAGTTGTTTGAATTATCGCACTTAGCCGCCGCCACACGCTCATTGACCAATTGATCAATCATAGCTTGATCCATAGCAGGTGGGTTTGCAGCAGCCCCGGCAGGAGCATGTGAAGGAGCAGGAGTAGGAGTAGCGGCGGGTCGGCCACGGGTGGTTCTAGTTGACTTTCTCCTAGCCATCTTCTATGATATAGGAAAAGACGATACTTGAGTTTTAGAATAGAAAGATTAACGTCGCATGAGGTTACGAAGGATAGGACTTATGAGTGAAATAAGAGGATGTGACCAGTGACAGAGGTGGTTCAAATATATGTGTGAAAATAATATAGTCAAGTAGTTGTATGTTGCGTAAAGAAATAACATAGAAGCAGTTAGGGGCATAGCATAGTGCGATATTGTAATATTGGGCATGGTACACAGTTTAACATAGAGGGGGTAACAAGTATAAGCATTCGTAGTCTACTCTACACTATCCTTAAATTAATTATTCCTTAATCTCATTCAGTTTGTTATATCAATATTATTCTCATTTAAACTTCACGACCCAATCAAACAAGAACAGCCTTAAAGTTTAAATGAGAATGAGCTTATACACATTTAAACTTCGCGACCCAATCAAACAAGAACAATCTTAAAGTTTAAATGTGAGTTAATTAAGAAACTTAATGATTTTGAGAAATAATTCATTTAATTCAAATAAGAGCTTATACGAACCTAAAATACAATAGTAACACATAGCACGACTACATCGTAACAAGAGGCAATGCATGGCGATATTGGCAATTGTGCCTAAGTGAAGTGTTTTTAAGGAAATGTGGTTATAGTTTAGGTTTTGAAAAATAGCTAATTCTCTATAACCTTGGCTCAAATACAAATCAGTAACACCCCCAAAATTTCACAGAATGAAGCGTTGGGTCATGGGTGCAACTAAATCAATATACACAACACAAGGTAATAAAGAATGGAAATTCTATTCCATTTTCAAAATATAGACTTATTTAAGAATTGGTTTTACATCATTGTTTCAAAGTGCGGAAGTAAAGCCCATAAAAATATATGTTGTCCCATTAAAAGTTGTATTAAAATGTTTGGAAACACTTCGAATGCCAGTCTTCAACGAATGACTTTGCCATTGCCCACGCCAATAAGTAAACCTGAGAAAAACATGCTAAAATGTCAACACAAAGGTTGGTGAGTTCATAGGTTTAATTTAAAACATTTAAGTTGGACCTATAGTTGTACATATAAGCATCTCCGTGAATGATACTATATGCAGTAAAAATCTATTATGCTAGTACCAAGTTCATACAACCGAAACTACGACAGTGTGCATGCATCTAGAAGCATTATATATAAGGGCCCGGCAAGTGTATTTTCAGTACACTTGTAGTCGATATGATATACGTTCTACATTTGCCTATCCGGTCAAACTCGAACGGGGGTGTCATCCCTAATAGATCTATTCATAACAATCGCGCTTCCCCAAAGGGAATTGACGGTAGCATAGTGGCATTATATATAATAGTGTTTTCAGTTTCAGGTCCAAAAAGTATTTTTCATGTTTCTCATCCCATAGTTTTATAAAGCAAGTAAATAAAAGTAAAAGTGGGGCTATAAACTCACCTTAGCAAATGTGCAATCCAAAAGTGAGATTCAGTGAATGTTGTGAAGCGGCACCGACACACGACCTGGATAAGGAGGGCAATATTTTAGTTCATTGTTTTAAGTATTACCTACTTAAATTAGTTCAATTGTTTTTATGATTGTATTAAAACCAAGGTTTAGTTTGTAAAAATAATTGAAAGGTGTTTCTAGTAAGTATATAAATGTATATATACTTTTCATGTTGACACTATAATGGTGTTGTCAAAATTAAAGTTGGTTTATTTTCTATTTGAGTTTTAGAAAATACTTAAGTTAGAGTTGAAGACTCTCAAGTTTATTAGTTGACAAAATGATATAGTAGTCCTAATTTATTTATTAAAATTTGGTTCTTACAATGTACGACTAGGATGACTTATATTTATTTCATCAAGTTGTTTAAGAATTTTATTAGTATAAGAAGTTTTAAATTGGAAATAGTTTTATGAAATATATATATATATATCGGAGTTTGACATGCACTCTTGTAGACCTTCATATATAACGAGTTGTAAATTTAAAGACCATTTCATGTGCATATGACTAAATTTATTCATGTTATTTGATTAAGCTTAATTATATTTATGTTCATTTTTTATGGTTATTAGTACAAAAATTCAAGATGATCATGAATACACGACATGATGCTGATTTGGCTAGGGTGACACGACTATGGAGTCTTTTATGTCTTTCAAATTTATATGACGGGATTTACTACGACCACTTACTCTTTTCGACACGTGGTTACAAGGCTTTTGACGGAAGTGTTTGGATTTGGCATTCGAGTGGTTGTGGCCCATATGGTATAGATTTGGGTCAAATGGGCTTCAGCCCAAAGTAGACTTATGCACCCTCTTGGGCAAGGACATGGGCTGCGAACCATGTAACATCAACTATGAGCAATTTTGTTGCAAATTGGTATCCCACAGTCAAGATAAAACTGGATATAACGGACTCGTTTCGAGGTTGGATTCACACTACGTGTGCTTCATCCAAGAGCTCGACACCCGTTTGGTATCTTGACTTGATTTTTCACATTACAACAATACTCAAGCATGGTGTTTTTCTTGGTTTCTTGACATGGTTACAAGGTATAAGGGCACGTTTTTAAATCGACAAGTAATGTAATAACATCATACTCTAAAGACTTAGACGTCGAGATAAGGGATCGAACCTTTGGTTTATCATTCGAGTACTCCTCGGATTTGTTAGGCCTCGATACCCTTCTACCCAAAGGTCTCTTGACCGAAGGCAATGTTCCCATGATTAACGGCGAGAGTTACCCTCGTCGAGGGTCCATTTCCCAGCCTACAGTTACTGTGGTCACACGACCAATGAGCAAGAAATAAAAGTAACAACTTAATCATTCAAGACTTATGCTTCTAGTGTTGTCACCATTTTGTTTTTACCATTCGAGCACAATTTTTAAAACCTTAACCGAATGTTACAGCTTCCAAAATGTCGATTAACGAAACAAAACTTTTCTAATCATCATCAAAGTAAAATGTATATGCTCAAGGAAGATTCAACAAGGACAAAACCTCATGTCACCATTAATTCATCATTAAAAAAAATGAAAATTAAATCGTGACATACATGACTTCAAGTCCAATACATAACAAGAAAAATAGAGACACAAATAAGAATTATATCCTTACAAATTTTGAAGGTCGAACGAGTATGAACCCAAACTAGAAGACAACAATTGACCACGAATCCTTCTTGATTTCACCAAATTGATGCTAGAATTGATGTATACCAACCTTGAATTTCAAAACCCCCAAGTTAATTTTTGAAAACCCTAACTTTTACAAACCCTAATTTTGTAACAGTGGTGATGGGAAACTGAATTGGGCGTCTCCTACCTTCACATTATTTAGAGATGTGTTTTTGGGATGTCTTGACTCTTCTTTCTCTTCTTTGGGTCTTGGTGTGAAGCCAAAATAAGCTAAGCTCCTACAACCTAGGAGGTCTTGAGCCTTGACCCTAGAAGAGATGATAGTGATGTTGATGTGTGCTGCTTCCTTGATGCTCTTGTCTTGATGCGCTTGCACTTATTCGAATGACTGTCGCAGCCTCCAAGAGAAAGACATGGAGACAAAAGGAGTCATGGTTTTGATGAAAGAGGTTTGGAGATGATGGAAAGAAGTGTGTTGGATTACTCTTTTGGGAGATTTGACCTATACGAGTTACAGGTCTAGAGGAGGAGAAGAGGACTAGTTTCAATTTTACTGCTTTTGTGTTTCTCTCTCTTTCTTGGTGGCTTTGTCGTGAGGGGAGAAGACACATAATGGCTATCTCAAATTTTTATAAAGAAGGATTATTATTATTATTTTTGATTTATGTGTAATATACACTTTTGGGGTAATACTTGTAGATAGTAAGAGTTATTATTTAAGTGAAAGATGTATTAAGTATTTTATGTTCCGTGATATTAACGCCGTGACTAAAGTATTAAAATTTGATAATTTTTATGATGTAATATCTTACGGATACATTTCTGAGATATTATTGTCTTGGTAATATTTTTCCATTATGGGAGTTTATCATTTGTTTTGTTTGCCCTTATCATACTGTCGGTACGCGTGCAGTGTCAGTCACTGGGGAGAACGAGATAACCTCTCGTCTTACAATTTAATCATAAGACAATAACGAAATATTCATATAATGAAATGAATGCAAAAGTAATGCAATAGGCTACTGTATGCGAGTTATCTACTCAATTGATCATGCAAAGCTTATGCATGCTTAATGACTAGGTTTAGTAATAATAAATTACCATTTATTATTTAATTATGAGTGCAAAGTTTACCGTGTGTCACATGCTAGTTTATTTTTATATTTTAATTGTAACTGGTCGCGATTATAGATCGAAAAGAAAGAAAAAAAAATCTAGCCGTGAAAAATCAGTAGGAAAATTTACATTTGTTATAGCAGACCCAAGTCAGTATTGGCTTGGGTCCACAAAAGGAACTAACTTGTTTAAATTCATGTGGTGGCAATCTACAGGATGAACTACAAGACAAAGGAATTTTTGATAGTGGTTGCTCTGGCCACATGACATGGGATGGGAGCAACCCGGAGGATTTTGAAGCTTTTGATGGAGGACATGTGGCATTTGGCAATGATCCAAAAGGAGGAAAAATAGTTAGCAGAGGAAGTATCATAACATGAAAGCTGGATTTTGAGAAGGTTTATCTGGTACAGGGACTGAAGTAAAATCTATTCAGTGTTTCTCAAATGTGTGATAAGAAAAACTGGGTACTTTTTGGGGAAACTGAGTGTGTGGTGTTGTCACCTGATTTTAAAATGCCTGATGAAAAATATGTACAGTTAAGGGTACCTAGGAAAGAAAACATATACTGCTTTAACATGAAAGATGTAATTCCTAATAGGTCCTTAACCTGTTTGTTTGCTAAGGCATCAGTTGATGAGTCAAAATTGTGGCATAGAAGGCTAGGTCATCTTAATTTCAAAACAATAAATAAACTGGTAAAGGGCAACTTAGTGAGAGGGTTACCGTCAAAGGTTTTTGAATGTAAAGAACTTTGTGTGGTCTGTCAGAAAGGAAAACAACTTAGAGCCTCTTGTAAGACCAAGACAGTTAAAACCATTACACAACCACTATTTATGCTTCATATGGACTTATTTGGCCTTACCTATGTTAAAGGTTTGAACCATAACCAGTATTGCCTAGTTATTACTGATGATTATAGTAGATTTTCTTGGGTATACTTTTTAGCTGCTAAGAGTGAAACTAGTGAGATCCTCAAGAGTTTCATTACTAGGATAGAAAATCAAGTAAACCATAAGGTTAAAGTAATCAGATGTGATAATGGCACTGAGTTCAAAAATGATGTGATGAATCATTTCTGTGTGGCTAAGGGTATAGAAAGACAATTTAGTGTTGCTAGGACACCACAACAGAGTGCTCTAGCTGAAAGGAAAAATAGAACACTAATTGAGGCTGCAAGAACAATGTTGTCAGAATCTAAGTTACCAACTACCTTTTGGGCTGAAGCTTTAGGAACCGTGATGTTATAGATAGAAGCAAGGTAGTTAAGCCTCATAACAAGACCCCCTATGAGCTGTTACATGATAGGAAGCCTATGATAGCTTTCTTAAAACCTTTTGGGTGTCCTGTTACTATCTTGAATACCATAAACTACCTAGTAAAGTTTCATGAAAAAGCAGATGATGGATACTTTCTTGGCTATTCTTTCAATAGCAAAGCCTTTAGAGTATACAATAGGAGGACCAGAATTGTAGAAGAAAACTTACATATTAAGTTTAGTGAAGAGACTCCTAGTGTTAAGACAGAAGGATCAGAGTGGCTGTATAACATTTATATGCTAACCAAATCTATGAATTATGAGCCTATCATTGCAGGTACATCAACTAATATTGATGCAGGTACTCAAAAGGATTCTGATAGAGAAGCAAATTCTAAGGAAGATGATTCTCCAAAGGAATTCTATTTGCTTGAAAAGTGGAAAGCTGGTCCTGTCTCACCCATCATTGAAAAAAAGAGTCCTACTAATGATGATGCTTTGGATTCTGGAAGCAAGGGTGATCATCATCCAGATAAAGAAGATTTGTTGCATGATAACTCAGTGTCGGTAGAAGAAATTGAAAAGAAGAAGAAAAATTCTGAAAGCACTGCTAAGCATAATGAAAGCACTGCTAGGCCAAGTTCTACCACTGCTTGTTCAAGTGAAACCCCGGCTGCAAATTCTAATAGCAGTACTTACTTTGGAATCCCTGCCAAGCCACTATTTGGTGATGATGAGTATCCAACTGATCCTGATATGCCTCCTTTGGAAGAAATGGATATCCTACTGATGATGAAAATATGGATGACTTTTTCAACAATGCTGATATTACTAATTTGGAAACTGTCATAACAGAAAGTCCAATTCCTACCACCAGGGTGCCTAAGAATCATCCCAAAGAGCAAATTCTTGGAGATCTAAATACTCCAGTTCAAACAAGAAGCAAGGCTTTGAACACTAAAACCTTTCCTAAACAAGGTTTCTTTAACAGATTACTTCATAAAAGGAACAGTCATCAAGATCTGCAAAATTGTTTGTTTCCTTGTTTTTTGTCTCAAAAGGAGCCCAAAAGAGTTGAAGAAGCATTAGGAGAAGAAGGTTGGATTGAATCTATGCAAGAGGAGCTGCTACAATTTAAGCTTCAAGAAGTGTGGACATTGGTTGATCTTCCTAATGGTAAGAGGGCTATTGGAACTAAATGGGTATTCAGAAACAAAAGGGATGAAAGGGGTATAGTGGTGAGGAATAAATCAAGGTTGGTTGCTCAGGGATACACACAAACTGAAGGTTTGGATTATGATGAAGTATTTGCACCAGTTGCCAGAATTGAAGCTATAAGATTGTTTTTGGCATATGCTTCATTCAAAAATTTTGTGGTGTATCAAATGGATGTTAAGAGTGCCTTTCTGTATGGTACTATTGATGACGAGGTATATGTATGTCAACCTCCTGGCTTTGAAGATCCTGATCATCCTGATAAGGTCTACAGGGTGAAGAAGGCTCTATATGGTTTGCATCAAGCTCCAAGGGCATGGTATGAATGCCTTTCTACTTATTTGATGGACAATGGTTTCAAGAGGGGACTGATTGATAAGACCTTGTTCATAAGGAAGCTCAAGGATGATATATTACTGGTTCAGGTTTATGTAGATGACATCATCTTTGGCTCAACCAATAAGGAGTTGTGCAAAGACTTTTAGAAACTTATGCATGATAAGTTTTAGATGAGTTCTATGGGTGAACTCACTTTCTTTTTAGGGCTACAAGTTCAACAGAGGAATGATGGTATATTCATTAGTCAAGACAAGTATGTATCAAATGTTTTAAAGAAGTTTGGATTCTAGGATGTAAAGAGTGCTAGTACACCTATGGAGACTCAGAAACCACTGCTACCAGATGATGGAAGTCCCAAAGTTAATTTGAAGCTGTATAGATCCATGATTAGATCTTTGATGTATCTCACTGCATCTAGGCCAGATATTATGTTCTCAGTATGTGTATGTGCAAGATTTCAAGTCACACCAAACATATCACACATGAATGCTGTGAAGAGAATCTTTAGATATCTTAAGGGTCATCATAAATTGGGCCTTTGGTAATCTAAGGATTCAGCTTTTGATTTGGTGGCCTATACAAACAGTGATTATGCTGGAGCTAGTTTGGATAGGTGGTATATGTGCTAAAACACATACCTTTTCATTATCAAAACCGACCCAAAACAACCAAGAAAGAGCCGTTTATTGCTAATATTTGTGGTTTTCTTGAGTTTGTGCTTGTGCAGGTACGGATATGTAAAAACACGCAAAAAGGAACCAAATCAGACGTAAATCCGAGCACGAGAAATTAAGAGAGCTTAAGCCGAGCCGGAAGATAAAAATTGAGCATTTATGAAGATTTTATTCTCCGAGGATGATTTTTGGAAGAAATAATCAAGTTAGAAGAAATGTCAAAACTGGCCCCTCAAGTTTCAGCATCTGGCAAAAGTGGCCCTTGAAGATTCAGAAATTGCAAATTGGCCCTTGGTTTATTTGAAGATTGTCAAGAATGGTCCTTGAAGATACTTTCAGAATTTACATGTTTGGCCCTTGAAGTTTCAGCTTTTGCAAGATTAGTCCCTATGGTTACCTTTGGATCATTTATCTAGTCCAAAATATCCAAGTCCAATGTACACGGCCCAAATCCATTTACCTGTCCAATATACTAAACCCTTTTACTCTTACCCGGCCACCCTATTAATACCACCCAACCCATTTACCCGAGTATCCAAACCAAACCCGGCTATTTTAACCCGAAGTCAGCACCATATACCCGGTCAACTCTTTTGAATAATAATAAACAAACCAAACGCGCCTATACAGTGCTCCTTCCTCCCAAATGCAACCAAACACCCGTTTTTAACCAATTACCCATCCCAATCACCCACCTCGTACTAGAATCTATCTATCCAACCTTCTAGAACCTATGACTTGTCAGATAGGCTGCCTACGTGGACAAATGAAGCTATTCTATTGGCCGAAACACCTCGTGGGATGAATTGGAGAGCTTTGATTGGCTATGGTGTCATGGAATGAATTTGTGGCTGTGATTGGACTTCTAGGCTCTTCTGAAAGGGATCCCAAGACCTCCTGATGGCTATTAAAGGACCCTCTTAGCTCACAATGGAATTCGTCTAGAGTAGTGTATTATTTTCTCTTCAAATTAGCTTATTGTTTTCATTAGTCTTTCACTGTTTTCAATATTCCTCAGTAGTTTGTAATTTCAGTTTTCATTGTAGTCTCTACTTCAGTTTTAATAAAATCTCAAGTTTTATGCTTTTTCTCTTGATTTAAATTTAGTATTGATTCAATGGTGGATTAAATTGTTTTCTCTGATTGTTGTAAGCTTATATAAGCTTCTATAGCTTTTGTAAGTTTTAACTTTGCTTCATTATTCTATTCTCACTTCATTTTACAAAAAAATTTACTTAAGTCAAAATGGGTCAAAAATGAAAAGTCAAACTGCTTATGTGTTTTTGCTTATGTTCAAATCTGTCTTTCATAATCTAAAGTCTATGCTTTCTTCTTCATTTAACTAGTTAGACACAAAGAAGGGGTAAATCCAAGGTTTTTGTACCAAACAGTCCTCAAAAAGGAGTGTTTGGTACAAAGGGTTTTTGACCCAGTTTAGGTACCCTTTTGAGTTATTATTGGTGTGGTCAATTAGTTTTAGCAGTCTTAGTATTGTTTTTGACAGGTTGATCATCTTTTGTAAAGCTACTTGTGATTTTTAAGGTCTTGGTACACTTAAGCTGTCAAAACAGCTTATGGCTTAGTAAGTAGTATAAGTTCTATTTGAGTCAGTTAATGTGTCATTTTGAGTCACTTGGGTCAGTTTGAGTCTGTGTCAAGTTTTGGTTATAGGTCTTTAGTGTCAAAACTCTTTGGTTCAAGTTCTTAGCTACCACTCTTTGCTCAAAACAGTAACCTGCACCCTTTTTCATTCATTGTTTTCACTGTCTCAATCAATCCAAAAACCCAAAAAAATTAGTTTTATATAGAGTTTAGCAGTAATAGTAAGCTTATCTTCAGTTTTTACAAAGTTCCAAAAGTTTTTATAAGCCCTAAATAAGCTTTCAAAGCGTCCTATGTCACAACAAGTGTATCAGATACACTCGAGTCAGTTCTAGGCCCCTTATATCGACTGTCATCCTTCATTTGAGCTTCAAAACTTTTGAAACTTGGTTTTTTGTAGACTCTGGCACATGGTCTCGATCTGATCTAGCTTATTTTTGGATAAAAAACTTGTTTGCTAGCTTAAAAATAAGCTCAAAGTGCCCCCCTTATTGAACTTAACTGTTGGAATTCCAGTAATCAAATTAAGTTTTCAGAGCTTATTAGACTATAGGATTAGCTTAAAACACTCCTAGATAACTTAGTATAGTTAGCTTATTAGGACTCCCCCTCCCATTAGCTTAGTTGTATGATCACTTTAGCTTATTAGCTTATTTCTCTAGTAATCTTCATTTTAGCTTAATCATCCCTTGTTCCTCAGTTAATTGCATGCCCCCATAGTTCTAAAACTGTCACTTTGAGGTTTCTGTTATATGCTTTTAGCTAGAATTAAGTTTAGTAATATTTAGCTTATTTAAAAGTGCTTATTTGCTTCAAGTTTACACTGCAGCCCTTATTTCTCATATATTAGCCTCATATTTGATATTTTTCTTAGAACCAGAATAACATTTTAGAATTTTCCTGAGATTTTCATAATTTTTGGTCACTGTTTAGTATTTTTCTTAATTAAAAACAGTTTTTAGCGACTTTTAATTAGCTTTAATTACAAATAATTAAGAAAAAGTTCCAAAAAAATAATTTTTCAATTTTCTCAGTTTAAGAAAAATATAAAAAGCATAAAAAAGATTTTTCCTTATTTTTTCCCTTTTATTTGGTATTTTTCACAATTTAAATTAGATTAAAATAGTTTAAAATTAGTAGAAAATAGGAAAATAATCAGAAAATTACAAAAATAGTTTTGAAAAGTCTCTTAGTATATTTTAGATTTTATAAAAATAGTTTCATATTTTTCTCCTTAAATTTCATAATTTTTAGTATTTTAATTTAGTTTAAATAGTTAAAAATTAGTTTTTAATTTAAATAAAATCCAGAAAAATAAAAAAAAATAGTTTTAATTCTAAAATAGTTTTCAAATTGCATTTCTAGAGTAAAAGTAATTTTAGGCATTTTTAGGATATAATTTAGAAGTAGTTGCATTTTAATTACGTTTTATTAATTACGTTTTAGTAATTTGCACTTAGGATTTCCCATAAAATAGATTCCCTTAATTATTTTCCCCATTTCCGTAGTTTAATAAAATCAAAATCAAACTAATCAAAATATCGAGCATTAAATTCCAAACCAAAAACGACGTTGGCAATTCACGCCTCGTTGGGAAACGATTCGGGTTGACTAATCCGTTTCAACGATCACACACGGGATTTGGTTTATTATTCTTTTTCCTAAAGGAATTTGAATCTATCTTCGTGATTATTTTTGATATCGATATTGAGGTTTTTATCCATACACATAACCCCTAAGCCTTCATTATCAAAGAGTCAGTGTCTGAGCAGTTTTAAGTTTCTTACGGTTAGTCATTCACAAGTGGCTAGCTTGTGTGAGATAGCTTGACGTGTTTTGTTCACTGAGAATCAAATTTTGGCGCCGCTGCCGGGGAGGTTGTGTCACGACAATATCGTTTGAGGTTTGACGATTAGTGACTCGAGATCCTTCATTCGTGAAGTTACTATTTTTCTATAAAAAATAAAAAGTAAAAAATATTTTCCTTTTTCTTTTGTATATATATATCAGATAAAAATACAAAAAGATTTTCTCTTGTGTTTTTGCTAATAAATAGAAGACACCAATTATATAACATTCTCAACGAAGGTGTTATCATTAATAAGTTCCCGAACTAAAGATCAAAAACTTGCCTTTGTGTCGCTGGTGGATTTATTTATTTCTATCGGATAAACAAACTATGTAGTGGGTATAAGGACGACCGACATTAAATTGGGCAGAAGAAGCGGGTTTTAATAAGCTTTGCGCTGACCTAAAAAGCTTCTCCGCTCGCTTGTGCGTTTGTCTTATAGAGGTGATTTATTCACTTGGGATTATTGGTTAAGTTCACTGTGTTTTCGAATACTGTTCTCTTTTAATTGCCTTGGTTTTTGAAAGTGCATGCGCACTCGTTCTAATAACTACAGACCGATACATGAAGCCGCTACAATTCCGCGAAGGCGAAATAGACGTGCTCCCGTAGTCGAACCCGAGATTCGAACTAATCAAACCCCGCCCATCATCGAAATGGCGGAGGACAACCGATCTATGCTAGAGCAACTCCAAGCACCCACCGAGGGTTATGGAGAAGCCATCGCCGTCCCGGCAATCGTTGCCGATAACTTCGAGCTTAAACACGGATTGATAAATTTGGTTTCGTCAAGCCAATTTTACGGATTCGAGAGAGACGATCCTCACTCTCATATCCGACGATTCAACAAGCTCACGCCTACGATCAAGTACCGTGAACGTTCGAAGAGGCTATCAAGCTACTACTCTTCCCATTTTCACTCGAAGGGGCCGCCCGGATTTGGCTCGAAAAACTACCCCCTCGATCGATAACCACATGGGAGGATTTAGTCTCAAAATTCGTGAACGAATTCTTCCCACCGTCTAAAACCACAAGCTTAAAAAATGAAATAACAAAATTCACACAAAGATTTGATGAATCATTTAGTGAGGCATGGGACAGATTCAAAGATTTGCTTAGGCAATGTCCCCATCATGGTTTTTCTGAGTTGCACCAACTTGATACGCTTTATAACGGTTTGAATGAGACTGATCAAGACTCTCTCAATGCCGCCGAGGGTGGTAATTTGTTGACCCGATCAACGAGAGATGCCTTGTCGATTATTGAGAACAAATCTAAAGTTCGTACATCACGTAGCAAATCGGTTGCTGCTCGAGTGAATGATACACCATTGTCCTCGTCTCACGGAAATACGTCTAGCACCGATGCTAAGATTGATAAGCTTACGGATATGATCCAGGCTTTGGTTAAGATTAATTCTTTTCCACCCGCTCAAGTCAAAGCGGTGGAAACGACTTGTACTACTTGTGGTGGCCCGCATGCCTACTACAATTGTACCGCCACCGATGGCAATCCTTTCGAAGCTAATGCCGTAACCGGAGGAAACCAATCAGAATCGTTTCAATCAGAATCAAGTTCGTGGACCAAATGTTCAAAACCAATTCAAAGCTCCACCAAATCAATACCCAAACCAAGGAGTTAACTACAATCAAGTATATCACAACCCAAGCTATCAAGCTTCACCTTTGCCTTCAAATGAATTCACAACTTACGTTCAACACACCAATTCTACCATCAACACTATGCAAAATCAGATTACAAGTTTGAGGAACGAGTTTCAATCTTCGTTAACTAGACAAAGCAATGAGTTTAGGAATGAGATTCGACTTCAGAACAACAAATTGAGACTTCACGAATAAACTCGAAAACATGTTGAATGCCGTTTGTGTAAGGTCAGTCAACCCTCATCTTCGGGATCTTTTCCGAGTGATACCATTCCCAACCCGAAGGGTGAGTTGAAAGCTATAACCACACAGAGTGGTAAGGCTTATGATGGACCCTCGTCTCCTACCCCATTGGTGAGGGAGGAGGAACGAGACACCGAGGTTATTGAAGAAAATGTGCAACCCGCACTGCATCACCTCCTCGGTCGTTCAGATTCGATTCGAACCCGATGTTCAAGACTACTCTTAAATCTTCACTTCCTTATCCTTCAAGACTTCATAATCAAAAGCTTCGTGATAAAACCGAAAACCAAATGGAGAAATTTGCTGAAATCGTTCAATCCTTGAATTTTAACATCAGTTTCACCGATGCTTTACTCCTCATGCCGAAAATTTGTCGCTATGATCAAGAATTTAGTGAGTAATAAGGAAAAGTTGGCGTAAATAGCAAAACGTTGAATGAGAATTGCTCGGCGGTGCTCCTCAAGAAACTTCCCGAAAAGTTAGGAGACCCGGCAAATTTCTTATCCCTTGTGAGTTTCTGAGAATAGTGAAATGCTCCGCCTTGGCCGATCTTGGTGCGAGTATTAACTTAATGCCTCTCTCGATTTATAACAAACTTTCTCCCCCGGAACTCACTCCTACTAAGATGACTCTTGAACTCGCGGACCGTTCAACCTTTATTCCGAGAGGAATCGCTGAGGACGTCTATGTGAAAGTAGGACCACTTCATTTTCCCGCCGACTTCGTTGTCATTGACTTGATGTCGACCCCGAGTACCTCTTATTCTCGGGAGGCCTTTCTAAGAACGGTCGCGCGATGATTGATGTTTATGAAGGAGAAATCACTTTACGATCTAACAAGGAAACCGTCTCGTTTAACATTAACCATCCTTCGAGATACTCCTCCAACTATGATGATGCTTCTATTAATCGAATCGACGTTCTCGATATTGCTACGGAGGAGTATGCTCAAGAGCTTCTTGATTTTATGGGTGGCAATCCCACCATTCCTTCCGAAAATGTTGAACCATCTTCGAGCCTATTATTGCCGATTCTTCCCTCTCTCACCTCTTCAAGGGAGGTGATTTCATTTGGAAGAGATCGATGAGTTTCTTGTGATGATGAATCGATTCCACAGGAATTGATGACGTGTTATGATTCGAGGGAGATATCCGTTATCTTGAGAAATTGTTAAATGAAGATCCATTACCGTCACTCCCTCCGAAAGAAATTACGATTGAAGAAATCAAAGAAGTACAAACGTCTAATGAAAATCCTCCGGAGCCCGAGCTCAAGGATTTACCTCCTCATCTTGAATACGCTTTTCTTGAAAAACCGAACAAATTTCCCGTCATCATTGTTAAAAACTTGAAAGATGAGGAGAAAACCGCACTTTTGGATGTCCTACGAAACCACAAAAATGCAATCGCTTGGCAAATTTCTGGCATCAAAGGAATCAATCCTCGTTTCTGTACCCACAAAATTCTGATGGAGGATGATTGTAAACCCGTGATTCAACAACAACGTAGGGTTAACCCAAAAATTCATGATGTTATCAAAAAGGAAGTTCTTAAACTCCTCGACGCCGGAATCATTTATCCAATCTCCGATAGCTCCTGGGTTAGCCCTATCCATTGTGTCCCTAAGAAGGGAGGAATGACCGTCGTTGCTAACGATGAAAATGAGTTGATTTCCACACGCCTCATCACCGGATGGAGGGTGTGTATTGATTATCGAAAATTGAATGATGCTACTCGTAAGGACCATTTCTCGCTACCTTTTATGGATCAGATGCTCGAACGCTTAGCGGGGAATGAGTTCTATTGCTTTCTCGATGGTTTCTCCGGTTATTTTCAAATCACGATCGATCCGAAGGATCAGAGAAAACGACTTTCACGCCCCTTATGGAACGTTTGCTTACCGACGAATGCCATTTGGCTTATGCAATGCTCCCCGTACGCTTTCAAAGGTGCATGATGGCTATTTTTCACGACATGATCGAGAAGTCTATGGAAGTTTTATGGACGATTTCTCGGTTTATGGAGATTCTTTCACTTCTTGCCTCTCATCTTGACCACATGCTCAAAAGGTGTGAAGACACCAACTTGGTCTTGAATTGGGAGAAGTGCCATTTCATGGTTCGAGAGGGCATTGTCCTCGGCCATAAGATTTCAAAATCAGGGATTGAGGTCGACCGAGCTAAAGTCGACGTTATAGCTAAACTCCTCATCCCACTACCACAAAGGTATTCGAGTTTTGTCATGCCGTTTCTATCGCCGTTTCATCCAAGATTTCTCTAAGATAGCCCGCCCTCTGACCCATCTCCTTGAAAATGATGCTCCGTTTATCTTCACCACCGAACGCGTTGAAGCGTTAATATTCTTAAAAAGAAACTAACTGAGGCTCCGATCTTAGTTGCCCCCGACTGGGATTTGCCCTTTGAACTCATGTGTGATGCAAGTGATTACGCAATTGGGGCAGTCTTGGGGCAACGTAAGTCTAAACATTTTCAACCCATACACTATGCGAGTAAGACATTGTCCGAGGCCCAACACAATTACACGACTACTGAAAAGGAATTATTAGCCGTTGTTTATGCTTTTGAGAAATTTCGACCCTACCTTGTCTTGTCGAAGACCATAGTGTATACCACCATTCTGCCTAAAGTATCTTTTTGCAAAGCAAGATGCTAAGCCACGATTACTTCGGTGGGTTCTCCTCCTTCAAGAGTTTGATGTTACTATTCTTGACAAAAAGGAGCGGAGAACCTTGCTGCTGATCACCTTTCTAGACTTGAGAATCCTCATCAAAGTGTGCTCGAGAAAAAGGAGATCACGGAAACATTTCCTCTTGAGACACTTGGGATGGTTGATAAGAAAGACCCGAACACCCCATGGTTTGCCGATTTTGCAAACTACCATGCGGGAATTTCATCGTGGAAAGGGATGTCGCCCCAACAAAAGAACAAGTTTTTCAAAGATGTTAAGCATTATTTCTGGGACGATCCCTACTTGTTTAATATTTGTGCGGATCAAGTAATCCGGCGGTGTGTTCATGGCCAAGAGGCTATTGATATTCTCAATGCTTGCCATAACGGACCCACTGGTGGCCATCATGGTGCAAGCTAAACCGCTAAGAAGGTTTTTGATTCCGGATTCTATTGGCCTACCATATATCGAGATGCTCATGATTTAGTCAAATCTTGTGATTCTTGCCAACGTCAAGGGAAAATTTCACAGAAGGATGAAATGCCACAAAATGCTATTCAAGTTTGTGAGATTTTTGACGTGTGGGGCATCGATTTTATGGGGCCATTTCCATCATCTAGAGGCAATAAGTATATCCTCGTGGTCGTCGACTACTTGTCCAAATGGGTTGAAGCGAAGGCGGCTCCCTCACTAATGACGCCCGAGTGGTTGTTAAGTTTTTGAAGAATTTGTTTTCCGATTCGGAGCACCTCGTGCTATCATCAGTGATCGCGGTACCCATTTCTGTAATGAGCAATTTGCTAAAGTTATGGCTAAATATGGAGTTACCCATCGCCTTTCTACCGCATATCACCCGCAAACGAGCGGACAAGTTGAGGTTTCCAATCGTGGTTTGAAAAGAATTTTAGAAAGGACCGTAGGAGAAAATCGAGCTTCATGGGCCGATAAGTTAGATGATGCATTATGGGCTTTCCGAACCGCATACAAGACACCCATCGGGTGCACCCCATTTAAGTTGGTGTATGGAAAAGCTTGTCACTTGCCCATCGAACTCGAGCATAAGGCATTCTGGGCCTTGAAACACGCTAATTTTGATCTTAAGACCGCGGGTGATCACCGAAAAGTTCAATTGAATGAATTAAATGAGCTTAGGGATCAGGCTACGAGAATTCTTTGAATTTCAAAGAGAAGACTAAGAGGATTCATGATTCTAAAATCAAAAACCGCGTTTTCAACGTTGGTGATCAAGTTCTCCTTTTTAACTCTCGATTGAAGATATTCTCGGGCAAACTCAAAACCCGTTGGTTAGGACCATTCACCATCGCTCAGGTTGTCCCTTATGGAACGGTGGAGCTTTCTCAGCCAGATGGCCCAAATTTCAAGGTGAATGGTCATCGTGTGAAACATTATTTCGGAGGGGACATTCTATCTATGGTTGTCTCGGATCTGCAAACTTTCTTCCCCATGGACAAATGAATTTGGGGATCGAGTCAAGCTAGCGACTCGGTAATCAAAAACAGTAGCGCCAGGAGGCACCCCATGCTTATCCATCTATCTTTTTCTATTTTCTAATAAGTGACGCGAAGGGTCTCCTCTTCGATTGTTTGGTTGTTTGTGATGTGTGTTAGGATGTTCCCGATATGAAGACTCTCGTGCTTCAAGTTTGTCATTTTCTACTCGAGTTTCATGATCGATGCCGATGGAAACCGATATCCTAATCTTATCGACTAACGTCTATCTTTAAGCATACTTAATAAACGGCTTTTAGATTTTCGTGATACCCTTGCTTTAAACATTGAGGACAATGTTTCGCTCTCGTCTGGGTAGGGTAATCTTCGATTTAATTTGACCAAGACTTGCTTGTTTTTCGTCGGTACTCGTAACCTCGCTTTTCCTTAGAAAATGAAAAAAAATTGTGCAAAAATGATGAAAATTTAAATTTTTTTGTAAGCTTTTGTTCGTCTTTTGATTGAAAAGTTTGCTAGTCTCTTAGATAAGAAGCTATAAAATGCGTATTCTAGCTCACAAGGCCAAGATTTTGCAAGTTTCCCTGAGTGATTTTAAATATGCATGACTTAATTTCATTTAGACAAAGCATTTGCTAAGTTAATATATGTTTTGACACCTTGTTGACTTCCACCGTGAGAGTAGGAATAGAATTCGACTTGACCGCCGGTTGAGCCCTACCTGCTCCCCTTAACCATAGGTAATCTAAAAATTATCGGTTAAGCATCCGCGGATCTCATTATTTGGGATTTTAAATTTGCAGAGATCGAGAAATGATAGAGTTACTTATGAGTTTAGATGCTAAGCGGGGAGTAGTTGGTTCTCTTTAGAGCCCATCGAAGGTACTTATGGTTTTTGTTCCCACAAAATTGTTTCACCCCATATCTGCTAATAATAATTAGAGATGTCGAGTTTTTGACGATAGTTAGTTCTTTATCTTCTTAAAAGAATCTTTGTTTTAAAAATTGGGTACACATCAAGGATCCGTAATAAATAAATAAGTAATCAGTGATAAGTGATAAAGTAATAAGTAAAGTTGTGAGTCATGTGTCGAGATCGGACCCTGGATCTTTAGCGGGATTGAGTGAGGTCTTAGCCTATCCAGCCGGGATCCTCATTTCATGAAGCCTATAGTCTTGGAATTACCCCGTGAAGCTCCGTGGTTCACAGCTCATATAAATAAAAGTAAAAGTTCATGTGAAAAAAAAAAAAAAAAAAATGAATGATGAAAAATGATGAAAAAGTCAAAAGTATAAGTGAATAAAAATTCCTTGATGTGGACCTCATTTTTACGACAATGGTTCTTGAGGGAAGGCGGATAACTAATTATCGACTTAGCTTTGTATCTTTATCGGAATAAAAGTTATCGAAACGAGAAATTTGAAGAAATTCATTTCTCACAAAAATAAAAATAAAAATCTAGAGGAAAATAGGAAAATGGGAACAAAAGGTAATTACACAAGTAACTTCCATGGGTAGTGTTAGCATCTAGAATCATATTTAACAATGATTCGGTTTACACTTTGTTTGGGACTTGTGAAAAATCGTGGGGATGTATTCTATCCGTATGGTCACTTCACGCTGTGTTGTGTTTCCTATTAAGTGATCCTAACGTGTCGTTTGAAAAATGTTGGAGTTATTGATCGACATGAAAGTTCAACAAACCGTCATTCATAATCGGAATGTGCTTAATCATAATATCTATTTGTGAATTAAAAGGTAAACGGGGCGTTTTTAGAATTAAGGCTTTCTTAATCTCTTTGAGGAATCTTTGCTACTTCTTCATAGGTTTAGTAGAAAGAGATTGAGATCCTTGGTTTTAGAAGCGTGAGTTGATTGCATTGCGTGAGGACACGACAATGGTCTCGTCTGGGGTATTTTGGTATGTGCTAAAACACATACCTTTTCATTATCAAAACTGACCCAAAACAACCAAGAAAGAGCCGCTTTATTGCTAATATTTGTGGTTTTCTTGAGTTTGTGTTGTGCAGTGTGATATGTAAAAACACACAAAAAGGAACCAAATCAGACGTAAATCCGAGCACGAGAAATTAAGAGAGCTTAAGCCGAGCCGGAAGATAAAAATTGAGCATTTATGAAGATTTTATTCTCCGAGGATGATTTTTGGAAGACATAATCAAGTTAGAAGAAATGTCAAAACTGGCCCCTCAAGTTTCAGATCCGCAAAAGTGGCCCTGAAGATTCGAAATTGCAAATTGGCCCATGGTTTATTTGAAGATTGTCAAGAATGGTCCTTGAAGATACTTTCAGAATTTACATGTTTGGCCCTTGAGTTTCAAATTTTGCAAGATTAGTCCCTATGGTTACCTTTGGATCATTTATCTAGTCCAAAATATCCAAGTCCAATGTACACGGCCCAAATCCATTTACCTGTCCAATATACTAAACCCTTTTACTCTTACCCGGCCACCCTATTAATACCACCCAACCCATTTACCCGAGTATCCAAACCAAACCCGCTATTTTAACCCAAGTCAGCACCATATACCCTGGCCAACTCTTTTGAATAATAATAAACAAACCAAACGCCTATACAAGTTCCTTCCTCCCAAACGCAACCAAACACCCGTTTTTAACCAATTACCCATCCCAATCACCCACCTCGTACTAGAATCTATCTATCCAACCTTCTAGAACCTATGACTTGTCGATAGGTCGTGGACAAATGAAGCTATTTCTATTGGCCAAACACTCGTGGGATGAATTGGAGAGCTTTGATTGGCTATGGTGTCATGGAATGAATTTGTGGCTGTGATTGGACTTCTAGGCTCTTCAAAGGATCCCAAGACCTCCCTGATGGCTATTAAAGGACCCCAGCTCACAATGATTCGTCTAGAGTAAGTGTATTATTTTCAAATTAGCTTATTGTTTTCATTAGTCTTTCATTTTTCAATATTCCTCGTAGTTTGTAATTTCAGTTTCATTGTAGTCTCTACTTTAATAAAATCTCAAGTTTATGCTTCTTTATTTGATCTATTGACAATTGGATTTGTTTTCTCTCATAACTATATAAGTCTTAGCTTTGTAAGTTTTAATTTGCTCTATTCTCTCACTTCATTTTACAAAAAAATACTTAAGTCAAAAATGGGTCAAAATGAAAAGTCAAACCGCTTATGTGTTTTTGCTTATGTTCAAATCTGCCTTCATAATCTAAAGTCTATGCTTTCTTCATTTAACCGTTAGACTCCAAAGAGGGTAATCCATTTTTGTACAAAACAGTCCTCAAAAGGAGTTTTGGTACAAAGGGTTTTTGACCCGCTTAGGTACCTCCCTTTGAGTTATATTGGTGTGGTCAATTAGTTTTAGCAGTCTTAGTATTGTTTTTGACAGGTTGATCATCTTTTGTAAAGCTACTTGTGATTTTTTGGTCTTATACACTTAAGTTTGCCAAAACAAATTATGGCTTAGTAAGTAGTATAAGTTCTATTTGAGTCATTAATGTGTCATTTTGAGTCATGGGTCGCCAGTCTGTGGTCAAGTTTTGGTTATAGGTCTTAGTGTCAAACTCTTGGTTCAAGTTCTTATTACCACTTTGCTTCAAAACAAGAATCTTGACCCTTTTTCATTCACTGTTACCTGCCTCAATCCAAAACCCAAAAAAAATTAGTTTTATATAGAGTTTAGCAGAATAGTAAGCTTATCTTCGCTTTTTTACAAAGTCCAAAGTTTTATAAGCCCTAAATAAGCTTTCAAAACTGTCTATGTCACAACAAAGTATCAAGATATACTCGAGTGGGGCTTGGTTCCCTTATATCAGACCGCCAATCCTTCATTTGAGCTTCAAAACTTTTGAAACTTGGTTTTTGTAGACTCGCACATGGTCTCGATCTCATCTAGCTTATTTTGATAAAAACTTGTTTGCTAGCTAAAATAAGCTCAAAGCCCCTATTGAACTTAACTGTTGGAATTTCAAAGAATCAAATTAAGTTTTGTGAGCTTATTAGACTATAGGATTAGCTTAAAACACTCCTAGATAACTTAGTATAGTTAGCTTATTAGGACTCCCTCCCATTAGCTTTAGTCAGATGATCACTTTAGCTTATTAGCTTATTTCTCTAGTAATCTTCATTTTAGCTTAATCATCCCTTGTTCCTCAGTTAATTGCATGCTCCCATAGTTCTAAACTGCACTTTGAGGTTTCATATATGCTTTAGCTAGAATTAAGTCTAGTAATATTTAGCTTATTTAAAAGTGCTTATTTGCTTCAAGTTTACACTCTAAGCCCTTATTTCTCATATATTAGCCTCATATTTGATATTTTTCTTAGAACCAGAATAACATTTTAGAATTTTCCTGAGATTTTCATAATTTTTTGGTCAACGTTTAGTATTTTTCTTAATTAAAATGCTTTTAGCCACTTTTAATTAGCTTTAATTACAAATAATTAAGAAAAAGTTCCAAAATAATTTTTTCAATTTTATCAATTTAAGAAAAAATATAAAAGCATAAAAAAATTTTTCCTTATTTTTTCCCTTTTATTTGGTATTTTTCACAATTTAAATTAGATTAAAATAGTTTAAAATTAGTAGAAAATAGGAATAATCGAAAATACAAAAATAAGTTTTGAAAATTCTCTTAGTATATTTTAGATTTTATAAAAATAGTTTCATATTTTTCTCCTTAAATTTCATAATTTTTAGTATTTTAATTTAGTTTAAATAGTTAAAAATTAGTTTTAATTTAAATAAAATCCAGAAAAATCCAAAAAAAAAATAGTTTTAATTCTAAAATAGTTTTCAAATTGCATTTCTAGAGTAAAAGTAATTTTAGGCATTTTTAGGATATAATTTAGAAGTAGTTGCATTTTAATTACGTTTTATTAATTACGCTTTTAGTAATTTGACTAGATTTCCTAAAATAGATTCCCTTATTATTTTCCCATTTCCCGTAGTTTAATAAAATCAAAATCAAACAAATCAAAACATCAAGCATTAAATTCCAAACCAAAAACGATCGCTATAATTCCTCGCTTGGAACGATTCAACTTCAATCCGCTTCAACGATACACACCGGATTTGGCTTATTCTTTTCCTAAAGGAATTTGAATCTATCTTCATGATTATTTTTGATATCGATATTGAGGTTTTTATCCATACACATAACCCCTAAGCCTTCATTATCAAAGAGTCAAGAAATCGAATGCTTTAAGTTTCATATCATTCACAAGTAATAGCGATAAGAATGACGTGGTTTTGTTCACTGAGAATCAATAGGAAATCTACTCCTAGAGGATGTATTTAAGCAAAGCTAATCTCATGGCAAGAAAAGCAAACAATTGTGGCCACCCACCCACCGAAGTTTCGAAAGTATGGGCTGATGCTGTTGTGGGTCAAGTGCTTTGGATTCGTCAATTTGGACTTTTAAAATAATTATGCATACTAAGATTTACATTGATAATAACAATACAATATGCATAATTAAAAATCCTGGTTTGCATTCTAGAACTAAACATATTGGATGGCATCATTTCATTAGAGATTGTAATGAGTGTTAATTCAAATGGTAAAAATCCATAACGATTTCAATGTTGTCGATTCTTCACTAACGCTTTTATGTGGGAGGTTTCAAGCTTCTTTAGTCCGTATTGGAATGATAAATCTCTAAATCTCAATTTTTTTGTAAAAGTTTGTAAAGTTATAACGGTATAGTTGATCTTAGTATTGCTTTTTTATTCTATCTTGCTTGTTTCTTTGTGTTTCTACTAACTATTTTATCAAAGAAATAAATCACAACCAAGATGATTCAATGGACTTAAAAAAGAAAACATGGTGATATTATTCATTATCGAATCGTGACACAGATGCGTGAGCTACAACCATACTATTCAGACTACCAACAACAGAGTACAACAAAATATAACATCTTCAAACAACTATCAAAAGACAACAAGCTTCTCCACAACCACCTACACCCACTACGGCTTCCTTGCAATGGCCCACTGCATCTCTTTCAAACTTGGTCCTCCAATAACATGCCACACTTTGGGACATGCAACTCCAATCACTCTCTCTCTTTCTCTTATGGGAGGTGATGAAAAAGATGAATCAATTGGTGGTGGAAGGATTACCTGCAAAGGTGTAGCTGATAGAGGTTCTGGTTGTAGTATTGATGCAAGGCACAAACACTACTCTGGAAGTTTCATCATTGTGCTTCATATATAACATATTTGGCATAGAGCCCAACCGAACTGATCCTTTCTTGATGGCATTTGTGGCATTGGTTGGGAAGAAGGTCCAACAAGTGAAGAATTTGTGCTCATGACAAGTACGGAGATCTTTTCCTTGATGCATCTTCCTGGTCAACCCTACCGATGCAACTAACTATCCCAAACACTGCTTGAGGAAGAGCTGTATGTCTCTGATGTAGATCAATAGGGTTTGACCTACCATGGTGATGGTTTTGAAGTGTTTTAGTAAGAAGGTTTTGGTATGTGAGTAATGTGTGTGGTAGTGGGGGCGTTTACTCTTTAATAGAGTTAAGTGAGAAATCAGTAAGTAAATGTGGAAAGTGAGTTGTTGAGGAGTAAATAAGTCTTTGATTTTGGTGGACGGATTAATGACTCGGAGTTGACCATTTGACTGGGTGTTTAGTATTGTTGTTAACCACTGAAAGTATGAATTTTGAAACCACTTCTTGTTATTCTAACCACTGCTAACCTTAAAAATGTTTCAAGTGTCTGGTTTGTGTTTGTGATGTGCAGGTATGAAGGAGCTTTTGTATATTTTGGAGCTTTTTGAGTCAAGGTCATTTATAAAAAAAAAATTGTGTATCTTTTTGTGATCCTTCAAACTAATGCATACTATCACTATTTTTGGCTTTGATTTTTGTTGCATAAGTCTTAGTCAAAATATTGGAGTGTCTATGATGTATCCACTGCCAGACCATTTCAAACCACTGCTAGTAGTAATCAAACCACTACTAGTGCATTTTTGCTGACGATGGAAACTTGAGGGGCTATTTTGTAACTTGGGTGATAACGTATTTATTCCCCCAAATCACTGTCGGATCGTTTAATTGATCTTCAAATCCCTTCCAATTGGCGCTTTACACAAACCCTAACCACTCCCAACTGTTTAATTCACCATCCCACATCATATTCCATCACTAATCACAATGCCGACTTTGTATTCCGAAACCCATAACCTAGTTGCCTACTTGGTCAAGAACAATCAATCTCACATGGATTTCATGAGATGATTGATTTTCTTAAACACAACCTATCCACTTTCATAGTTAATGTGAGAAACCCACATTCTTAAAACTTATGTACATCAATTTTGGTGGAATGCTGAAATACAGGAAAAAGATAGGTTAGAGGTTCTTAGGACTGTTGTGGATGAGAATGAGATTTTGGTCACCTAGGATGTAATTAGAGGTGTCTTGAAGCTAGAGGATGTCAGCCGGAGTAGTTAATCTTTCTAATGATGACATTTTTGAAGGTTTAGGTGGGTCAAGCGAAAAGAAGGTTATAAAATTAAATTTCTTAAAGGTATGTTTTCACCTGCGTGGAAATTTTTGACTCACACTTTGCTGATGTGTGTGAGAAATAAGACCACAGGATTTGATGAGTTTCCCTTGATGAGTGTCTAACTACTCATTATTTTTGTACCATTTAAACTGCAAAAATATCTGAAAACACTCAGAATTGCATCAAAATGATAAAAATATCACAAATAAGTGTTTTATGTGTTTTAAATGCAAAAATACCAAAATCGATGAAAACGTATCAAGTTTGCATAATTGGCGCTTTTAGTCCCCCAAGTTTGGAAACTTGTCAAATCTAGTCCCCTGAATCCAAAAAAAATGGAGTTTTATCATTCAAGGTCCTCGAAATATTCTAAGTTGTCAAAAATGGTTCTTGAATGAATCTTTGGTCAAATGGCGTAAAAGGTCCCAAAGTTTAAAAAAGTGTCATAAAAGGTCCTTGGATATTTAAAAATGGAAAATTATCAAATATTGGTCCTTGTACTATTCACAAATGACAAGTTTGGTCCTTTTGATAAGTTTGGAAAAGTATTGTTCGTCCCCTTAAGTTTGGTAAATTGCATAAATGGTCCTTGATAACAAACCAAACCGGACCCCTTTTTATTAATATCCCAAACCCAATCTCAGCTGGCCCAACATTAGCCCAACCCAAATATCTTGACCCTTGAACCATGAACCTTGAGCCAGTCCCTAATCCATTTGACCCCTGCCAATACCCTATTTTGACCCTCCTCTTATTATCCAACGGTCAAACTATCAACGCTCACAAAACAGATACACTGTTCTTCACCTTCCTCTACCATGCTCCGAAACCCAAAACCAGAGTTGTTTTCCCACCTTCCACCACCACCACCACCCAAAATGCTTAAACTACCCCTCCACCTCCACATCCTCCCAAACTTTAAATGCAAAACCTGCTCAAACACCTTTTGCCGCCAAAATGCCACATGTACGATTATGAAGAGAGTGATGAATTCAAGGGTTGAAATCAAGTGGGAAAGTCTCAGAGATGTCGACAAAGCCAAAAGAGATCATTATAAAGAGAAGAAAGAATCAATGTAGAATATATCTAGAGTAATTTTAATTTACTTATGTCGTTTTAAATAATTTAAGGTTTCCAGGTAATTTAAAGCTTTCAAATTTGTAATCATATCGTGTAATAAAAAACTTGTTTCGGCCAATTTCAGCTTTAGTATCATTTTCAGTTTATGCAAATTCCAAGTTCAAAAATCTCATGTGAGTTAAATGTTGTTTTTAGTTGTTAATTTGGACTCATAAGCCCATATAAGCTCCTCTGAAGCTTATTGCTTTTAGTAACCTTAAAATCAGCTTTAGAAGTAAACTAAAAATCACCAAAAATACTAAAACAATGTTGAAAAATCAAATATCCATGAAGATGAAGATCAAGAAGCTGGAGCAGGGTTGATATTGATCCTTTGGTTTAGAGCTTCTCGGGAAGCTATAGGTTGTGTTTTCACTGTGGTTCTCGGGCTTATGCTTGGACACCATTTGTAAGCCATTTCTTAAAGATTGCATTTAGTATAAATGGTTAATTCTTGTTAATTTTAGTTTAATCCTGTCTAAACATAGTTAATATAAGTTAATTTATAGATTTCTTTGTTTAAAACCCGTTTTTTAGTGTTAAAGCTTCAAAATCAGCTAGTTTAAAGGTTGTTTGGATTTGTGAGTAAACCTAGTAGAGGTTGTTTGTATTGTTGTTTGTTGTTGTTCTGTGTCACATTAGGTCAAAATAACTCAGTTCAACCATAAAATCTAGTGCTCATTTGTAAAAAGTCAAAATAAATTGACAATTCCTCCTTGTTCATCAACTGTAGATTCATGTTTCATAATCATGGTTTTGTATTCATAAGTTGTTATTGTTGATCAAATCAGTCTTAATCCACCTTAATACAACATAATCAGTGATTAGGATTGTTCCAAAGTTCATTTTAGTCAACTTTTAGTTTAACTAAAAAGTCAAAATTTCCATTTGTCGCTTTTAAATAAAATAGATAATTTTATATAGGGTTTAATATTAAGTTTCAAGATTTGAGCTTTTGGAATATTAAAATATAACTGCTCATCTTAATCATAATATTTTTTATATTTTCTAGTTAGCTTATTAAACTGCTTATTTTTTAGTTTCTTTTAAGTCCTTTTCTAAAAAAGTGCCCTGTGCACAGTTTTACAACCATTTTCACAAGCTCACACAGAGCTTATTAGTGAGGCTTAGCTTGTGAACTTTAGATTTTTGGAAAGCTAACCTAGCCATCTCAAAGTTCCAATCTTAGTTTTTCACTTTATAGCTTATTTGATAGGGTCTGAACCAGCTTTTTAAGTTGTCCCATTCCATCGCTATCAATGTTCAAGATATACTCAGTGTTTACAAGCTTTTCCACAAGCTTGTCATGCTTATTAGTGAGCCATAGTGTGTGAGCTTGACTTTTGGAAAGCCCACCAGCTCATCTTACTACCTCGCTTATTTTGAGCTTGAGCTTGCTCTTAGCTTAATTCTGGCCTTAAAGATCTGCAGGCCTGTTTGGTTTTCTAGTTTAGATAAGTGCTTATTTGATCATTATAGCTTATCAGTGTTGATATTTGTTCTTTTTAGCTTCATTTAAGTAGCTTAAGCTTGTTTGAATCTTATTTCATCTTTTGTTCGAACTGCAAGTTTGTTGAGCTTTATAACATCAAAATAAGCTCATAAGTCCACTGTTGAGCTAATAAGCTCTCAAACCGCTTATTTTAAATTGTAAAATTTTTGTCTTTATTAAAGTTACTTATTATCAGTAGTTAAATAGTTTTCAAAAAGAAAAATCACAAAAACATCATTTTAAAATAGGATAGCGCTTATAATAGAAATTAGCTTTTAATTTTTTCTTTTTCAACTTATTATTAAGCACCTTTTCTGTTTTTTATAATTTTCTTAGCTTTTCTGTCATCATAAGATATTTATATAAAAAAAAATTTCATAATTTTCTTATTTTGTTTAGTATTTATTAGAATTAAAAAATAGTTAAAGTATTAAATAATTAATAATAAATAAATAAAAAGTATAAAAAATATCTTTTCAATTTTAAATATTAGTTTTTTATAATATTTTAGATTTTTAATAGTTGTGTAATTTCTAAATTTTTAATATGTTTTCCTTATATTTTCAGTAATTTAAAGGTATTATTAAATAGTTTAAAATAGTTTCTAATTAATAATAATTAAATAAAAGCTATAAAAATAATTTTCTTTTCCAATAGTATTCTTTTACCTTCTTAGGACTGCAAAATATCATTTTCATATTTGTAGGTCTTTTTATTTCTTAAAAACTCATGCTTATTTTTGGTAATATTTACCGTAATTTAATAAACGCACGGTTTGCCGAGTCGATCCGATTGCTGTACTTTATACCTGTATCCAAATACATTCCAATCAATCAAGAGTATAATTTCCAACCAAAATCCTTATCGACACTATCCTTAGTGATTAACATCCGGAAAGTTTTGAAACACCATTAATCATCCTTTGGACTTAACGCATCTGAATCTACTATATTCCGCGAAATTCTCATTGGTTTAGACGCCGCTTCGAATTTTATTACGGTGACTCCATTCACAAGTGCTTGACCGGTGTGATAAACTTGATGTAGCTCGCACTCAACAATTTTTATGCCTGCCTGGGAGGCCGCTTTGTTTTAAGCATTCTCGCACCCATTCTGCACATATACCACCTTTGTAAATGCTTTTTGTAAAGTTATATAAAATCAAAAAGTTCATTAACACTTTTCCTAAAGTGTTAACAACACCAAAAAATATAAAACAACAAAACAAATCTAACGCTTTTATCTTGTATTTTCTTTAAGGTGATTCCCGTTAGGTAATACATTTGTTAAACGAGACGATACCAAAAATATTGTCCAAAAGTTTTTAAATCCCTTTAGCATAAATTATACCTACGCCTTTTCACTCATGGTACTTAAATACATAAAAATCAATCACAATTAGAAATCAAGGCGTAAAGATATTCCACAATCGTAAGTGTGAAAATATAACAAAGTTCCCACCTTACAGATCAAAACTTGCTTTTGTGTCCTTTTGGTGATTTGGTGTACCTATTTCAAAGAAGCCATTTCATTTGTGATTATTGGTTAAGTTCACTTGTCGCTTTACTCTCAGACACTTTTGTTTTGAAAACCTGATTTTAAACTTTGCATGCGCGACTCGCTTCTTCCAAAAGCTCTACAAGTCCACTTTCAAAGCTTGTAAAGATTCCATGTAGGCGTAGAGGACGTTTCGCTTCCTTTTCACCGCGGATCAGGGAACATCTAGTACCACCACCCCGTCGTGAATTTAAGCAAGCGTAAGATAAAACCCATGAATGAGCTTCTCCAAGCACCCATCGAGGGTTACAGAGAAGCCATTGTTGTCCCAGCCATCGTGTGGCCGATACCTTCTTATTCTCAAAACCTTAGTGGGTTGCTTAATCTTTGCAACCCAAAGCCAATTTTATGGTTTTGTTTTGATGATCTCATGCACATATTCGATGGTTTAACAAGATTGCATCTACCATCAAATACAAGAATGTCCCACATGAAGCTACTGCTTCTTCTCGCTCCCATTCTCTAGAGAGACAAGCCCGGAATTGGCTTCTATAAACAACTTTCGCTCCATTGAGATACGGGAGGATTTAGTTATTAAGTTTGTTAATTAATCCTATCCTCCATCCCGAACTACAAGTCTTAAGAATGAGATAATGAAATTTGCTCAAATGTTTGATGAATTCATTCGTGAGGTATGATCGTTATAAAGAGTTGTTCGAAGTGTCCACATCATGGTTTTACCGAAGCATGCAATGGATACTTTTACAATGACCGAGATGTCGTATTCAAGACTTTTAAATGCCTCCCGCTGAGGTAATTTGAGCAAGACCACAAAGAAGCCTTGCAAATCATGGAAAACAAGTCCTGCGGTCCTACCTCTTCCCAACAAAGACATATCGCCTCTGGCCTAATGCAGATTCCTTCATTTCTATCTCACCGGAGTATACATCTACACCGATGCTAAGATTGACAAACTTGGATATTAGCCCAGATTTGGTTCTTGCAAACTAAAAGAAAGTCACTTTACAATGCATTACCATCACATGGTGAAGTGAAGAAAGTCAAGGTTTGTGTTACTTGTGGTGGCTCATGCATAATCAATCAGACCGCCACCGGTAGTCCGCTTGAAGTTAATGCTATAGCTTGCATTTCTCAAGCAAGGATGGCAAATACCGCCTCAAATGAAACTACCGTATTTATATTGGCCGGCTCAAGGACCACCCTATTTTAACTGCAATCCAAAACATACAAAACCGAATCTAACCAACCTAGAATGAACCTGGTTATCAAAACCAAGGTAATTTCTATCCCTGACCAACCTAAGCTCTCAACATCAAGGAAACTTTAACAAAACAATTTCAATCGAATCAATCAACTTCTTATGGGAATATGAATCCTAACCAAGGAAATTCTCAAAATCGGCCCTAAATCCAGTCAACAGAGGCTTAATTTTCCTAATCAAACTCAAGCCATTGTTCCAACTCGACTCATCATCCGATGAGCTATTAGCAATTCATGAAATCCCAAGATGAAATGAACAGTTGTTGGTCGGCCGATCGCCGATCTAAAGAAGTTTTAATGATCAACCTCTGCCGTCAGAAACCTTCCAGCAACACGATCGCTAACTCCGGTGTTTATGCAGCGACACAACCGTAAGTGGTGTTTTATACACGGACCCGCTTATTCTTACCACTTCTCTCTTCTTTCTTTCTTCCTCTCCGGTAGTGGAAAGTGAACCTTAGGCGACAAAGGACAAAGAACTTCCTACTAATAACGGAGGTACCAAATCCTCTTCAACCTCGCTGTCCGTGTTCGTCAAATCCAATCCAGAGTTGTTTTAAACTTCCAGCTCCTCGCTGAAAACCCCAATCCAAATCTTCTATTCTTACCCATCACGCTTCAATGACAAGTATTCTAAAAGCTACCATCAAATGGAAAATTTTTTCAAATTTTCCAAGAACTACATTTTGACATAAGCTATGGATGGCCATCACGTCAACATGCCCAAGCCTGCATCAACTCTCAAACACATGTTAAGCAAATAAGGAAAGCTTTTGAAATGGCTAAAACTTTTGAACGAGAATCCTTCAAGAAGATCCCAAGAAGCTTCCTCGAAGCTTGGAGATCCCGAAAAATTTCTCTTACCTTGTGTATTTTGTGATGGTTGAATGCTTTGCCTTTAGCCGTATCTTGGTGCAAGCATCAACTATGCCTTATTCAAGATGGAAGAAACTTTCTTCCTCGATCTTACTCCTACATGCATGACTCTCGAAAGCTTGCAGATCAGATAATATCCTCGGCCCACTTGGCATTGCCGAGGATCGATTGTTAAAGTAGGAAAGTTCCATTTTCCAAATTGATTTTGTGGTTGTTGACTTCAATGCCGCATCATCTGTGCCCTCTCATTGTTGACTAGGATTCCTTGAGAACGGTCGCGGCTCTCATTGATGTATTTGAGCAAGAAATCACATTTCACGTAGGTAATGAAGCCACACTTTAATCCCTTGATCAAATCCTCGGTACTCCGCAAAACTATGATTCCGAAGCCTGTTAACTAATAGATATCATTGATAAGCTTTCAAGAGTACTCTCAAGAAATTCTTGGTTATGATCATAATTCTTTGAGTGATAATCTCACTCATTCATCTCAACCCATCATTGCCAATTCTACTCTTCTCTCACCCATTTCGAGGAAAGTGACTTCATCTTGGAAGAGATTGAAGCATACTTGCTCCAGTGATTCAGCCTATGGGAAATTGATCACGCTCCAATTGACATCGAGAGAGATATTCTTCTCATTGAGAAATTGCTTAATGATGATCCATCATCACTCCCTCGGCAGCTTCATAACAAGGAAGTCAATCTGCTTGAGAAAATCAAGAATTCCTAAGTCAACTTAGGATTTACCACCTCATCTCTAATATGCATTTCGAAGGTGATGATAAATTGGCCCATTAATTCTAGATTTGAGTAAAGATGAAAAAGTCGCTCTCATAAAGGTCTTAAAGTCACGCAAGCAAGCCTTCTTGAAACTCTCCGACATTAAGTGGTATCAACCCCGAAGTTTTGTACTCACAAAATCTATGGAGGATGACTTCAAATCAAAGAGCAACATCGAGACGAGTAAATCCAAAATCCATGATGTTATCAAACAGAGGTTATCAAACTTCTTGATGCGTGATTAATTTACCCGACTGATAGTCCTTGTTAGCCCAACCATTGTGTTCTAAAAGGGTGGCATAACTGCTGTCACAAATGAAAATAACGAAGTTAATTCCAACTCACCGGTAACGATGACGGCTCCAGACCATTTTCCTCTACCCTTCATGGACCAAATGCTTGAGAGATTAGCGAAACGGTACTATTGTTTCCTTGATGGTTTCGTGTTATTTTGATCCCCATTGATCCATTGTGATCAAGAATGTAATTACATTTACCGCCCATACGGAACTTTTGCCATAGACGTATGCCTTTGGCCTATGTAATGCTCTCGCACGCTCCAACGATGTATGATGGCCATTTTCCCACGACATGACGGGGAAACAATGGAGGTGTTTTATGGATGACTTCTGGCCATAGGGACTCGCTTTAAATATGTCTCTCCCATTTGAAAAATGCTAAAACGGCGTGAAGACACCAATCTTTGTCTAAATTGGGAGAAGAGCCATTTTATGGTCAAAGAAGGCATAGTCCTTGGCCATAAGATTTCCAAAAATGGGATCGAGGTCGATAGAGCAAAAGTCTGTTATTGCCAACTGCCTCATCCCACCACCAAAATGCACAGAGTTTTGTGTTATGCCGTTTTATCGCAGATTCTATACAAGATTTTTCTAAGACGCCCACCTATGACCCATCTTCTTGAAAAAGATGCTCCTTTTATCTTCTCACATGAGTGCATCGAAGCTTTTGAAACATTAAAGAAAAGCTTACTCGCACCCATTCTCGCTGTTCTCGGATCGATTTACCTTTTGAACTCATGTGCGATGCAAGTGATTTTGCTATGGGTGCAACCCTAGGCAACGTGAGATCCAAGCATTTTCAAAATTTCATCCACTACGTAGTAAGACTATGATCAAGCTCAAACTCATTACACCACCACGTAAAAAGAGCTACTAGCCTTGGTGTATGCTTTGAGAAGTTTCGCCATACCTAATCTTGACCAAATGCGGTGTATACGGATCACTCGCTCTCAAATATCTCTTACAAAACAAGATGCAAAGCCGAGATTGCTTCGTTGGGTTCTCTCCTCCGCAAGAATTTGATATCATTATACGTGATAAAAAAGGAGCCGAACTAGCCGCAGATCATTTGTCCCGCTCTAGAAAACCCACACCAAGATGTTTTCGAAAAAGGAAATAAATGAAACATTTCCTCTCAGACACTCAATGCGCTTTCGTGGAAACTCTACTACCCCATGGTTTGTCTGACTTCGCAAATTACCATGCAGGTAACTTCATAGTGAAAGGAATGTCGACCCAACAGAAGAACAAATTCTTCAAAGATGTAAAACATTACTCGACGACCCCTACTTATTCAAAATCAGGGGATATCAAGTCATCCGGACGTGTGTTATACTGGACAGAAGCTATTGACATTCTCATAGCTTGCCATGTGGCCGACCTAATCGGGGACATCATAGTCCAAATTACACCGCCAAAAGGTGTTTGATTTCGGTTTTATTGGCCCGCTATTTATAAGGATGCCCAATGATTTATTTGTCAACTTCGTGACACTTGTCAACGTCATGGAAATATATCACAAAGAAATGAAATGCCGCAAAACGCCATTCAAGTGTGTGAGATATTTGACATCCGGGGCATTGACTTTATGGGGCCATTTCCATCATCTCGAGGAAACAAATACATACTTGTGTACGGAAAGGCATGTCATCTGCCGATTGAGCTTGAGCACAAAGCATACTGCGCCTTGAAACATGCCAACTTCGATATTCAGATACCGGTGATCACTGAAAGTTCAAATGAATGAACTAAATGAACTCCGGGATCAAGCATACGAGAACTCTTTGATCTACAAACAAAAGACAAAGAAGATTCATGACTCCAAAATCAAGAACCGCATTTTCAACGTCGGTGATCGAGTCCTTCTTTTCAATTCAAGATTGAAGATTTTCTCGGGAAAACAAAACTCACTGGTCGGACCATTCACCATCACTAAAATATTTCCTTATGGTACCATTGAGTTATCTCAACCCGATGGTCCAAATTTTAAAGTGAATGGTCATCGATTGAAACACTATTTTGGAGAGGACATTCCACCCGTGGTTGTCCCGGATCTACAAACTTTCCCCATGAACCAATGAATGGCGGGATCGAGTCAAGCTAGCACTGTAATCAAAAACAAAGAGCACACCATATGGGTTTTCACCCATATTTCTGACTTCTTTCTACTTTCTACCAACCCTAAAGGGAGTCCCCCAAGTTATATATAAAGTTTCATATATAAAAAAAAAATGTGTATATATCAAAAATAAAATAATGGTCGTAGTATTTCTCTTTTATGTTCTATGTTTCGCATAACCGCCGGACTTTGAATATTGAGGGCAATATTCATTTCTAGTGGGGGGAATTCTCACGAATTTTATCATGTAATTATACCACCCAATTCCCCTATTTTTGGCCAAATTTTTTTTTTGGAGTAAGTGTTTTTCACTTACTCAAGAAATGTAATCGCCACCATGTCTAACCCACAAAAGGATTGGCTAATCCATGAGCAAACGGCTCTTGGTAAAGATATCTCAAATCCGCTGTCCGGACGCTTGCAATTTGCCTAAAAATTGTATGGTGTTCAGCTCACCATATCTTTAATTAGTGAAAAGTTGGCTAGCCGCAAGTTTATGGCTTGTGGTAAAGGCAGTTGGAAAACCATAATTGGTAATCGACTCACCAAAGATAATATTGATAATTTACCTAAGAGTTGGCTAGTCGTAAGCAAACGGCTTCGTAAAGACAAATCAAATCCGTGATTGAAAAGTCGGTGATTTGCTCAAAATCATTTGGTTATCATTGTACCAAGGTTCTTACTTGAATGAAACAACGGCTACTCCGAAGTAATGGCTTTTGGTAAAGAGATGGAATCCATTAAGTTTTCTTAAAAGATTGCTAGGGACTAGCAATATCTTAGTGTAGGGGATTGATGAGTGTATAAATACTCATCATTTTTGTACCATTTAAATCGCAAAAATATCTAGAAACACTCGAATGCATCAAAATGATGAAAATATCACAAACAAGTGTTTTATGTGTTTTAAATGAAAAAATACCAAAATCGGAGAAAAGCGATCAAGTTTGCATAATTGGCGCTTTTAGTCCCCAAGTTTGAAAACTTGTCAAATCTAGTCCTTGGAATCCAAAAATGTGGACTTTTATCATTCAAGGTCCCTGAAATATTCTAAGTTGTCAAAAATGGTCCTTGAATGAATCTTTGGTCAAATGGCGAAAAAGGTCCCTAAAGTTTAAAAAAGTGTCATGAAAGGTCCTGGATATTTAAAATGGAAAATTATCAAATATTGGTCCTTGTACTATTCAAATGACAAGTTTGGTCCTTTTGATAAGTTTGGAAAAGTGACAGGTTCAGTCCCTTAAGTTTGGCCGAATTGCATAAATGGTCCTTGTATTAAACAAACCAAACCGGACCCTTTTTATTAATATCCCAAACCCAATCTCAGCTGGCCCAACATTAGCCCAACCCAAATATCTTGACCCTTGAACCATGAACCTTGAGCCAGTCCATAATCCATTTGACCCCTGCCAATACCCTATTTTGACCCCTCCCCGTTATTAATATCCTCCAACGTCAAACGGTCAACGCCCCTAAAACCCAGATACACCGCTCACCTTCCTCTACCATGCCTCAAAACGGAAACCATAGATGTTTTCCCCACCTCCACCTCCTCACCACCACCTTTCCAAGTGTTTAACCACTCCCTCCACCTCCACATCCTCCCAAACTTTTAAATGCAAAACTCGCCAAACACCTTTTGCGCCAAAATGCCACATGTACGATTATGAAGAGAGTGATGAATTCAAGGGTTGAAATCAAGTGGGAAAGTCTCAGAGATGTCGACAAAGCCAAAAGAGATCATTATAAAGAGAAGAAAGAAGCAATGTAGAATATATCTAGAGTAATTTTAATTTACTTATGTCGTTTTAAATAATTTAAGTTTTCCAAGGTATTTAAAGCTTTCAAATACTTTGTAATCATATTTCAAAGGTAATAAAAACTTGTTTTCATTTCCAATTTCAAGTTTTAGTATCATTTTCAGTTTATACAAATTCCAAGTTCAAAAATCTCATGTGAGTTGAATGTTGTTTTTAGTTGTTAATTTGGACTCATAAGCCCATATAAGCTCCTTTAAAGCTTATTAAAGTTTTTAGTAACCTTAAAATCATTAGAATAAAACTAAAAAAATCACTAAAAATACTAAAAATGTTGAAAATCCAAATATCCATGGAGATGAAGATCAAGAAGCCGAGCAGGTTGATATTGGATTGCCTTTAGGGTTTAGAGCTTCGGGAAGCTATAGGTTGTGTTTTCAGTCTGTGGTTCTCAGTTTTATGCTTGGACACCATTTGTAAGCCATTTCTTAAAAGATTGCATTTCTTAGTATAAATGGTTAATTCTTGTTAATTTTAGTTTAATCCTGTCTAAACATAGTTAATATAAGTTAATTTATAGCTTTCTTTGTTTAAAAACCTGTTTTAGTGTTAAAAGCTTCAAAATCGCTAGTTTTAAAGGTTGTTTGGATTTGTGAGTAAACCTGTATTAGAGGTTGTTTGTATTGTTGTTTGTTGTTGTTCGTCGTCACATTAGGTCAAAATAACTCAGTTCAACCATAAAATCTAGTGCTCATTTGTGAAAAAGTCAAAATAGCCTTTGATCACTCCTTGTTCATCAACTGTGTAGATTTCATGTTTCATAATCATGGTTTTGTATTCATAAGTTGTTATTGTTGATCAAATCAGTCTTAATCCACCTTAATACAACATAATCAGTGATTAGGATTGTTCCAAAGTTCATTTTAGTCAACTTTTTAGTTTAACTTAAAAAGTCAAAATTTCCATTTGGTCAGTTTTTAAATAAAATAGATAATTTTATATAGGGTTTAATATTAAGTTTCAAGATTTGAGCTTTTGGAATATTAAAATATAACTGCTCATCTTAATCATAATATTTTTTATATTTTCTAGTTAGCTTATTAAATTGCTTATTTTTTAGTTTCTTTTAAGTCCTTTTCTAAAAAAGTGCCATGTGCACAGTTTTACAACCATTTTCACAAGCTCACACAGAGCTTATTAGTGAGGCTCAGCTTGTGAACTTTAGCTTTTTGGAAAGCTAACCTAGCCATCTCAAAGTTCCAATCTTAGTTTTTCACTTTATAGCTTATTTGATAGGGCCGCAAACGCCTTACTTTTAGTTGTCCCATTCCATCAGTGTATACTGAATGTTCAGTATATACTGAGTGTTTACAAGCTCTTTCACAAGCTTTTCATAAGCTTATTAGTGAGCCATAGTGTGTGAGCTTGGACTTTTTGGAAAGCCCACCAGCTCATCTTACTACCTCAGTGCTTATTTTGAGCTTTGGAGCTTTTGCCCTTAGCTTAATTTGGCCTTAAAGATCTGTGCAGGCCTGTTTGGTTTTCTAGTTTAGGATAAGTGCTTATTTGATCATTATAGCTTATCGCTGTTGATATTGGTTCTTTTTAGCTTCATTTAAGTAGCTTAAGCTTGTTTGAATCTTATTTCATCTTTTGTTTCAACTGTGAAGCTTGTTTGAGCTTTATAACATCAAAATAAGCTCATAAGTCCATCATGTTGAGCTAATAAGCTCTCAAACTGATTATTTTTAAATTGTAAAATTTTTGTCTTTATTAAAGTTACTTATTTTCAGTAGTTAAATAGTTTTCAAAAAGAAAAATCACTAAAACATCATTTTTAAAATAGTGATAGCGTTTATTTAATAGAAATTAGCTTTTTAATTTTCTTTTTCAACTTATTATTAAGCACTTTTCTGTTTTTATAATTTTCTTAGCTTTCTGTCATCATAAGATATTTATATAAAAAAAATTTCATAATTTTCTTAGCTTGTTTAGGATTTATTAGAATTAAAAATAAATAAAAGTATTAAATAATTAATAATAAATAAATAAAAAGCATAAAAAATATCTTTTCAATTTTAAAATTAGTTTTATAATATTTTAGATTTTTCTAAGTTAAAATTTCAATTTTCTAGGTTAATTTTATATTTTCTTGTATTTAAGTGTATTATTAAATAGTTTAAAATAGTTTTTAATTAATAATAATTAAATAAATAGTTATAAAATAATTTTCTTTTTCCAATAATTTTTTATTTATTTTAGGATTGTAAAAATGTCATTTTCATATTTGTAGGTCTTTTATTTCTTAAAACTCACGTTTTATTTTGTAACGCTTTTATGTAATTTAATAAACGCATGTTTAAGTTTGTTTAATCGATTGTTGTACTTTTTATAATTCTCAGATCCAAATACATTCCAATCAATCGCAAGAGTATAATTTCCAACCAAAATCCTTATTGATCACTATCCTTAGTGATTATTCGACATCTGAAAGTTTTGAAACACCATTAATCCTCCGTGGGACTTAACGACCCGAGAATCTACTATATTCCAAGGGAAATTGCATTGGTTTTAGACTGTTTGAATTTTATTACGGTTGACCATTCACAAGTGGTTGACTTGTGTGATAAACTTGATGTAGTTCGTACTCGATCATCCCTCCAAATTGCAAAAATGCCATTATCCGTCTTTTCCGAAGGAAAGGTTATTCAACTGGTCTAGGATGATTTTTGATGGATTTTTGAAGAATATTAAGGACAAAGGAAAGTATTACTTGTATCCTAGGGTTGTTCAATTGATTGTGGAGAGTCAGATTGAAGAACCTATTGCTCATAATAGGAAGTATGAGGTTCATCATATGCTTCCTAAGGTGTTTGCACACATGCGGCACAAAAAATCCAACTTTCTCAGAAGGCGTTACACCATTATTTTCCATATGGAATTTGCCGTGAAATTCCCGAGAATGCAGTAATCAACCACAACCTACTCAAACCACTCCATGTCAGAACCCTCGCTATCACAACTACAACCACTCCTACTCAACCTGAACCCACTGCTGATCCCTTAACTTCAACTTTTGAACCATCCAGGATTTTTTTTTACTAGGAGAAGGAGGAAGGACACCAAGCTATCTCAGGCTGGTGTTAGTGGTGTAGTTATGAGGTGTCACAAGAAGTGGAGGTGACATGAGTGGAAGGGCTTTCACCATGGGTTCGTGGGGCCTTGGTGTCTTTGAATAGGACGTGAAAACATAAGTAAGACCCAACCACTGGCAACTCCTAATGAGGAGAGTTCTCTTGAACTTAACACATGTGGAGGAATCCTAGCCAATGGGCTATATCGAGGTGCATGGATGATCGTGCTAGGTCTGATGCCATGTTTTCTACACCTAATGATTCATCTCTCAGAGCAGGTTACACGTACGAAGTGACGAGGGTAGTTTGGGACATGAACTGAATTGATGGAACTAAAATGTACAAAATGAATTTTCAAGGATCCACCTCTGACCAAAGTTACACAGTGGTCAAAGTGGTGAGGATATTATTGAAAAGTTAAATGAATTGGCATTGGCTAAATGTACCACTATTGAGAATACAATCACTGGTCTTTTAAGAACTTATGTTGTTTTTAATGGACAAATCGTAAGATTGAAGCACAAGGTGTCTGTCTTGGAAAGAATAAGAAGACCAGGGATTTATGAATTAAGGAGAGTTAGGAAACAGGGTAAGAATGCAAGCTCCTCAAAGGATGTGATTTTGGAGGATGTAACCAAATAGGGGAGGAGTGAGTGCATAGATTCAGGGGAGGCTTTGAATTTTGATGATAATTTGGATTTGGATAGTGGAGATCATGGAGATGAGTATGTGGTGACTGATAGAGATGGCAAAGTAGCTATGATTGAATCTTTAAAGGTTTCTGTTGAAGAAAAGATAGAGGAAGTGGTTCAGACAACAACCACTGCTGATGTTGCTTCAACCACTGCTAGTTCAAACCAAACCACTACTGAAACCACTGCGGTGTAATTCCAACCATCAAGCATTCGTTACTCACCTATAGCCATCATGACCACTGCTAACATTGTTACAACTACTGTTACACCACCACTGTTAGGAATTAGAAATTCCAGGTATTAAAGAGTCGGTCACCTCAAGTGTATGTAATCGTTAGAAAGCTCGTAGTCATAGTACTTTTTATGTTAAGTCGATTTAGTTTAGTAACACCATGGAGGACGGACGGTCTTTACCCATCTGATGCCCGATCCACGTTGTGTGGCGATTCTTAACAAGATTATAAATACTCTCTACCTTCCAAGGTAGAGAGTTGGAGCTCATAATAAAAATTTTCTTTCTCTCACTAAGTTCCCTAAACCTCTAACTTTCTCTCTCTAGAATTCCACTTATCCGCCTACTTTGTGTTATGGTTTGATGTGTATGTGAAATCCAATATCCTACAATGGTATCAAGAGCCATGGTTAGATCATATCTTACACATCTTTGGATTTCTAGTGGTTTTAAGGTGGTTTTGAGTTTGAAAAGTTTAGTGGTTTTGCATCATTTGGTTGATTTCTTGTGCTAAAGGTTGGATTTTGTTAGTACCTTTGTGTTTAGAATCATCACAAGTGTTTAGGTTTTCATTTGGTAAGCTTGAATCATCTTGGTTGGGTTGTTTTTGGATTGAAAAGTGGTGTTTGTGAAGTTTTCTAGCTAGCGACTTGATCTACGGATAGCTTTTCTTGCTAGCTTACTTGCTTTACATTTTGGTAGCGAGTTGCAGTTTATGGAGTTAGCGACTTAGGCCTAGCGACTTGTTCTAGTGAGACAAGTCGACAAAACAAGCGATAAAGTAGTGGAATCTCCACTACGGGTAGAGACTTGGTGGAAGTTAGCGACTTGTACTTTATATTGTTAGCGACTTGGTGTTAGCGAATTGGTACCTAGCGAGTTGCTATTTAGCGACTTGAATATTTAGCGACTTGGTGCTTAGTGAATTGTCCAAAATTTTTGTTAGCGACTTGGATTGTAGCGAGTTGTTACATAACGACTTGGAACTTTAGCGACTTAGCACTTAGCGACTTGGTTCACAATTTTCATAGTGACTTGAGTGATTTCTTTAAATACCATTTTCTTGATTCAAGAAAAATCTGTGAAAGAATCTATTTACCGGTTTAATCATAGAGTTATAAAATCTCGTTTAACTTGTCATCATGTCTACCAACGCTCCTACAATCATCTCCACTATGTTGAGGATGTTCAAGCAAATGGTTCGCACATCGTCCACCCATGCTTGGCGAATCGACTATGACTCTTGGGCTCAACTAATCGATTGTTATGCTGTCTTGGAAAGAAAATGGGGTTAAAATTCTCAAATCCATTGATGAAGGACCTTACCAAGTTGAAACTACTAGAGATATACTCTGATAATGCTAAAGATGGAACTTTGATTTACGGAATGGACGGACCAAAGATGTATGATGAGCTTGACGATAAGGAGAAAAAGAGATTCGATGCGATATCCGAAGCTTCCAACATTATCTGCAAGGTCTACCACAAAGGACATCTACAAGCTTATCAATCACAACACCGAGGCAAAAGCTCTATGGGATAATGTCAAGATGCTTCTTTCTCGGTTTCGAGCTAGCATCAAGAAGACCGAGAATCACATCTGTATGATGAATTTGAGCACTTCAAGATGAAACCAGATGAAAGTGTCTATGAGTACTATGTGAGATTTCATAAGCTGGTGAATGACATGAGGAACATCGAATGACTATGCCAAACATTCAAATTTAACTCAAAATTTGTAAAAAACATGAATCCCGAATGGCACAAATTTGTTACTTCTATGAAGCTCACTAAAGGATTGAAGAATACTAACTATGAGCAGCTCTATGCCTTCCTTCTTCAGAATGAGAGACATGCCATGTTTGAAAAGAGGATTCTTTGTTAGGAATTAGAAATTCCCGGTATTAAAGAGTCGGTCACCTCAAGTATATGTAATCGTTAGAATGCTCGTAGTCGTAGTTATATTTAGGTTAGTAGTATTTTGTTAAGTAACACCGTGGAGGACGAACGGGTCTTTACCCACTGTATGCCTGATCCACAGCCCGTTGTGTGGTGATTTATGTAAGACTATAAATACTCTCTACCTCCCAAGGTAGTGAGTTGGAGCTCATAATAATAGTTTTTCTTTCTCTCACTAAGTTCCCTAAACCTCTAACTTTCTCTCTCTAGATCTCACCATTATACACCCACTTTGTGTTATGGTTTGATGTGTATGTGAAATCCAATATCCAACAATTGGTATCAAGAGCCATGGTTAGATCATCTCTTACATATCTTTGGATTTCTAGTGGTTTTTAGGTGGTTTTTGAGTTTGAAAAAGTTTAGTGGTTTTTGCATCATTTGGGTGATTTCTAGTGTTAAAGTTTGGATTTTGATAGTACTTTTGTGTTTAGAATCATCAAAAGTGTTTAGGTTTTGATTTGGTAAGCTTAAATCATCTTGGTTGGGTTGTTTTTGGATTGAAAAGTGATGTTTATGTGGTTTTTCTTGCTAGCTACTTGATATACGGATCTCTTTCTTCGTAGCGACTTGCTTCACAATTTTGTAGCGAAGTTACTGAGTTTTGGAGCTAGCGACTTAGACCTAGCGATTGAATAAAGACAAGTAGTGGACTCTCCACTACGGGTAGCGACTTGGTTGGTAGCGACTTGGTCTGTAGCGAGTTGCTCTTTAGCGACTTGTATTTTTAGCGACTTGAGTAAAGTAATTGTTGCCAAAATTTTGCTAGCGACTTGAGGCTTAGCGAGTTACTACTTAGTGACTTGCATTTGTCTAGCTTAATTTTGGGACTTTAGCGACTTGGGGTGTAGCGAATTAGGTGTTAGCGACTTGGTGCTTAGCGATTTGGTGATTTAGCTTAGTGCTTTTAGCCATCAATAGTAGCCACTTGGTGCTTAGCGATTTGGTGATTTAGCGAGTTGCTACTTAGCGACTTGGTGCTTAGCAACTTGGTTCAAGGGTTATAGCGACTTGGTTGATTTTTACGAAGAAGAGGTTTGACCAAAGTTGACTTTTTACGCCAAAAACTCAAACGCCATATAATTTTTGATCCTCGTAACTCGTTTTCGTGAAATACCCGTCAAAACGACCTAATGACCGAATATTGTGAGGTTTCACCACGATGTCGCGGAAACGAATTTTTGAGGCCCAAATCCTCTCCGAAAGGAAGTTATTGAGATTTTAAGATTTTAGATCGAAATTTCTCCATAAAATCGTGCAACAACCAACCCAAATCACAACCAAACAACATCTCTGCTTATCCCACAAACAATCATAAGACCTAACACACAATTGTCTATCATTGTGTCGATCCATCGGTCATCTTAACACATTCCATTGGTCATTGCTTAACGGTTTGGTCTTGATTTTAGTAAAATCCCGAAAATATTCTATTTCTCGGTTTAAATCATAGACTTGTAAAATCCCATGCATTCCACCACATCATGTCTTACTCTACTTGGATTAAGGCTTAAATTGCATGATGTTGTGGACAATAATGTTAATGATTGCTACATCGAATCGATTAAAGATGTTTGAATTAATCAATGAGGATGTGAGATCTTCATGTTCTCAGTACAATGAGAATGAATTGCACCTCTGAGAATGCCATGCAAATGGAATGCAAAGATTGAGCCCTATCACCTACTTCATCTGCACTCATACAACAAGGTATTATCCATAGTGATCGAACATGTAGTTTCTTTTTCACAGCCACTTACCTACATTGACAAGAAGCTTGCCGTTGAACTTAGAACATTTAAAGCCAAGCAACTTACCAATGAAGAGGTTCAAAAGGATGGTTCAAAGTGCACTCTTCAAGTAATCTACAAACAATTTCAGCCATTCATCGCGGGAATATTCAAATATTTCGATTACGATCAACATTTGACTCGAATTTCCTTCAAAAACATACTGGAATGGAAATTGTGAATTCATTGAGACATTTATCCAACTCATGGATAATGTGAAAAGTACATTGAAGAATCCGCCAAAAGAATGAAAACGCGAATGAGTGTCAAAAGTTTGTTGAAAGATTGTTGTGATAAGTTGGGTAATGTTTCCGTTGAAGTATCGGGTGTTGCTGAATGCAGAATGTCGCTGACAACAAAATTGATGAGTCGGATAATGCAAAAATGGAATCTTTGTGCTCAAATTCACAAGAGAGAGAGGTGCACTGCATACCAACCTATGCAAGTTAATGCAAAGGAACACTCCATGGAAGCTTCGGATGTACCCAAGATAGAGACGCACCCACTGCGGCATAATGTCTGGAGGTAAGTTGCATGGAAGTTTCATTTAATTCCAGTTGTGCATCTTCTACTCAAAATGATGATTATGAGCTTTGCATGAGTACGCCGTGATTTGTGCCTCGATGATTCCTTACCACCGAGCTTAACATATATAAGGATCGTTGCCATCTATGAACAATGTGCTAAGTTTGAGTTAACTACCTGCGAGCGGGAGTTGGATAACCAAATGCGTACAATTATTAGAAAAAGTAATTTTAGAGAAGAAGTGTTAAAACAAGAGTTAAACTCCTTACATGAAAAGATTTCTAAAACTGCTAAGCAAAAACAAGAACTTCAAGAAAATGTTAAAATGCTTAAGCAAGAATTTAGTGCTAAGGAATCAAAACTTTTGAATGATTTTTCTAATCTAAAAACTTTGAAAAACAAGCTTGAAAATAAGTTGTACGTATAAAGGAAATACCATTCGATCTGCTCACATGATCATTAAGCATAGAGTTCTAAGTGACAAACATAGTGTTGCCTTAGTTGATGAACCAAACCCCGAGGCTTGTAAAAAGGCTAGAGAAGCTCATAAGGTATTGTATGATGGTAATGAGATCCTTAAGCCTAGAAAAACCTAGTTGCTACTGACCGAAATCGGAAGATAAGAAATCAAATGAAGTCACTAGGGAGAAAATGAATAAGAAGCTAGAAGATCCTGAGTGTAAAAGAACAAGATAACGATGAAACCCCATGATTACACTAAGGAAAATTGGATATCCTTAAACATGTTTAAGCCTCGTGACTCTATTGACCCTCCTGAACAAGTGTTCTGAAAAAGGATATGGACTTGCAAAAAGTCGAAAATCTTGTTGAAAAGAATCCCCTTGTAGGAAATTCCTAAAGCGATTTAATGTGTATCCTCCGAATACACCAATGCATTTAGTTCCTAGAACTATTGCCACTAAGAGCAAGACCTTAATCATCCAATATGTTATTCTTCAACTATTTGTCGATTTTGAGAAAACTTGTAAGAAAAGGATCACACCCACTGGGATAACTGAAGGGGAAAGGGTTTTGAGCAAACAAAAGAATGCTATCTAACCGAGGTCATGCCTTTCTTTAAACAACTAAAAGATCATTTTGAGAGTCTTAAAAAGGGGATAAAATCAGATATTAAAGAAATGGAAAAAGAATTTGATGCAATGATAGTTGAGGTTAGTAACTATGAGCGAGAATTAAAATATAATGAGATTGAGAGGAAGAACTTGCATATTGTTCCATTAATGCTTCTCAATTTCATGAATTATCTGTTGCTCTGAAAGTCTTCCATGATCGTGTCATTGAGCTTGAAAAAACTAATTCTAAATTGCATGAGAAAATTGAACAGATGATCATGGTAACCTGGTGAAACAGTTTTCTAAATTGGAAGTTGAGCATCTTGCTTTGCAATTAAAATATCAACTTCTAAAAGAAAATGCTAAAACCTCAAATATCAAGACATCCTTGGATGCTCCCGAATTTGATGCGCTTTTGAAATTAGCAAACGTGATGAAATGATTCGAGCTCATTGTAACACGATCGAAGATTGAAAACCCAAGTCTCACAACCGAAGGTGAAAAAGAAGGAAGTGATCGATCCCAAATGCCTCCTCCTTTAGATTCTCAGAATTCTCAAACTTTTCATCTTCAAAACTTAGTCAATGCATTACAAAAGGAAAACGAGAGTTTTCTCAAGAAAATGAAAAGGTGAAACGACACTTTAAAGAGTTATATGATTCAATGAAAGTCACCCGTGACCAAAACAACGAAAAATAACGTCTTTACAAAAGGAAATTGAGAATTGAAGTCGTGAAATGGGAAAGCGCCACTTGTTTTCAATAAGAATGTTGTCTCAAAGTCACCCTCGATGCAAATGACTAACATGCGGATAGTTAAATATATTCCTCCTCATCTTAGGAATAATGAACATGCTTTTCATGACTCATTGTGTTTACCTTAAGGATAGCCTAGAATGTCTCCGTGAGATTGTAGAAGAGGATTTCATTAACAAACCTCTTGATAGTGAAGTTAGGTTTGCTTGCCTCGTGCCAAACGATCTCAAGAACTGCTAGAATGTGTAATTGCAACATGTCCTAAATCCTTATCCTTAGGTGCAAAAGGCAAAGCTGTGATGCCTTGTTCTATGCCTAAAGCCAAGCATGTGACCCTTGATCTGCCTTGTTCCATGTCGAAATTCAAGCAAGCAACCTGTGATGTGCCTCCTAAATTTCGGATCCCAAAGACTTCTAGACCAGAATGCAGAAGTAGTGAAGCCATGAAATGTTCCCATCGTTACTTCTACAGATGTTAAGATTGACACTAATGTTAGCGATTCAAAACCTAGAAGCTATGCAAAGAAGGATAGGATTACTACATAAACTAAAAGTGATCATGATAAGGAAGTGAAAGAATACCATAGGGACAAGAAGTTTGATTTGAACAAAAAGAATCGTGTTAGTTCTAGTATTAGCTCTAAGCTTACTAAAATTAATTCGAGGCCTTATGTCACAAAGAAAACATGCAAAAATTGTTTAATTTATGGTAATCATGATAAATGTGATGTGTTATTTCTGAGGTCTAAGATTCGTAACCCAGTTAAGAAAGTTTGGAGAGCGAAACAGATTAAGCAATCCTGGTGTTTAAAACAAACAGACCTTGATAGATCTTGAGCTCGTGGATCATTATGTATGCCTATGTAATCACAAGCACAATAAAAGATAATCTCTACAACTTATGTTCAGTAATGAATATAAACACAAGTTATAACTAAGAACTTCTTGATCCTCTATGGATCTTTATATTAACTAAAACTGAGTTTTTCCAATCGATACATAACTCTTTCTAATGTGTTCCTTTTATAGACAAGGAACCCTAAACAATATCTCTAAACCGTTTCCCAAGAAACGTATAAACTTAAAACTAAATAAGATATACACAATCACTTCCTAATAAAACTCATGTATATCCAAACTAAATATACTAAACACGGAATAAACACTTCCGCAGAAACATAACTAATAACTATTACTCTTCAAGAGATTATGTCTTCAGCAGAATCCACTATGTCTTCGCAGAATCATTTCGGCATAATATCAAGATAATCCAAACTTCACATAATTCCCAACAATCCTACCCTAAACTGGAATTTGACTAGGTTAAGTTCCAGTTTCTTGATAGATCTTTAACAAAACAGCTCCAGAGGATTGTGCACGAACAACATGAGCAAAGAATCCAAATAAGAACATCTCTATGATGAAGAAACTCGGAAACTCTATATCTTTGCAGCAACAAATGACAATAGGTACATCAAAACAATTAGTTGCATACTATTCTCATCACATCCAGGTGTGTGAACTCTCGTGAGAGGGAATCACCAAAAATAATGGATTTGATGTCTTTACCAATAGCCATAACTACTGGAGTAGCCATATGTTTAAGTTCGTAAACTATGGTACATCGATAACCATCTGATTTATTGGCAAACCAGCAACCATATAAACGGATTTGATATGTCTTTACAGTAGCCGTTTGCTGGGACTAGTCAATTCTAAGAATTGGTGAATTGAGAACCAAATATGAAATACCACTGCCTTTACCACAAGTCATATACATGTGGGCTAGTCAATTCTTGGATTCCAAAATGGAATAAACCATGGTGAATTGAAAACCATACAACACTCATCAATTAAGCAGGGGTGGTTGCATACCCTATGATTTTTAGCAAATCATTACAACTATCAACAGATTTGATGTGTCTTTACCAAAGCTGTACCCTTTGGACTAGCTAACTCTTTAATATACACAAGGTATATCTGGTGAGTCAATAACCAGGAGAAATATACAACAACCCTGCAAGAAGAGTTAGAAATTTATTTTTTTTTTTATTTTTATTTTTATTTTTTTTTAACTAACAATAAAGAAAACAAATATTACAAAATGGTACAATCAAGATGAACCTTTATATGATAGAAAGCGATTTTAATCAAACCAACACATTGAGTAGCATGAAGTTCATCATTTCCAACAGGATTCGGAGGTACTTCCAACTTGTGTCTCGAGAACATTTCCATAAAAATAACCGATAACGGATAAAGCTTATCTGAGAGCATACACAAAATCATCCCACATTTAGTTTGAACCACATGTACACAAGGCAACGGATAAAATTTCCAACTCTCAATCTCCCACTTATGAGAATGCTTCCAAATAGAATACCCTTGACCATTTGGAGAATGAGAATCAAACATAACCTGAAGATCACCCAAAAATATAAACGAACTGTTTTGAATGAGACTTATAATCTTGAATGACATGATCATACAACATCTTCAAATCATGTCTGGTCACCAAATGAAGAATTTCCTTCAAGAAATTAAACTCAAAAACAAGATTATCCAGCCTATAAACAGTGTTAAGCTTTCCAACTTTCCAATCAACCAAGACCACATGAGTTCCTTCAAGAAAAACTTCCTCAGATCCAACTTCAATAAAGGTAGATTCATCAGCCTTGAGATCTAAAGTAGTATTCTCAGAAGAATGTTTCGTAGCCAACCTGTCAGAACTCCTTGTAACCAAGCTCTGTTGTCCCGTACCAAGAATATTATCAAGATCAAGTAGATCATTTCCACTGAATCGAGAGAATCACTCAAATCCACACTAGACAATATTTCTGAAGAAACCAAAGTGGATTCAGACAACAACCACATCGTAAGAAATAGTAGCTACTGAAGTTGTATTAGAGGTAACAACTGGAGAAATGACCAAAGGCAACATAGTATCAAAATTATCCACAATTTCAACTCGTCATTTCGTCTCTTGGTCGTAGGAACATCGTCATTGAAGCAATGTTTTCCAATTGAGTAGAAGAAGTAGAACTAGAAGAAGAAAAAAAGCATAACCATATGATACTGTCTAATCAAAGCATCATCAGACAAAGCATTGATTTGCTTCATGGACATACCAGAATTATACATAGCATAATTCTTCACTACACTCCTCATATAATTCCTCTTCTGAAGCAGCAGTCATAAGTTTTTCTTTTTTTTATTTCTTTGATCAATTAAAGCTCTTCTCTTTGCATCAGATTCTTGCTTCCTTAGATTACCAAGTGCCACCATTTTATCCACAAAAGTATCATCATCAAAAGATGCTCCTAAGATAAGTTTTGCAAGATTTGGATCAGATGCTCCTTGAGAAGTATATGCATCCCATTGATCATCAGTTATCTTAGGAAATAATACATCAAGCTCTAATTACCTTTCAGGAGTCAAATGAGAATCATACTGATCTTGAAGAAATTTAGCAACAATACGACTCTTCTGCATATTCTCATAATTAGCAAACAATCTAGCTTGAGCTTGATTTTCTTCTTCAGTCACTATATACGAATTAAGTATATCATCAATTACATGATCCTGTTTCTTTGTCAAAAATGTCTCAGAGAACCAAGATCAGACAACCAACGTGAGCCGGAAGAAACAAGCAAACCCACATCAGAGGAAACAGGTTGTGACAAATCCTCAACAGATGTAGAGAAAATTTCAGAAGAAGAATTCAACTTAAACATTCTCCCAGAACAAAAACCTCTCGCATCATCTGGCAGGCGAAACAGTTGATTGTTCGGTATAGACGGTTTGACCATAATCGAAGCAACCTCCTTAATTATAACATCGCAGATGCACCAACCATATATGCTCTCCGTTGAAGTGTCGTGATTTGACACTTTAGTCAAACATTGTCTTCTTCTTTTGCTAGCATATATAATAGGCTCCTTACTCTTTGAAGATTTAGCAATAGGAGAAGAAACATCTCGATGTAAGAGCCAGATCGCTAATATTCCAAGGGATGCATGAAGATTCTCTTCGTCCTCCTCCTCCGAAGAAATCCACTTCTCTTATTACCTTTATGACTTAGTAATTCCTCCAAGTGTTCAACTTTTGTCTCCAATGCCACAATCTTTTTACCAAAATGCAGTCTTGGTTTCGCAAGTTCTTTCTTAAGGCCAATCACCTCACCTGTAAGCTTGTTCATCAGAGCATATAATGATGCAAGTGTAATAGGATCCGCATCAGATTATCATCGATTGCTCGTTGAAATTGGAACTACATTAGACTGCGTCAGGAGCAACATTAACACGATCAACATTAGAACATCCTTCACCAAATGGATTCCTAACAGGACTTGGTGTAGGCAATCTATCACTATCAACCTCAACTTCATCAATGTGATCTTGAACTTCATCATTTGAAACTTGTGTATGTTCTTGGCTAGGACAAGGTCTAGGTGAAGATATGGATGCCTCAAAGAATAGCAGTAAAACCTTCATCTACATCTCTTTGAAAGATTACCATCAAGAATATTGACAGAGGGTACTATAACAACATTACCCTCATCAGCAGTAACATTCTCTGGAGGCAACATTGCTGCTAACAAAGGAAAATGTGTCCCCTCAAACTTAGTTCTCATCGTTGCAAATAACTTAGAGGTCAAAACTCCTATGGGATAGAAAGCTTGGGTTTGAGTAGAAACATTCAATATCATCTGTAAGAACCTAGGGTACATCAAAAACTTACCCTTTGTCCTAGTTATATTTTCTACCATATTATCAAAAATATACTTAGAGAAATTATAAGTCAAACCCTTAGATAAACAAACAATACCACATCCCATTTGAGTTGAAAATGATCCCATCCTCCGGACTTATTGCTTAAACACTGGAGCAACGTATGAACCATGAACCTCCACATAGGACAAAACTTATTTTTAACCACATATCCGTTTCTCGTACTTTGATATCTAATCGCCTGAATCCCTTCAAGTACCATTGTAGAATCAGAATGATAAACTCCATTTTCATCATCCAAGTGAAGTTGTCTTCGATCGTTCCTCGCCACATACTCTTTTCATCAACACTTGCAACTATCTCGAATCACTTCTTCTTTCAGCCGTCGCCCAAAATTGAGTAACCAAAGATTCATATATAGCATTTGGAGAATGCGTTAATGCATACTGAATTTTTGATCTTTGTAAAAATGAAATCATCGGACGATACAACTCATCTCCCCGACAGCGCTTCAAGAAAAGCAACCTTATTATGATCATGTTTAAATTGAATCGCCATGAGAGATTTTGAAGATTAGGGTTACAATATGCACAAAAGGAAGTGTTTTGAATGAGTTAAAAATCAAATCACTTAATATGGAGTGAATATATGCGGAGAGAATAAATGAAAATTTCCCAATTTTGGTCAAAGTTGACCAACGATGACGTGGATTTCTACTTGTACTCATATTCACTTTTAACTTCGGTGGAAAGAAAACCATTCTCTGAAGTAGAATAATCGCAGAAAAGATTACTTATTCAAGAAGCTTCAAAATATCTTTTCTTGTTTCACCCACACGCATTGATTCTCTTACCACTTGAACCCGTCTATAAAGCAATCCCAAAGCACACATAATACTTCATCAAAAACCCCAAATTTCATTCCAAACCCTAATTTCATCAATAACCCAAAATTAGCCATAATAACCATGAGTACCAAACCTGAGATCATTGATCTCACAACATCATCCTCATCATCAAGTGAAGATACCAATCCATGGTTTCATTACTTTCCAAAACCATACCCACGACCAAAGAAATCACCCTTTCTCTCCTCATCAGAAGATAAAAGTGTTGAGAAATCAAGTGAATCTCTGAAGATTACGATGACTCCTATAAGGAGAGGAACATATTACTCCCAACCCCAAGACCTCGGCTCAATGTAGACCTCGAGCCAGGAATCCACCACTTCCTATGGGTAGACAGGTGGTGCTTGGTCTCTTGGCATCATGTTTTGGTGCATCATCACATATCGTATTGAGGAACGGAAAAAGGAAAATGATGTAAGTTGTTGTATGATGGAAAGAGTAGATGATGCATAAATGAAAATCTTTCCTTCTCATCTCTCCACAATACAAATTTTCCGGCTTCTTCGTTTTCATTAATCCATCCTCTCCATTTTGATCCTTAGCATCTGTTAGAGTTGGTTATGCTCATCACAAAAGCGTAGCCAGCATTTAGTGTGAAAGATGTGAGCGATCATGCATATCCAGACCGTTAGATGTTGGAACGAATGATATGTAATAGATTAGGATTAGTAGATCATGTAGATGCATTTGATGTTGCTAGTACTGTAAGTCAGTAAGTCAAACTGTTTCTTGAATGAATGAATGATCTATTTGCTTATGTACTTCTTTTGAATGAATCAAATAACTTCAGTACATCATCTTTAGAGGAAACAAATCATACACTTCAGCACAATGAATTCAGTAGAAACAAGCTTCAGCTTTCTTGACCATATCTCAACTGATCAGGGACAACCATTCTGCAAAACAAACACAGAAACACAGAGAAACACACAAACCAACAAAGAAACACACTAAGATTACATTATCATGTTAGAGTTAGTTAAAACCAACCAAATATACAAATTTACATAGCAAAAAGCAAAGTTATACACAAATCCTCCCCTGAGGCATATGCCTCCCCTGAGGCCTATGCCTCCCCTTAAACTTTGCGGTTAAGGGTTAAGCATACCAATATGGACCACAAGGTGTTGAAACCTTGGTCCATCAAAAGCTTTGGTTAACAAATCTGCCACATTATCATCAGTATGAATTTTGACCACTTGAATCAAATTTTTATCATATGCATCTCTTATAAAGTAGTGCCTGATTTCAATATGTTTTGTTCGACTATGAAAAACTGGATTTTTAACAATGCATATGGTACTTTGATTATCAATAAAAATCGTTGTGTTCATGAAATTATACCCATAATCCAACAAGCGATTTTGAATCCAAAGAACTGTCCACGCAATTAGCAGACCACATACTCGCTTCATTGGAGATTTGAGGTAGCCACAATTTTTTGTTTCTTGCATTGCCAAGAAATCAATCTCTTTCCAAGGAATTGGCAACCTCCGGTGGTGGACCTCCTATCCAGTTAGCACCAAAGCATAGTCACTATCACTATATGCTTCCAACTTAAAAGGAGACTCTTTTGGATACCAAAGACCTAGAAGAGGTTGGCCTTTTAGGTACTTAAAGATCTTCTTAACAGCATTGAGATGGGAAGTCGTTGGAGTAACTTGATGTCGCTGAACAAACACTCACAAAGAAAAGTAATATCAGGCCGGAAGTCATTTGTTAAATACATCAAAAACCCAATCATAGACCTGTACAAATGAACATTCACAGGTGGATCAGCTTCATTGTTGGTCTTTGTCTTTGGAGCTTCATAAGGTGTAGTGGCAGTCCTTACACCCTCCATACCAAACTTCTTCAAGATGTCCCTCACATATTTGTCCTGATTTGATAAGATACCATCAAGGTTCTGAACTTGAAGACCCAAAAAGAAAGTCATCTCTCCCATTGCACTCATCTGAAACTCTCCCTTCATAAGCTCTTCAAACTCCCTGCACCAAGCTTCCTTTGTGGATCCAAAAATAATGTCATCCACATATACTTGCACAAGAATTATGTCATTGGAATTCTTCTTTAGGAAAAGAGTCTTATCAATTGCACCTCTTCTCGTAACCATGCTTCAAAGAGAAAGGTAGATAGCCTAGCATACCAGGCTCGGGTGCTGATGTAGTCCATAGAGAGCTTTGACTACCTTATACACATAGTTAGGATGATCAGGATCTTCAAATCCTTTAGGTTGAGTGACATACACCTCCTCTTCAATTTCACCATACAAGAAGGCTCCTTTAACATCCATTTGATAGACCATAAAACCCATATAGGATGCATAAGCTAAGAAAATCCTTATAGCCTCAACTCTTGCCACTGGTGCAAACACTTCATCATAATCGATCCCTTCCTCTTGTCTATAACCACTCGAGGGCAACCAATCTTGCTTTGTTTTAATGACAACACCTCGAGCATCTCTTATTCTTGAGAATCCATTTTGTCCCAATAGCATACTTACCATCAGGTAGTGGGACCAATATCCAAACCTGCTGATTTTGAAATTTTTGCATCTCATCCTGCATAGCTTCAAGCCAACTTGAATCTTCAAGAGCTGAGTAACACCGGTTGGTTCTACTTGTGAAAGAAAACAAGCAAACAGACAATGTTGATAGTCTGTGTGATTGTCTCTCTGCTGATTTGAGACATAAGAGACAAAAGCCACCTGTCCATATTTAGAACGCCACGTACCTCTTGTTCTAACATGTGCATTAGGATCACCAATAATATTAGACTGTGGATGAACATTGTTGATCCTAGTTGTAGTGGTGGTGTTGACATCAATGGAAGAATCAAGATTAGTCATAGTAGGTTCAATGTCAGTATCATAGGAAGGTCTATTGAAGATGCACGCTTTAGGTTGATGATGATCAAGATCTGAAGGTTTTGGAAACCTTGTATAAGGTTCTCCAAGGTCTGTTGACACTTTAGTAGACATAGGAGTAGAGTCACATGTCTTTTCAATTGAATTGGAGGTGAGGAGAACCAGATTCCTTTGGCGCAAATTGAGTTTCGCCGAAAGTGCTTCATTTGAACTTTCTATAACATTCCTCTCAACATCTAAATTGGCTGCATACTCTTGTTTCTTCACGGCAAGGTCCTCAGATAATAGAATTCATCTTCACCCACATCAAGATTATCTTTAGAAGTGTCACCTACAAAATTGTTAGGAGAGAAAGAAGGCACTTCAATGGGTTGTTCATCATCATCGGACCCACTTTCGAATGAGCTTCCAAAGTTTCTGCACTATACGTCGAAGATGCTTCAGAATCTGTATTTTGGTTAGCCACATGTCTAGCATAACCCAAGTAATCAGTCAAGTAATCAAGGTCAAATGACCAAATATGTCCCTGTCCTTGAACATTAGGCTTGTCTTCAAGATACCGCAGATTCAATGTCTCCTCAATTTTCTTAGCAGATACATTGTAAACTCTGTATGCCTTACTAGGAGCAGAATACCCCACAATGTAACCATCATCAGCTTTCTCATCAAACTTGCCCAATGGATCACTGGTATTTAAAATTGTCACTTGACAGCCAAACGGTTTAAGGTAATGAATACAGAACTTTCCCAAAAAGAAGTTCGTATGGTGTTTTAAGGTGTGGTCTTGTAATGGACACTCTATTGAGTACATAACAAGCTGTACCAATGAGCCTCAATTCAAAACATGGTAGGAAGTTTAGAGTCTGCTAGCATTGATCTTGCAGCCTCTATTAAGGTTCTATTTTTTCTTTCACACCCCATTTTGTTGAGGGGTTCTTGGAGTGCTATAGTCCCTTTTATTCCTTGATCTGCAGAGTTCTATCATAATTGCATTTTTGAACTCTGTACCATTATCACACCTAATTCCTTTCACCTTTTTAGTCAACTGATTCTCAATAAGGGTAATGAAGTCTTTCAATACTTCGGATGTTTCATCTTTGGTCCTTAGAAAGAATACCCAACAAAATTTGCTATAACCATTAGTGATCACTAGACAAAAATATTTATGATCAATGCTTCTCACTTTAGTTGGACCAAACAGATCCATATGAAGTAGCTGAAGAGGTTCAGAAATAATGCTAACTCTGAACAGGAACACCTTTGTAGGAGGCTCGTGTTGCTTTCCTTTGTTGCATGCAACACGTTATGATCATTGGTGAATACTTTGGCAGAAGTCCTTGAACCAGTCCAGTTTAGAGAGGCGGTTAATGGTCTTGAAGTTGACATGGGCCATCCTTCTGTGCCATTTGGTGGACTCATCCACAGATGCTTTAGCCACCAAACATGTTAAGTCACCGATGGTTGGACATTGGTTAAGTTGAATGTATAAAGATTGTGACAGGAACCTTCCAGCAGAATTGAGGTTTCTTCTGGGAGTTTGAAGTCTTTAGACAACACAAGACATTCATCCTCTGTGAAGAGTACTTTGTTTTTAGTGTCACAGATTTGTGAGACTGAAAACAAATTGAAATGTTGAAGTTCCTTGACATAATAAACATTCTCAAAATCCAGGTGAGGTGTTTTGATGGTCCCTTTCCAAATACGTCCATCACTTCCTCCAAAGGTTACATTGCCTCCTCCTTCAATGGGCACAAAGTTATGCATCATGTCCCTGTTTCCAGACATACTTCTAGAACAACCACTGTCAACAATTCCAACATCTTTATGCTTAAGGGGATGATCCTACAACAACAACAAAGTATCTGAAAAATTAGTACACTATGGAGCTCAAGTCATTCTGCGACTTGAACTGCCTTGTGGATCATATGATTTGTGCCATGTAGAAGTATAAGATCCACTATTGTTCTTGGGTTTCCAATGAAACTTAGGTCTCTGTATATTCCAAGAACAACCTTGAGGTCTTGACAAGCAGATCCCGGTACCCTTTCCCATCATCATAGGGTTAACATATCTAGGCCAAAACCATTTTTAAAATATTCACTGGTTGGTTTAACATATGGTTTTCCAATTGATCTTCTCCAAAGAAAAGAAGTATTATAATTAGTAGCTTGTGGAACATAAGGTGGTATATCATTAACATTGGTCCACATAGGTCTATTATGTCTATGATGCCTAGAGTCACCACACCTACTCATTCTTTGTTCATGATAATCACAATCCTTAATTAAATGAGATTTACTTCCACACACAAAACATTTCTTCTGAGGAAAAGATTTATTCAAACCAAAAGAAGTATTCTTACAAGCAGAAGTATTCAAACCACAACTATGAAAAGAATTGTTTTAAAGGGACTATTATGCAAAGAATTAAAAGCAAGTCTTCGAGGCAAGCTGTCTTGGAAGTGGATTCCTTGGCAGACAACTCGGCATGCTTATTGGTAGTCTTGAGTGCGGCGGGGTGAAGACTTGGGAAGGGCAGACTTGGGAAGGTCGGACTTGTCACTTGAATCACACTCTGTAGACCCTTGCTTGGAGGACTTGTCATTGTTAACACAAGAGACAAAGTCATTAGTAGAAGTATTAGGGTCTGGCAAGTCACTTGACTTTTTGCCATACAGATGGTGTGATCCATCAAAGTCATTAAGAGTGGAAAGGTCAATGGGCATGTGCTCACTCTAATTGGTCCCACGAACGCATGTAGGTCACCTTCTTTCACAAAATTAGCTAGGCCTGCTGATGTAGATTTATGTGTGTCATCCCTAGCTTCTAAGCCTACATATTTCTTAAAACCTAAAGCCACTGTAGAATTGGGAGCTTGACTACTATAAATGAGACTAGCCAACTTATTACCATTCATCATCCATTCATTATTCCTAGCAATTTCCTCCTTAACTTTCTCCTTAAGCTCTAGATTTTCTGACACTACACTGCCTTAACTTCTCGGACCATTTTAATTCATTTGTAGCACATTCGAGATCTCTTTCTAAAACACCTATTTTCTCATCATAAGCTATTTCATTTTTCTGAAACCAAACCTTTTGTCTTTCTAGAGTTTTTGCCTTTGTTTATAAGCTTCAACTTCCACAAAGTATTCATTATATTTAGGTTCCAAAATATCATAAGCTTTCTTAAGTTCATTATAACGCCACTACACCCAACACAGTTTTGAGAGAGATGCCCATCAAGGCAATCGATCATGCCTATCCTCAAGTACAAATACAGTGCAATCATCCCAACATTATCGGGACCATCATTATCGGACTCCTCATGTTGCTTCCAGTCTACATTGCTATCCAGAGTGACCAAAGCAGTTGATCCCTTTGATGTTCCTGCCTTCCTTCGATATCTGACCGATAAGAAGTGTATCTTGTCTCATCACCGCCTTTCCTGTCTTTGCATTCTCTAGAAAAGTGCCCCATCTGTTGGCATGTGAAGCATTTAACCTTCCTCTTGTCAAACCTTGCTGGATCACGTCCTTTGAATCCAAACCTTCTTCCAGCTTTTCTTTCAAAACTCTTGATATCCATGGAAAGCATGGCCACTTGCCACCTCAACTTCATCTCTTCCATCTCAAGCGGGTCCATGATATGTGCTTATTCACATATCTTTTCAGTATCAAAACTGACCCAAAACAACCAAGGAAAAGCCGTTTATTGCTAATATTTGTGGTTTTCTTGAGTTTATGCTTGTGCGAATGCGGATATGCAAAAACACGGAAAAGGATCCAAATCGGATGTAAATCTGTACGAGAGATCAAGAGAGTTTTAGCCGAGCTGAAGGTCAAGATTATGTATTTTGGAAGATTCTATTATCTAAGATGATTTTTGAAGTTTCAAAGAAAGTTTGAAGAAAAGTCAAGAATGACCCTCGTGACTTTGAGCTTTTGGCATGATTTGGTCCTCAAAGATTCGAAATTACAAAAGTCACCCTTGGATTATTTGAGCTTTACATGATTAGTCCTTGATGAGATTTTCGTGAATTTCACTTTTAGTCCTTTGAAATCCAAGTGTACACATTTGGTCCCTTGAAATACATTTGGATTACATTTATTAACAAAGTCCAATCCATTTTAACCTTCGGCCCAAAATGATTTAACCCATCCATAGCCCAATCCTAAAACTAATACTACCCGCTTAAATCTCTAGACCGAAACCAAACGTGACCCGTTATTTAAACCCGAGTCAACCCCATTAAGCCGATCAAACACTTGAAAAACAATAAAAACCCATTCAAAGGCCCAATCCCTTTCCCTTTTTCTACCCAAAGATAAACCCTAATTTACCTCACCCGTAATTGGCTAAATTAACAGTATTAAGGGTAGTATAGTACATTCCCCACACACTGACTCATGGGACCTACACTTTCATCAATCCGCGGTGTGCTATAGGACAATTGTCTCCAATTGGCAAGCTTGTCATTAGATTTGATCCTAGGGTTGTGATGAGAGGGAAGCGGTTATTATGATCAAGGGTGGCTAATGAGCTCAGAAGAAGCACAAAATGAAGAATTTGAGATCCTTCCAAGCCTTAGCTCATGCTATATATAGACCTATTAGTCATTCACAAATTTGTATCTCTTCGTATCTTAATTTCCTGTATTTTTCATCTCTCTAGATTTATTTGTAGTGGTTATTTACATATTTCAATGTTTTAAATAGTTTGTAATTCGTATTTGTACTAAATCTCCTTATTAATATAAATTTACATTTTATTTCCAATCGTTTGTTCAAGTTTCTTATATACTAAATCTGCTTATAAACTCATTTTAGTGCTTATTATAGTATTATTAAACTGTTTTAAACCGCTTATATCATCTAAATCTCAAAAATACAAAAAAAAATCACATAAAATCCTTTGAAAAATCAAAAATCACTTTAGATCCTGAGTATTGAGGATTAATCATCTGCATGATTCATCAAGCTTCAATAAGTTCATTTAAGCTTCTAGTAGCTTATAGTGAGCTTGTAATTGTTTTCGGTCTCAAATTCACCAAAAATCTCATGTTAGAGCAGATGCTACAGTACTGATATGGTTTTGCTTGAATTGGATTTGGATTGGTATGGGTATGATGCTGGTTTTGGGTTAAATTCTGAGTTGGATTGATTAGGTTAGGGGTTGTTAGGCTAGTGGTTCCTTGTTTCTTCACTTGGCAAGCCATAGTGGCTAAGGAAAATTGTAAGTCATCATATCTGTTATCGCTCACTTATCTGTGATTGATTCTGTTCATTAGTCATATTTGATACTGTTTGATCTGAGAATGATGCTTGTTTAGTGTTATCTAGTCTTATCTGCTTGTTAGTTCTTAAATCAGTAGCTTTAGTAGTGTTTGGCATAGCTGAATAATTCGTATAGAGAGTAGCTAAGCTGTTAGTAGTTGTTGATTCAAGCTTGAGTAGTTATTGGATAGTCAATTGAGGTCTTGTTATAGCAGTTCTAGTCATAAAAGTCAGAATCACTTTAAAACTGATCTAGCTTCTTAATCTGTCATGTCGGTATGATATTAGTTGCAAATTGATTTGAAATTGTTAGATCTAGCTTTTAGTGATCATATTTAGTGTTAAAACACCATAATCAGTTCATTAGATTGGATTAAAATTGAGTTTGGTCAAACTTTCATGTGATTTCTTGAATAGTCAAATCATTAAAGTTGCTAAAGCAGTTTCACAAAACTTGTGAATCAAATCATTGCTTCATTTCTAAGATTAGTGTTTGAAACTTTGAATTTACAAGTTGAACTGGTCTAAATTTGAGAATAACTTTTTGAGAAACTCGTTGGTCACTTTTAAGCTTCAAATAAGCTATTACATTAGCTTTTACGCCTGTTCACACTTAAGTGTGAATCGTGATTTGCATTTGGTGCATCAAGTTCATTTCTAGGAGTTAGGATCTGATACTTTTGCAAAATCATAGCCGCCGTGGTCTATAGGATGCACATAAGTAGTTTTTTTGGTTTAAGCTTTTCAATAAGCTAGTGTATGCTTAAACAAAGTGGTCCTAAACCACTGTTGTTTGGATAGTCATAGCATTTGCTTATTTCTTTGATCGAGGTTAGAGCTTGTTAGGAGTAGTTAGAATCATTGCTTCTAGCTTATTTTGATAGATTTAAGCTTTGTTCAATGCTTTTGGTTAGCTTAGTAGATCATTAGCTTATTCTAGTAGCTTATTTGAGTAGCGCTTTACACTATAGCTTCCATATTTTACACATAGCCTGTTGATTTTTCATTTTTCATAGATTCATATTATAATTTTAGAATTATCTTGTGATTTTCATAATTTTTGGTCTTCATTTGCTATTTTTCTCAATTTAAATAGATTTTAATCAATTTTTAATTAGTTTTAATAGCAATTAATTGAGAAAAAGTTCCAAAAAAAATAATTTTTCAATTTTAATAGTTTAAGAAAAATATAAAAGTATAAAAGATTTTTCCATATTTTTTCCCCTTTATTTGATATTTTTCACAATTTTAAATTAGTTTAAATTAGTTTTTAATTTTTATTAAATCAAGAAAAATCAAAAAAAATAGTTTTAATTCTAAATTAGTTTTCTAATCACATTTTTAGAGTAAGAGTAAAATTAGGCATTCTTAGGATATCGCTTAGGACGTAGTTGCATTTTTAGTCGCTTTGTTAATTACGTATTACTTTAGATCGCTTAGGATTTCCGTAGAATAGATTTCCTTAATTACTTTCCCATTCCCGTAGTTGATAATCAAAATCTATAATCCAAATCATCAAGCATTAAATCCAAACCAAGAACGACAAGCAATTCACTTCGTTGGGAAAACGATTCGGTTGACTAATCCGACATACGATCACACACGGGACTTGATTTATTATTCTTTTTCCTAAGAGAATTTGAATCTATCTTCGTGAGTATTTTTGATATTGATATTAAGGATTTATCCCCACACATAACCCCTAAACCTATATCAAATTTTGGCCATTGCTGTGAGTTGTGTCCGCGACAATATCGTTTGAAGTTTGTCGATTAGTGACTTGAGAACCTTCATTCGTGAAGTTACTATTTTCTATAAAAATAAAAAAGTACAAAAATATTTTCCTTTTTCTTTTATATCTATATCAGATTAAAAATACAAAAAGATTTTCTCCTTTGTTTTGTTAATAAAAATAGAAGACACCAATTATATAACATTCTCAACGGAGGTGTTATCATTAATAAGTTCGCGAACTAAAGATCAAAAACTTGCCTTTGTGTCGCTTGTGAATTTATTTATTTCTATCGGACAAACAAACTGTGTGGTGGGTATAAGGACGGCCTGACATTAAATTGCGTCTGAAGAAGCGGTTTTTAATAAGCTTCACTGACCTAAAAAGCTTCTCCGCCACAGCGTGCTTGTCTTGTAGAGTGATTTATTCACTTGGGATTATTGGTTTAAGTTCATTGTGTTTTCGAATACCGCTCGTTTTAATTGCCTCGGTTTTTGAAAGTGCATGCGACTCGCTCTAATAACTACAGAGAACCTTGCAACCGCTACAATTCCGAGAAGGCGAATGACGTGGTCCATTAGTCGAACCCGAGATTCAACTAATCGATCCGCCCTATCATCGAAATGGCGGAGGACAACCGATCCATGCTTAGAGCAACTCCAGCACCACCGAGGGTTATGGAGAAGCCATCGCCGCCCCGCAATGCACGCCATAACTTTGAGCTTAAACATGGTTGATCAACTTGGTTTCATCGAGTTTTTACGGATTTGAGAGGGACAATCCTCACTCTCATATCCGACGGTTTAACAAGCTCACGTCTACGACAACATCCGTAGACGTTCGGAAGAGGCTATCAAGCTACTACTTTCCCGTTTTCACTCGAGGGGGCGCCGGATTTGGCTCGAAAAACTACCCCTCGATCGATAACCACATGGGAGGATTTAGTTTCAAAATTCGTGAACGAATTCTTCCCACCGTCTAAAACCACAAGCTTAAAAAATGAGATAACAAAATTCACACAAAGATTTGATGAATCATTTAGTGAGGCATGGGACCGATTCAAAGATTTGCTTAGGCAATGTCCCCATCATGGTTTTTCTCGAGTTGCACCAACTTGATAACGCTTTTATAATGGTTTGAATGAGAACGCATCAAGACTCTCTCAATGCCGCCCTTGGTGGTAATTTGTTGACCCGATCAACGAGAGATGCCTTGTCGATTATTGAGAACAAATCCAAAGTTCGTACTCATGTAGCAAATCGGTTGTTTGCCCGAGTGAATGATACACCATCATCCTCGCCTAATGGAAATACGCCTAGCACTGATGCTAAGATTGATAAGCTTGCGGATTTGATCCATGCTTTGGTTAAGAGTAATTCTTCTCCACCCGCTCAAGTCAAAGCGGTGGAAACGACTTGTACTACTTGTGGAGGCCCGCATGCCTACTACAATTGTACCGCAACCGATGGCAATCCTTTCCAATCTAATGCCGTAGAATCGGAGGTGCCAATACCGCTCCTCAAGTTGAAACGAACCTCGTGTTAGTAATCAAATGGGACCTCCGGATTTTCTCCATCTAAACAATCGAATCGTTTCAATGCCAATCAAGTTCGTGGACCGAATGTTCAAAACCAATTCAAAGCTCCACCAAATCAACACCCAAATCAAGGAGCTAACTACAATCAAGTATATCACAACCCAAGTTTTCAAGCTTCACCTTTGCCTCCAAATGACTTCACAACTTATGTTCAGAATACCAATTCTACCATCCACACTATGCAAAATCAGATACGAAGTTTGAGGAACGAGTTTCAATCTTCGTAACTAGACAGAGCAATGAGTTTAGGAATGAGATTCACTCACGTGAACAACAAATTGGAAACTTCACGTAATAAACTCGAAGACATGTTGAATCGTGTTGTGTAAGGTCACCAACCCTCATCTTCGGGTTCTTCTCCGAAAGTGATACTATTCCCAACCCAAAGGGTGAATTGAAAACTATAACCACACAAAGTGGTAAGGCTATTGATGGACCCTCATCTCCTACTCTACTGATAAGGGAGGAGGAAAGATACCGAGGTTGTTGAAGAAAATGTGCAACCCGCACCATTTCACCTCCTCGGCCGTTCAGATTCGACCGAACCCGATGTTCAAGACTATTCTTAAACCTTCACTTCCTTATCCTTCAAGACTTCATAATCAAAAGCTCCATGATAAAACCGAAAACCAAATGGAGAAATTTCTTTGAAATCGCTCAATCCTTGAATTTTAACATCAGTTTCACCGATGCTTTACTCCTCATGCCGAAGTTTGCCGCTATGATCAAAAATTTAGTGAGTAACAAAGAAAAGTTGGCTGAAATAGCAAAAACACCTGAATGATGAATTGCTCGGCTGCTCCTCAAGAAACTTCCCGAAAAGTTAGACCCCGCAAATTTCTTATCCCTTGTGAGTTTCCGAGAATAGTGAAATGCTCCGCTTTGGCCGATCTTGGTAAAGCTAGTATAACTTAATGCCTCTTTCGATTTACAACAAACTTTCTCTCCCGGAACTCACACCTACTAAGATGACTCTTGAACTCGCGGACCGCTCAACCTCTATTCCGAAAGGAATTGCCAAGACGCCTATGTGAAAGTAGGACCATCTTGCATTTTCCCGCCGACCGTTGTCGTTGACTTTGATGTCGACCCTCGAAGTACCTCTTATTCTCGTGAGGCCTTTTCTAAGAACGGGTCGTGCGATGATTGATGTTTATGAAGGAGAAATCACTTTACGAGCTAACAAGGAAACCGCCTCGCTTAATATTAGCCAACCTTCAAGATACTCCTCCAACTACGATGATGCTTCTATTAATCGAATCGACGTTCTCGACATGGCTACGGAGGAGTATGCTCAAGAAGTTCTTGATTTTATGGGTGGAAATCCCACCATTCCTTCCGAAAATGTTGAACTATCTTACGAGCCTATAATTGCCGACTTTTCCCCTCTCTCACTCCGCTCGAGGGAGGTGACTTCATTTTGGAAGAGATCGATGAGTTTGTCGATGATGAATCGATTCCAACGAATTGATGATGGTGTTTATGATTCCTGGAGGAGATATCCGTTATCTTGAACAATTGTTGAAAGAAGATCAATTACCGCCACTCCTCCAAAGAAATTACGATTGACGAAATCAAAGAAGTACAAACGCTCGATGAAAATCCTCCGGAGCCCGAGCTCAAGGATTTACCTCCTCATCTTGAATACGCCTTTCTTGAAAAACCAAACAAATTTCCCGTCATCATTGCTAAAAACTTGAAAGATGAGGAGAAGACCGCACTTTTGATGTCCTACGAAACACAAAAATGCAATTGCTGCGGCAAATTTCTCGACATCAAAGGAATCAATCCTCGCTTCGTACTCCACAAAATTCGATGGAAGATGATTGTAAACCCGTGATTCAACAACAACGTAGGGTTAACCCAAAGATTCATGATGTTATCAAAAAGGAAGTTCTAAAACTCCTCGACGCCGGAATCATTTATCCCATCTCCGGCAGTTCGCGGGTTAGCCCCGCCCATTGTGTCCCAAAAAGGAGTGTGACCGCCATTGCCAATGAAGATAATCTAATTGATTTCCACACGCCACCTGGATGGAGAGTGTATTGACTACCTGGAAGTTGAATGATGCTAAAGGAAGGATCATTTCCCGCTACCTTTATGGATCGATGCTTCGAACGCTTTAGTGGAAATGAGTTCTATTGCTCTTTCGATGGTTTCTCCTGTTATTTTCAAATCCGGATTGATCCAAAGGATCAAGAGAAAACGACTTTCACGCGTTCCCTTATGGAACGCGTTTGCTTACCGAATAATGCCATTTGGCTTATGCAATGCTCCCGAACGCTTCAAAGGTGCATGATGGCTATATTTCATGACATGATCGAAAAGTCTATGGAAGTTTTCATGGACGATTTCTCGGTTTATGGAGATTCTTTCACTTCTTGCCTCTCTCATCTAGACCACATGCTCAAAAGGTGTGAAGACACCAACTTGGTCTTGAATTGGGAGAAGTGCCATTTCATGGTTCGAGGGCATTGTCCTCGGCCATAAGATTTCAAATCTTGGGATTGAGGTCGACCGAGCTAAAGTCGACGTTATAGCTAAACTCCCCATCCTACTCCCACCGTCAAAAGGTATTCGAGTTTTTAGGTCATGCCGGTTTCTATCGCCGTTTCATCCAAGATTTCTCCAAGATAGCCCGCCTCGACCCATCTCCTTGAAAAGGATGCTCCGTTTATCTTCACCAACGAATGCATTGAGGCATTTAACTTTCTTAAGAAGAAATTAATCGAGGCAATCGATTTTAGTTCCCCATCGATTTGCCCTTTGAGCTTATGTGTGATGCTAGTGATTACGCAATAGGGGCGCCTTGGGGCAACGAAGTCTAAACATTTTCAACCCATACACTATGCGAGTAAGACATTGTCTGAGGCCCAACACAATTACACTCCACTCATGAAAAGGAATTATTGGCCATTGTCTATGCTTTTGAAAAATTTCGACCCTACCTTGTCTTGTCGAAGACCATAGTGTATACCGACCATTCTCCTTAAAGTATCTTTTGGCAAAGCAAGATGCTAAGCCACGGTTACTTCGGTGTGTTCTCCTCCTTCAAGAGTTTGATGTTACTATTCTTGACAAAAAAGGAGCGAGAACCTTGCTGTCATCATCTGCTTCTAGACTTGAAAATCCCCATCAAAGTGTGCTCGAGAAAAAGGAGATCATGGAAACATTTCCTCTTGAGACACTTGGGATGATTGCTAAGAAAGACCCAAACACCCCATGGTTTGCCGACTTTGCAAATTACCATGCGGGAAATTTCATTGTGAAAGGGATGTCGTCCCCAAAGAAGAAAAAGTTTTTCAAAGATGTTAAGCATTATTTCCGACGATCCCTACTTGTTCAAGATTTGTGCGATCAAGTAATCCGGTGGTATGTTCATGGCCAAGAGGCTATTGATATTCTTAATGCTTGCCATAACGGACCCACTGGTGGCCATCATGGTGCAAGTTACACCGCCAAGAAGATTTTTGATTCCGGTTTCTATTGGCCTACCATATATCGAGATGCCCATGATTTAGTCAAATCTTGTGATTCTTGCCAACGCCAAGGAAAATTTCACGAAGGATGAAATGCCACAAAATGCTATTCAAGTCGTGAGATTTTGACGATGGGGCATCGATTTTATGGGACCATTTCCGCATCTAGAGGAAATAAGTATATCCTCGCGGCCGTGACTACTTGTCCAAATGGGTTGAAGCGAAGCGCCCCACCAATGACGCCAGTGGTTGTTAAGTTTCGAAGAATTTGTTTTCCGATTCGAGCACCTCGTGCTATCATCGCGATCGCGTACCCATTTCGTAATGAGCAATTTGCTAAAGTTATGGCTAAATATGGAGTTACCCATCGCTTTCTATCACAGATCACCCGAAAACGAGCGGACAAGTTGAGGTCTCGAATCGCGGGTTTAAAGAGGATTTTAGAGAGAATCAGGAGAGAATCGAGCTTCATGGGCCGATAAGTTAGATGATGCATTATGGGCTTTCTGCACCGCTTACAAGACACCCATCGGGTGCACCCCATTCAAGTTGGTGTATGGAAAAGCTTGTCACTTGCCCATCGAGCTCGAACATAAGGCATTCGGGGCCTTGAAACATGCTAACTTTGATCTTAAGACCGCGGGTGATCACCGAAAAGTTCAATTGAATGAATTAAACGAGCTTAGGGATCAGGCCTACGAGAATTTTTGATTTTCAAAGAAAAGACTAAGAGGATTCATGATGCAAAAATCAAAAACCGCGTTTTCAACGTTGGTGATCAAGTTCTCCTTTTTAACTCTCGATTGAAGATTTTCTCGGCAAACTCAAAACCTTGGTCGGACCATTCAACATCACTCAAGTTTTCCCATATGGAACGGTGGAGCTATCTCAGCCCGATGGCCCTAATTTCAAGGTGAATGGTCATCGTAGAAACACTATTTCTGAGGGGACAATCCATCCATGGTTGTCCGATCTCCAAACTTTCCCTAAGAACAATGAATTCGGGATCGAGTCAAGCTAGCGACTCGGTAAGAATCAAAAACAAGAGCGCCGTGGGAGGCACCCCATGCTTATCCTTCTACTTCTATTTCTAATAAGTGACATGAAGAGGTCTGCCTCTTCGATTTCTCGTGTTTGGTTGTTTGTGATGTTTGTGTAGGATGTTCCCGATATGAAGACTCTCGTGCTCGAAGTTTGTCATTTCTCCACTCGAGTCTCATGATCGATGCTGATGGAACTCCGATATCCTAATCTTATCGACTAACGTTTATCTTTGAGCATACTTAATAAACGGCTTGTAGATTTTCGTGATACTTTGCTTTAAACATTGAGGACAATGATTCGTTCTAGTCTGGGGTAGGGTAATCTTCGATTTGATTTGACCGCACTTGTTTATTTCTGTTGTGTTTCTCTCAGTAACCCCGTTTTCTTAGAAAATGAAAAATTGTGCAAAAATGAGCAAAATTTTAAAAATTTTTGAAGCTTTTGTTAAGTCTTTTGATTGAAAAGTTTTGCTAGTCTCTTAGATTAGAAGCTATAAAATGCGAATTCTAGCTCATAAGGCCAAGATTTTGCAAGTTTCCCTGAGTGACTTTAAATATGCATAACTTGATTTCATTAGACGAAACATTTGCTAAGTTAATATATGTTTTGACACCTTGATTGACTTTTCGCGGTGAGAGGAATGAATTCTACTTGACCGCGTGTTGAGCCCTAGCTTGTTACCTTAACCATAGATAATCTAAAAATTATCGGCTAAGCATCTGCGGATCTCATTATTTGGGATTTTAAATTTGCAGAGATCGAGAAATGATAGAGTTACTTATGAGTTTAGATGCTAAACATGGAGTAGTTGGTTCTCTTTAGAGCCCATCGAAGGTACTTATGGCTTTTTGTTCCCACAAAATTGTTTCACCCCATATCTGTCTCAATAATTAGAGATGTCGAGTTTTTGGCGATAGTTAGTTCTTTATCTTCTCAAAAGAATCTTTGTTTTAAAAATTGGGTACACATCAAGGATCCGTAATAAATAAATGAGTAATCGCATAAGATATGATGTGTAATAAGTAAAGTTGTGAGTCATGTGTCGAGATCGACCCTGGATCTTTAGCCGGGATTGTATGAGGTCTTAGCCTGCCACCGATCCTCATTTCATGAAGCCTATAGTCTTGAATTACCCCGGAAGCTCCGGGTTCACAGCCATACACGAAAAGTAAAAGTTCATAAAAAAAAAAAAAAATGATGAATGAAAATGGAAAAGTCGTTAGTAATAAAATTCCTTGATGGACTCATTTTACGCAATGGTTCCTCGAGAAAGCGGATAACTAATTATCGACTTAGCTTTATATCTTTATCTAATAATTCTTATCAAAACGAGAATTTGAAGAAATTCATTTCTCACCAAAAATAAAAAAATCTAGAGGAAATAGGAAAATGGGAACGAAAAAGGGTACACAAGTAACTTCCATGGGTAGTGTTAGCATCTAGAAGTCATAAACAATGATTTCGGTTTTACGCTTAGTTTGGGAACTTGTGAAAATCGGGACGATGTATTCTATCCGTATGGTCACTTCACGCCGTGTTGTGTTTTCTACTCCGTGATCCTAACGTGTCGATTGAAAAATGTTTGAGTTATTGATCGACATGAAAGTTCAACAAACCGTCATTCATAATCGGATGTGCTTAATCGTAATATCTACATGTGAAATAAAAGGTAAACGGGGCATTTTTAGAATTAAGGCTTTCTTAATCTCTTTTGAGGAATCTTTGCTACTTTTTCTCTTATTATTGGTTTGTCTAAATTGTTTGAAGTTTCTTACGGTTAGTCATTCACAAGTGGCTAGCTTGTGTGAGATAACTTGATGGTTTGACATACCAATGTAAGTGTTCTACAGGTTTAGTAGAAAGAGATGGAAATCCTTGGTTTTGCTGATTTGATTGCATTGCGTGAGGACACGACAATGGTCTCGTCTGGGGTATTTTTGATATGTGCTTATTCACATATCTTTTCTTTATCAAAACTGACCCAAAACAACCAAGGAAAAGCCATTTATTGCTAATATTTGTGGTTTTCTTGAGTTTGTGCTTGTGCAGGTACTGATATGCAAAAACACGAAAAGGATCCAACAGATGTAAACCGTTAACGAGATCAAGAGAGTTTTAGCCGAGCTGAAGGTCAAGATTATGTATTTTGAAGATTCTATTATCGAAGATGATTTTTGAAGTCTCAAAGAAGTTTGAAGAAAAGTCAAGAATGACCCCTGACTTTGAGCTTTTGATGATTGGTCCTCAAAGATTCGAAATTACAAAAGTCACCCTTGATTATTATTTGAGCTTTACATGATTAGTCCTTGATGAGATTTTCAGAATTTCACTTTTAGTCCCTTGAAATCAAGTGTACACATTTGGTCTCTTGAAATACATTTGGATTACATTTATTAACAAAGTCCAATCCATTTAACCCTTCGCCCAAAAATGATTTAACCGATCCATAGCCCAATCCTAAAACTACTACTACCCGTTTAAATCTCTAGACCAAAACCAAACCGGACCCGTTATTTAAAACCCGAAGTCAACCCCATTAAACCGTCAAACACTTAAAACAATAAAACCCATTCAAGGCCAATCCTTTCCCCTTTTCTACCCAGATAAACCCTAATTTACCTCACCCGTGTAATTGGCTAAATTAACAATTAAGGTAGTATAGTACATTCCCCACACACTGACCATGGAATGACACTTCATCAATCCGTGCTATAGGACACCGTCGCCTCCACTAAGCTTGTCACAGATTTGATCCTAAGTTGGATGAGAGGGGAAGCGGTTATTATGATCCAAGGGTGGCTAATGAGCCGAAGAAGCACAAAATGAAGAATTCGAGATCCTTCCAAGCCTTAGCTCATGCTATATATAGACCTATTAGTCAATTTGTATCTCTTCGTATCTTAATTTCCGTATTTTTCATCTCTAGATTTATTTGTAGTAGGTTATTTACATATTTCAATGTTTTAAATAGTTTGTAATCAGATTTGTACTAAATCTCCTTATTAATATAAATTTACATTTTATTTCCAATCGTTTGTTCAAGTTTCTTATATACAAACCGCTTATAAACTCATTTTTAGTGCTTATTATAGTATTATTAAACTGTTTTCAGCTTATATCATCTAAATCTCAAAAATACAAAAATCACATAAAACCTTTGAAAAATCAAAATCACTTTAGATCAGATGGATTAACTCAGACTGAATCTGTTTCAATAAGTTCATTTAAGCTTCTAGTAGCTTATAGTGAGCTTGTAATTGTTTCGTTCCAAATTCACCAAAATCTCTCATGTTAGAGCAGATGCTACAAGACTCGATATGGTTTTGCTTGAATTGATCTGGATTGGTATGGGTATGATGTCGGTTTGGGTTAAATTGAAATGGATTGATTAGGTTAGGGGTTGTTAGGCTAGTGGTTCCTTGTTTCTTCACTTGGCAAGCCATAGTGGCTAAGGCAAATTGTAAGTCATCATATCCTGCATCGCCACTTATTCGGTGATTGATTCTCGTTTCATTAGTCATATTTGATAATCGTTGATCTGAGAATGATGCTTGTTTAGTGTTATCTAGTCTTATCTGCTTGTTAGTTCTTAAATCAGAGTTTAGTAGTGTTTGGCATAGTCAATAATCATAGAGAGTAGCTAAGTCAAGTAGTAGTTGTTGATCAAGCTTGAGTAGTTATTGGATAGTCAATTGAGGTCTTGTTATAGCAGTTCTAGTCATAAAAGTCAAATCACTTTTAAACGATCTAGCTTCTTAATCATTAATCAGTTGGTGATATTAGTTGCAAATTGATTTGAAATTGTTAGATCTAGCTTTTAGTGATCATATTTAGTGTTAAAACATCATAATCAGCCATTAGATTGATTAAAATTGAGTTTGGTCAAACTTTCATGTGATTTCTTTAATAGTCAAAATCATTCAAGTTGCTAAAACAGTTTTTCACAAAACTTGTGAATCAAATCATTGCTTCATTTCTAAGATTTAGTGTTTGAAACTTTGGAATTTACAAGTTGAACCGTCTAAATTTGATAATAACTTTTTGAGAAATCTGCTGGTCACTTTTAAGCTTCAAATAAGCTATTACATTAGCTTCTTCCCCGCTCACACTTAAGTGTGAATCAGCATTTGCATTTGGTAATTTGTTCATTTCTAGGAGTTAGGATCTGATACTTTGCAAAATCATAGCCGCCGTGGTCTATAGGATCGCATTAAGTATTTTGGTTTAAGCCAATAAGCGGGTATAAGCTTAAACAAAGGTCCTAAACCACTGTTGGATAGTCATAGCTTTTGCTTATTTCTTTGATCTGAGGTTAGAGCTTGTTAGGAGTAGTTAGAATCTGTTGCTTCTAGCTTATTTTGATAGATTTAAGCTTTGTTCACTGTTTGGTTAGCTTAGTAGATCATTAGCTTATTCTAGTAGCTTATTTGAGTAGCAGTTACACTATAGCTTCCATATTTACACAGTCCGTTGATTTTTCATTTTTCATAGATTCATATTATAATTTTAGAATTATCCTGTGATTTTCATAATTTTTGGTCTTCATTTACTATTTTTCTCAATTTAAATAGATTTTAATCAATTTTTAATTAGTTTTAATAGCAATTAATTGAGAAAAGTTCCAAAAATAATTTTTCAATTTTAATAGTTTAAGATAAATATAAAAAGTATAAAAAAGATTTTTCCATATTTTTCCCCTTTATTTGATATTTTTCACAATTTTAAATTAGTTTAAATTAGTTTTTAATTTTTATTAAATCAAGAAAAATCAAAAAAAATAGTTTTAATTCTAAATTAGTTTTCTAATCACATTTTTAGAGTAAGAGTAAAATTAGGCATTCTTAGGATATCGTTTAGACGTAGTTGCATTTTTAGTCGCTGCTTGTTAATTACGCTATTACTTAGATCGCGCTTAGGATTTCCCGTAGAATAGATTTCCTTAATTACTTTCCCATTCCCGTAGTTGATAATCAAAATCTATAATCCAAATCATCAAGCATTAAATCCAAACCAAGAACGACGCTATTCACGCCGTTGGGAAAACGATTCTGCTGACTAATCCGCACTACACGATCACACACGGGATTTGATTTATTATTTTTCCTAAGAGAATTTGAATCTATCTTCGTGAGTATTTTTGATATTGATATTAAGGATTTATCCCCACACATAACCCCTAAACCTATATCACCACCCTGATCAAAATCCTCATAAGCAGCTTCCTTGCTGAGGATCATATAATCGCCAGTTAGGATCCAAGTACATCTTCCATAATGTTGCTTGATTTAGAGTGAGAACTTGATGAAGGAGCAAAGATTAGATGTGATGATGGATATGGACTTGGACCATAGCTAGACTTTGGGAGAGAGGCTCCAACAAAGGTCAGATGACTAGGGGATGATCAAAAGGACTTACATCATTTTCAAGAGCTTTAAGTTTGTTATACGTACCTCATCAAAGGTCATCATGTCTAAAACTACCTTAGCTTTTAAAGCCATATGCCATGTAGTCAGATGGGGGTAATGACCTCGAAACTTAGAGTTACTACTATCATTATCCTGCTTTGCCTCGTGAAATGATTCAACTCAATTTAAAATCTTTAAACTTATCATAGCCTCTGTAAATTCTTCTTCAGAGATTTGAAAGTCTCAAACCTTGTCTAGTATGGACTTCTTCGCCTCCTAGACTCCTCATTCCCAATCGAACTTGCCTTAATTAAGCAACTATATATCCTAGCATCTTGCATGAAGTGAAAATCACTTAATGATCCTCGTGAATAGCTTGCGTAAGAATAGTTCCCACCTTGGTTTCTCTTTGAACCGCCAGCCAACTCTTCGCCAGCTTTCTTTGGGAGGAACATTCACTATTACCAAAGCAAAGATCCGTGGTAGTTTCTTCAACTGCTCTCGCATCCCAGCCATAGATTCCAATCATGTTGGAGATCCAGCTTCTGCATCTTCATTGCCCAAAGATCATATTCCTCCCTTTTAAGGTAAGGAAACTTAGCATTGCTATTAGAGACTTATTGTTGCATGGGTGGAGTTTTTGTTGTTGGTGAGTTCAAGACAACATTCAACCAGCATGATGATTTTGTTATGGTTGTATGGGTGTTTAGAAAGCTTGTCCTTAGTATCGTGAGAGACTCTAACGAGCCTCATACCACTTGTTGAAAACAAACAAAGACCTTGATAGATCTTGAGCTCGTGGATCGTTATGTATGCCTATGTAATCACAAGCACAATAAAAGATAATCTCTACAACTTATGTTCAAAGCTTAAATGAATATAAACACAAGTAATAACTAAGAACTTCCTGATCCTCTATGGATCTTTATATTAACTAAAACTGAGTTTTTCCAATCGATACATAACTCTTTCTAATGTGTTCCTTTTATAGACAAGGAACCCTAAACAATATCTCTAAAACCGCTTCCCAAGAAACGATAAAACTTAAAACTAAATAAGATATACACAATCACTTCCTAATAAAACTCATGTATATCCAAACTAAATATACTAAACACGAATAAACACTTCCGCAGTAAACATAACTAATAACTATTACTAAGATTATGTCTTCAAAGAATCCACTATGTCTTCGCTAGAATCATTTCGCAAGAATATCAAGATAATCCAAACTTCACATAATTCCCAACACCTGGAAACCTACAGGGAAGGTTTTTATCAATGTAGGATTTCGTGGAAGCCAACAGTCGATACTCACGAATGGCAAACTTTGCCCCTTAACTCTAATCAACTATGCCTAGTAGTGCCTGCTAAGGTTTGGCCAACCGTAGAATAATCCCATTAAGCACAAAATGTCCCTCGACTAAGTCTCGATGTTTACTAGTTCAAATTCTAGTGACAATGACATTGCACCTAGGTTTCTCACGATTCAAAGATTGTTGTATAACTAAAAGGACCCCATGAGCACGGGGATCCAATGTTTCCAAATCTCTGCTCTTCGTCATATCCAAAGCAGTGTCGCATAAGTCGCCCTTGGTATTTGGATTCAGCGCTTTAAACATATAACCGGGCTCTAAAAATGACGCCTGCTCACATCGGGCCAGCTCGTTCTTCATCATTATGGCGCTCGCAGATACACTTCGTGCCCCCGCTCTCAAAGAAAAGAAAAGTGTACGCCAAAGGCGCTTTATCTTCTAAGAAGAGAAATCTTAATGTGTATGACCATTCTCATCGACATTCTTCATCAACAAGCTTCATGTTTCTCCCATGCTCATTCAAGTATCAAGTGATCTACATTCATTAATGTATATTCTTATTCACTTGCTAAATCAAAATGGCAACTTCGATGCAATTTCTGTGGGGAGAAGAGTGAATACACTAAATGATGATGGATGTTTGAATAATGGTTATAAGACTTAAAGTTTGATGACTCTCCTCCAACGCTTAATGTTTCACTCACTAAGGATAAATGGGATTTATTGTTTGGGATTCATTGGTTCAAGATATGTTTGATGAGTATTTACAACCGCTTAGCTAATATTTGATGATCATCAAAGAATATGTGATTCATGAGTTTTAGATGTGTTTGATGATAATCAAAGAAGTACAACTCAGACTACTCAAAAAATCCCTATCTCCAGTTATTCCTCAAGGCGTTGATAATGATTATCATAATATTGCAGTTGCACTCATGAATAATGATCCGCTTTTTGGTATTCCTTTTCCAAATCTTCACGGATTATTGTTCATGAATAATGATCCACTCTTTTGGTATTCCTTTGCCAAATCTTCATGGATTATTGTTCCTCACATCGTGCATGCTATAAATCAACCACATGTACTTCAAGGAAAATGTCTACCTCATCCGCCGAAGTTATTGGTGTATCCTCCTAGACAGCCTCTACATGAATACTTTTAGAAGAATACACTCGATGTTGAGGCATCATTTGTTCCGTTCATTCAAAGGTGAATGTACATCCGGTTGTATGTTTATTCACAATGTTGGGCATTTACACAAGTTGATTACTTCCTTGTTAATCATTTATCACTTATTTGAGATTGAAGTTGACCTTCACAAAGTCGTGTTCTTATTTGATAACTTGCTCGGGCTTAAGAATTTGAGTTGAAGGCTTGGTTTATCTAGTTACCAGCAATGGAGTGATGGTTGAAGACCGTTAACTATCACTATTATAGGAGTTACGCGAGTTTTATCAAGGTCACATGCGCATGACGACGTGGATAATATCAAGAGGTGTTAATGTCTCATACCTTGTTTGAGTGTGAGTTCTTAGAGATTTGTTTTGAAGCATAGATTCTCGACACCGTTCTTCAATCTTTAAGTGCAAGCTTAAGACACAAATGCGGGAATTCAATTTCTGGCCAAGTTTGGTATATTGGTTTTTCTTCAACAAAGGTCACTTTAAATTGTCTACATATGGGTTGATAAAGATAGTCGAGAGCTTTATGTAGCATTTTGATTCTCAGATTCATTTTGGGCTATTTGAGTTCTTCTCACAAGATTTCAAGTTTATGGATATTATGTTTGTCAGATTCGAGGTATCAAAACCATTTGGGGAAGGATATATTATTCCAACTATTTGGGGAAGTGGTCTCCGGAGACTTTTGGTTTTTGTTACTTCGTTCGTGGAAGAAATGTGAGAAGAATATTTGAACGGAGATGATAATGCCTATCGACATCTTATATACGGTTTATGATAAAGTGCTTCCGGTTATATGCACAACATGTTCACTTGATCGAGCTAATTCGCTATTTCAGAGTTGACATCCACAGAGATGATTAGTGACTCAACATGCATGGATGTCATCGCCTCTACTCTTGTTGGGTACATGTGTACATTGTGCTCTATTGGTTATATGTTATATAACCGAATGCACTTGTAAAATGAAGATGTTGATATATTGTTCCCTAAATAGACAACTCGTCAATCTCAGAGTAAGGTGTACATCGGGATGCACAGCAGTTCATGTGACGGCGTAATCGCTAATCCGATTTGATAACCACCAGACGATCAATGGTCAACTTGTTACCGGGTTCTCGTGTTCTTCAGTGCCGAGCTTCAATCAATGAGATCGCTTTGTATTCAACTATAATTCTTAGGGAAATGGTCTTTATTCGATGTTTGTCGGTTTAGGGGGAAGCTACCAAAGATTCAAATTGAGAAGGCTCATGTCCAGACGATTTTCTTAGAAGCCTCGATTGCTTTGGTGGCGAAAGTTTAAGAGATGTTGATTCCTTTCTTCTACAACGTGCTGAATCCATATCTTTATCTCTACATCATTTCATCATTCTCTTAAACTAATTTATCTCTTGTAAATATTTATTCAAAAAACAAAATACAAAATTATAAAACCTTCAAAAAAATCAAATAGAAAATATAAAACTTTCAAAATCCATAAAAATTTGAAAAATTCAAAAAATCTTCAAAAAAAAATATTGTCTTTTTGTCATGTTTCTCTCGATTCGATAATATCTACGGTTTTGATGTTGTCATTCAAAGAATGACACGGGACTTTAGATGTTGTTCTAATTTTTATAAAAAATGGTTTATTGTCGGCAAATGCAGTAACCCGCCAAAAGAAAGAAACTGAGCCATGCTTTTTCATGTTTTTAAGATTTGAGAATTTGTTTTGAACGCTCATCAAAAGCCTTCTTATCAACCAAATTCCATGCTCTTCTAAACATTTATCTCTGCGAAAACTAACCGCTTTGAAAATAACTCACTTTTATTTTTGATAATCATCTGGACTTATTTGTCAAAAATATCAATCTCTCAATCAACAACCTATGTCATTGATTGAGGGGAGAATGATTTCAATTAAATTAAAAAGTTATTTGGCATTCAATTGTTTTCAAAAGATATTCAAGCATGTTTTATCATTGGAGTCTAAAGTCTTAAAATCCCATCATTATCAGCTAAAACGTTTTTCATAATCAAGTCACAATTCTCCTTAAAAGCTTTCAAAATCAATTTAAATTTATAAGAGATCACAAATCTCAAATGATTTGATAATTGTGATCGGGGGAGAATATTGGATTTAAAACCATAATTCTAAAATGGTTTTATAAGGAAGTACAAGCTCCCCTTCCCACATATGACAAACGATTTCAAATTTTCCATGCACATGTCAGGGGAGCATCTATCTTAAACCTATGATTTGAAACGTGATAACTTATCTCAGCAGTGTGTTCCTCTAGTATGAAAACTCTTTTCAAATCTCGAGGCACATATTGGGAGGGGGAGCAAAAATTGAAAAACCTCATCCTTCCCTAAAATGCTTTATCTACTTGATTCGATTAAGGAAGTGATGTTGATATTTTTTAAAAATGGTAATCAAAGAAGCAATTTTTCTCTTGCTCGTAGGAAAACTATTTCAAATACTTGATTCACATGTTGGTGAGAGTTCTTCTTCTAAAAGTATCAAAACAATTCAAAAGTAAAATGCTTGATAATATATCACAAGCATCTGGATTGATTTTCAAATGGTTTTCAATTGGTTCCAAATGGCAGATGAACAATACCAAAAAAGACCTAATTCAACTTTTACCTTTAT
>OU343221.1:148012800-148092377 GCA_910596185.1 Chrysanthemum makinoi | reverse complement strand
GGACTTCACTTTAGCGAGGCTAACAATTTTATTTTGATCCATAAAAACTTATTTTTAATCCATACTACTTTAACTTCACAACTATATACAAGTTACCATATATCTTACTTAACTACATTTTCTTCTTACAAACAATTACACACATTTTTATACAAGATATAAAAGAGAAAAAAAAAATATATTGAGGAAAATCCTCCCAAAAACTGGACTCGGGGGATGAATCAAAGAGTTGTTGATTTTTTTCATTTAACTACTTACATACTCCAAACTTTACACACACATCATAATTAATAATCTTCCAATTCAAGATAGCTAGTTCTTGTTTTTCTTCTCTCTTTTCCTTTGTCTATCATAACCGGCCATAGTAGAGAGCTCAAAGGGATCATCATTTTTTTTTCTCAAGCACAAGTATAACAATCTAGATAACACTCTCATTAAGGTTTTGAAATAAAAACCTAGGGTGTTTAGGTTAATCCTTTGTTCTAATCACCTCATCATATTAACTTGTAAGCATCTCATGTTTATTTTTCATCTTACATATCATTTATACTCATCTCATCATTTTTGAGCAAAAACATGCAAGACTTGTGTTGTTTATACTATTTTTACATGATTTTTAGAGTTATATATATATAAAGTCATCCTATAATTATTCCCTTGATATTTATTGGACTTGATGATGTTTAGGAACCCATGACACCCTAAGAAGGTGTATGGTAGGATTAGACTAGCTTTGGAGTTGATTTGAAGGGATTGGAATAGGTTTAGTACGAGAAAAACTATTTTCGACAAGTATTAATAAGGGTCTGTCCTTAAAATCATTTTCTGGAAAATCCGACTATAGTCACGAATTTTTGGCCTTGATAATTAGAAAATATACTTTTAAAACTAATCCGGGTCAGCTTGAACGGATTAAAACGGAGTTTATAAACGAAGAAGTTATGAATTTTACAAGTTTGACAACGAAATATATATTTTTCTGAAATTTCAGCAAAGTGTTTTTGGTTTGTAATGAAGCTAAAACGAGCCTTAAGCTTCACAAATTATTTCGACTTATCAAAAATCTATTAGTATACATTGATGAATTAAGGACGTAATAATGTAGAAAACGGATTTGTAGAACTTAAACTATACACGTTTTTTTACAAACTTGCCGTAACTATTATTTTCCTCAAAACTATATTAATTTACGAGACAAGCGTTACGGTAGTCAAAACGTTCATGTTGAGGGCTGTTTTTAACCAAGATGTGGAACTTTTTGGAACGAAATGTCTTCTAGTAAAATCAAGTTCACCGAGCATATTTTTCAAAATGACAAGCCGTTTGTATAGCTTTAATAAATTATTTACGGTTGCTTAAACTTGGCCGAAACTCACTTTTTACACAACCTTAGACAAAATCGCCATCTTTAACCCTTATTATCTTTATGTTCGAGACCTTTATGTCGAAAACTCCTGAACTGAAACTTCTAGATTTTGATGCAAACTTTCCAAAACCGTCGGGTTCACTTCCTAACGATCGATGTACACCATTTTACGACTAGTTTTCCAAAGCCACTTTTGTCAATTTCAAGAAATTTCCGACCTTTATTTTACTTACGACGAAAGTAATAATTTCACTATAAAACATTAATAAACTATTGTAGGATCACATTTTGACGTAAATACTTGTAAAGTATTTTATAATATGACGGGATGTCATAAACATATTTTGACGATAAACATTATTTCCAAAACATACAAGTGGTATGAATATCATATGGAGTTGCATGCACATCATTGTATCACACTAGCACGCATTCACGACAACGTATCATAACTCAAGTCATGACATTCATTTTAGGTCGCGGATAGTCTCCGAGCCTCATTTTAATGCACTTCATTTTGTTAGCATATCAATCACACCAGGTGAGTTCGTAGCCCCTACTTTTACTTGCTTTCATAACTGTTTTGTGGGAGATACATGCTCAAACTATTTTCATTTACTTTCACAAGTACTTTAAACTTTTACATATTACTGTGAGTTCGTAGCCCCTACTTTTACTTGCTTTCATAACTGTTTTGGGGGAGATACATGCTCAAACTATTTTCATTTACTTTCACAAGTACTTTAAACTTTGACATACTACTGTGAGTTCATACCCGCTTTTACTGCTTTTTATATTCTACAAACTACTTGGGGCGAGATATATGCTTATTTATCCAAACATTTAAACTCTTTTGCCACACAACACTACTCATACTTTAGACTTGATTTGCGTTTATACTTGATTGGGTTATACTTGTTTTACTTTCTTGCAATACTCAAACCATTTATACAATTGTGTTACACTATACATCTTATACACTTTGGACATTGTGTGTTTATTGCGATATGTGCCTTAATGTGCTAAACAAGTATTCAATTATGCATCAACATACAAACTTTAGCAACTGGTTAACTCTGCTGGAGCCGGCAGAGAGGTATTGATAGTACTATCGGGCTGACGCCCCCACCCTTGTGTCCTTGATGACGCGACCGGGTGAATATAACTGCTATTCAAGGCAACAACAACAAACAAGTTAGATTCAAGGCAACAACAACAAACAAGTTAGACTTCGTCGTGAGGTTGATTGAAACTTGTGATTCTTTGCATTAAGTTCATGTACATATAAATGTACCTAAGTCCTACCTAAACAAGATTCAGACATACTATTTTAGCGGTGGGTTGCATAAGCTTCTGTACTTGGTTGCCTACGCAGGATTTTGTATGGTAGGGACTTGGAGCTAGTGGATTTCTGATGCCTTTGCTTTTCTTGAACTATTCTATCTAACCAAAACTTTGCCTTTGTTGCATTAGCGGCTCTTTAAAGCTTTACTTGTTAACCAAACTCTATGAACTCACCAACCTTTGTGTTGCCACTTTTTAGCATGTTTTATCTCGGGTATCTAAAGGCATTCACTTCATGGCATGCATATGGACATCATAATTAAGGTGGTGACGGCCGGCGTCTCACAAAGGGATTTATACACTTTAAAAACATCGTTTGGCTTGTATCAAACCTATTTCCGCGCTACATTGATGATTTCATTTGGGACCTACAGTAAACTCGTTATTTTACTTAATCCAACGATGTATTTTCTAAACGACACTTTAGGTGCGTTGATATAGCTATGAACTTTGATGCTATGCGGTCCTCCCAAAATTATTCAATTCCATCAAAACGTAATTTGGGGGTGTGACAAATTTTGGGAATTTTGACATAAGGGTTTGTTTTGCCATTATGGGAAAGATGAGGGACTGATCTTGACATTTCTGAAACTTCAAAGGTATATTTTGCTAAATTTGCAACTTGAGGGACTAAATCCGTAATTTATTCAAAGTTGATCCAAACTTTCAAAAATCATCCTTTGAGCATCAAAATCTCCAAATTCACTCAATTCTGATTTCCCACTGACTTTCTCTTCCTTCTCATGCTTCGTTTTGTATGCGATTTTCTTTTAAGTGTTTTGTCATATCGTACACGCATGCAAATCAAGAAACCAACAAATATTAGACATTATACTTGCTATTTTATTTATTTTGGGTCTATTTTGGTAAAGAAATGGTATGTGTTTTTGCACATACCATACCTCACGAAGAAGATTTGAAGAAACTGTTCGATCCAATGTTTGATGAATACCATGAGCTCCGACTAATGATAATCTGCCCACTAACTGTAGTTGCTCCTACTCCAACCAATACAAATGGTCCATTTGTTTTAATGTCTTTATCTCAAGTAGCGCCATTTGCCGATCATTCATCATTATCTTCGAATCCTCAATTATCTTCTGTGGGTCAAGGAAATTCATCATGCAAATTATTTGGAGATAACCTTGCAACTCCCAAAGATGTTGTTTGAAAACATATTTTCCCTAAACCCACTCTGAAACATGTTGCACGGGGATCCTAACTTCTGCTACATCGGTTCCTTACCAACAACCATATGAATATCTCAGAAAATGGACATGATCATCCATTGGATAATATCATTGGGAATCCGCTTCTAGTAGGCATCTACTAGAAAACAACTGATGCCTTATGGGTGCTTCTTTAACTTCTACGTACTATCAAATCGAACCAAAGGATGTCAAAATAACAATGTACATTGACATTTGGTTTAATGCAATGCAAGATGAAATCCATAAGTTTGATCTTCTTGATGTATAGGAATTGGTGCCTACTCGAATTATTATTTATGATTTTTCTCTCAAGTGGATCTTCAAAGTAAAACTTGATGAGCACGGTCATGTTTTGAAAGAATAAAGCAGAGCTTTTAAGCTAAAGGATATCCGAAGAGGAGGTATTGACTTTGAGGAATCATTTTCTCTAGTTTGCGTATTGAGGCTATCAAAATCTTCTGGCTAATCTTTGCTTAAGAATATGATAGTTTATCAGATGGATGTAAAGGTTGTTTTTCTTAATGGAGATCTCAAAGTAGTGGTCTATGTTAGTCAACCAGAAGGTTACGTGGATGCGGAACATCCTACCCATGTCTACGTGAAGAAGGCCCTCGGCTTAAAGCAAGCTCTAGGGCATGATACGATACTGTCAAAGTTTTTTAAGCCAAATGATTATACAAAGAGGTTGTTGATCCTACATTTGTTCACTAGAAAGTCGCATTTAATTCATGTTCCATATCGTTGATGATGATATTATATTTGCGATGATCCTAATGAATGTGATGATTTTCAAAGAGATGGGCTCTAAATTTCAAATGTCGATGATGGGAGAAATGTCATTTTCTTGGGATTACAAATTTCACAATGTCACGGAGGCATTTTATTAATCAATCTAAATATACAAAAGAAATTTTAAAGAAATTTGGATTTGATTCTTATGACCTGTTGACCTCCATGGTATAACGAACAAAGGCTGGATCTGGACCACTTGGGGATCCGGTTAATCAAAAATATATAGTATGATTGGATCCTTGATGTACCTCACGGTGGGCACGATATTACTGTTGTATGTATGTGCTAGATACAGGGCTAAGCCTACCAAAAAGCACCTTAGCGTTAAGCGGGTCTTCCGGTACCTCAAGGAACCATTAACATGGGACTTTGGTATCAGACGAGGACACCATTATGTCACTAAAGCCTATAAATCTTGACCATGCTTGGTGTCAAGATACTAGTCGAAGTACACCCGGAGGTGCCACGGTTCTTGGGTGATAAATTAGTATTTGGTCTTCAAAGAAATACTTCCATATCCTATCGGAGAGGTGAATACATAGCCATGTCATCATGTTGTGCTCAAATTTTATGGATGAGATCCCAATTATTTGACTATGGCACATTCAACAAAATTTCATGATAACAAAAGTGTCATGCTACTGTTTTGCAAACAATGTTCAACACTCAAGAGCAAAGCACATAGACATTCGACAGCATTTCATCAGGGAACAAGTAGAGAAAGGTGTGGTTGAACAATATTTCGTGAGGACTAAGTATCAGTTGGCAGACATCTTCACAAAATCTCTTTCTAGAGACCATTTTGAGTTTATCCTCCCACGATTTGGCTTGAAGAGTCTACGAAAACGGAAAGCATCTCGGCGTCTTGAAGAGTAAAGGAGTTTCTTCACCTATTCTTTGTATATATTTTTTCGAAAAATCAAAATACAAAAATATAAAACCAACAAAAAGAAAATAGAAAAATATAAAATTTCCAAAAATCCTTAAAATTTTGAAAATTTCCAAAAATTCCAAAAATATTGTTTTCTCAAGGCATGTCTTCTGGTATCGATAACATCTAAGGTCTTAGAAATGTCATTCAATAATGGCACGAGACTTTAGATGAAGTTCGAGCAGAAGGTGTAAATATTTTCTAAAACATGTCTCAAAATTGTTTGCTTCTTTACTGAAACCGGAGGTAACCGTTCTGAAAATATGAAACTGCGGTTATTTGGTTGTAACCGGTCTTAAAGAAAAGAAAGGCAGTCTATGCTAAATTGATTTTAAAATCTCAAGCTCTGATCCCAAAAACAATAGTTCATAAGGAACACTTGTCGCCAAAAGGACGAATGTTTCCTCTCAAATGTTTTTCATTCTAAAGATTCTTAGAAAATATTTGTCTTCAAATGAAAACAAAATTGTTTTGAAAATAACTCGGACATAACTTTGAAAATCAACTGGACTTATCTTTTGTCATAATCTTTGTCACTCAATCAACAACTTTGGTCCTTGATTGAGGGGGAAAATGATTTCAAACATTTCAAAAAGGATATTTTCAAACAATTGGCATCAAAAGGAGCATGTTCTATTGTCCACAAGTAGATCAAGAGCATGCTAAGTTAGCATTGCTAACCTTGAGTTTTCATACAAATGGTACAAAATCTGAACATTTTATATTCGGTACCTGAGCATGTTATATCAATGGAGATTAAAGTCTTAAAATCTGATCCTTATCAGTCATGAGTTCTTAAAACATAGTCACATCTCTCCTCAAAAATTTTTCTAAAATAATTTAAATTAACTGGGATCGCAAATCTCAAAGGATTTTAAAATTGTGATCAGGGGAGAGTTTGTGATTTAAATCCAAAAAAACTGATAGATTGGTGAGTGTTTTAGAAATATAATAAAAGGCACTCCTTCCTACATGTGCCAAACGATTTCAAATTTTCCATGCACATGTTAAGGGAGAGCATCTATCTAAAACCAAAACGGAGTAAAATGTAATTTTTCTTACTCAGAATCAGAATGCAGGTTCTCTCTAATATGTGCTAAACTCTTTCGAATCTCGTTGCTCATATTGAGGGGGAGCAATTAAAATAAAACCACATCCTTCCCCAAAATGTTTTATCTAAAGTATCTAAATACCAGATTTGATTAGGGGAGAGATGGAGATCATTTTAGAAAAGAATTCCAAATAAGTGATAAACGATTAACTTCGAAGTAATCAATTTCTGGATCCTTCCTCCATGTGCCAGAAGATTTATTATACTATATGCACATGTTGAGGGGGAGAATTTCTAAAAGATCAACCACAACTAAGGTACAAAAATCTTTGATTTTATATCACAAGTACCTTGATTGATTTTTAAATGGTTTTCATTTGGTTTTAGAGAAAAGCTGTACCAAAAGACCGACCACCCTTTATGCATTAGAGTTATAAGGATGGTAAGGTTAGGTATTAGTTACCATGATCCCGCCAGAACATGGGGAATCTACCCAGGAACAATCCACTAGTTAGCGTAGAAGTCCTTAGGTATGATGAAAAAAGGAGAAAAGTGAGAAGAAGGGAAGAGTGCCGATTGAGATAGTGCTAAAACTGGAATAAACCCATCAAGGTTCTAGTAATGAAGTCTCGGTAAGCACTGAAGGGGTCGAAGAATCAAAAAGAAATTAAAAGTGAAAGGGTGAAAAGAAATAGCCCTCCAATAATTCAACAATAGGTGGCATAAACTGGTTTCAATACATATGATACTGGTGGTTACTAAGGTAACACCGGTATTGAAGACAAGACATCATAGGCCCAGTGACGCACTGCACTAAACTTCCCAAGCTGCTCAAGTTCTCTTAAAAGGACTTGTTTCATTCTCATGGGGAACCTACATTATCTATCGACTTTCTATTAGAGATAGTTGATACTTAAAAAGGAGACCCTCTCCCTAGAATCTGGTTAGGAAACCAAAAAAGTATAATTGAGTCTAGAGCCAAGAGATCATCAATAAATCTCATTAGGATACACAATTAATAAAGACTTCTTTGTTTCATACAATATGGAAAGTAAGAAAATATATTGAGAGTCCTACACATTATGCTTGTGATATTTGCGAGAACATCCGAGTGATATGTTAAATATTTACAATGAAGATAGAAATCCTTCTAGAGCCAACATCAAACAAGCTCTTGGTGGGTGACATGTGAGATGTTATCAAAATATCAAGCTTGGTGGGTGACATGTGAGGTCTTTACCTATTGTATGCCTGATCCACAGCCGTAGGCGGTGTATATTGTAAGACACTTTAAATACCCTTTGCCTAGCAAGGCAAAGGGTTGGAGCTTCATAATGCAATTTTCTTTCTCTTATAAGAAGTTCCCATTTCTCTCCACTTTCTCCCTCTAGTACTCATTCATATTCAAACTAGTGTGATTGTGTATGTGTGTTTATAAAAACCAATATGCTACAGAGTATTTCTTCATTTTCTGTTGCTTCAAAATTCATGACGCGTTCCGTTTCAACACTTACTTTCAAAGGTATCACAGCTTCGGTGTTGTATGCCAGGCTAAAAGGTATTTCCCCATGACTGGACTTTGTATGCGTCCTGTGATCCCAAAGTACTTGGGGTGGATCGTCTAAACAACCATGGTGGCTGCTTCCAAGCCTCTGTTATATGCCTTGAATGACATCTCTATTAGTGACTTCCTTCTGCCCGTTACCCTGAGGATGGTAGACGGAGGTGAATGACTGCTTGATGTTTAGACCTCTGCAAAACACGGGAAATACCCCTTCGGAAACCTGCTTCCCATTATCTAATATGATGATGTGAGGGACTCCGAATCGGCATATGATGTGCTCCAACATGAATTTATCCATGTGTTTTCCTGTGATTGATGCTAAAGGATTGGCTTCGACCCATTTTGTAAAGTAATCGATGACTACGACCAGAAATTTAACCCCCTGGTGCTATTGGTAGAGGACCAACTATGTTTATCCCCCAATGGTTGAAAGGCCATGTGGATGTAATGGAGGTCATATCTTGCTTAGGTGGCCTTGGAACTCGTGTGGATGTAACGGAGGTCATATCTTGCTTAGATTATGTCCACAACTTCCCTGTGCATCGAAGGCTAATAGTACCCTATCTTCATTATCTTGGAAACGACGGAGCGAGGTCCCGTGTGCAAATCAGAAGATCCTTCGTGCACCTCCTAACGATGTTCGAAGCTTGCTTGGGTCCCACATAATGGAGCCATGAAGACAAGAAGGACCTTATATATAGATAGTTCCCTATGATCCTGTACTGTGGTGCTTTTATGCGGACCTTTCGTGCCAATTTTGGGTCCTCCGACATGATGCCACTTATCAAATATTCTCGGAGTCATCCAACTTGACTCTTCTTCCAGGATTATATCGGATACTTCTTTTCTGATGATTGACCTTTTGTCAATATTTGACCAGAACTTCCTTTGTGAGATGTTATGAATGCCATTGAGGCCCGGCTTAGTGCATCGCCTTTTATTGGTTTCTTGAGCCGTGCTCTATGTCATAGGAATTAAATCCTTTAAGTATCTCCTTGGCTTTATCTCGGTATTGCTTAATGACAAGCTGTCTGGCTTTTTAGGAACCCTTGATCTATTTTGCCATCAGTTGTGAGTCAACAAAGATAGCCAAATCATGTACCTCCATGTCCTTAGCCAGTCCGAGGCCTGCTAGCAGTGCTTCATATTCCGCCTCATTGTTAGTAGCATCGAATTCAAAGCGGAGTGCATAAGTATACTTCTTTCCTTCTGGGCTTACTAATATTAACCCTGCTCCTGATCTGTCAAAGCTAGAAGGCCCATCGATGTAAAGCTTCCATCCTTCTTTTACCTTCACAGGCTTCTTTTCAGCAGCTTCGTTGTCCTGTTTGGGTTCGGAGGGTGTCTCCTTTAAGAGATGCCAATATTTGCCCCTTGATTGAGCTTCGACCCTTGTATTCGATTTCATGTTCCCCTAGCTCAATAGCCCATTCGGCTATTCTTCATTTCTGGCTTCAAAATATCGCGATGATCGGGTAGTGAGAACACGGATTTATGGGATGAGCTTGGAAGTACCTTCAAAGGCATCGCGATGAACCAGGGCTAGGATTAGCTTTTTTGGCTCTAGATAATTCAGTTCAGCTCCTTGAAGGACTTGACTAAAAAAGTAGATAGGGATTTGCTTCTTTTCCCTTTCTGCCAACAATACAGCGCTGATACTTTTGAAGGAGGCTACTATATACATGAACAACACTTCGCCTTTGATTGGGGCGGTAAGTGTATGTAGAATCTCCATAAACACTTTTAGCTTCTGGAAGGCAACTTGAATGTCTTTTTGTCTGTTTTAAGTGTTTTGAAGAATGGTAAGGACCTATCTGCGCCCTTCAAAAGGAATCTACTAAGGGCTACTAGCTTTCCGTTCAAACTTTGCACATCCTTAAGGGACTTAGGAGCATGTAGATCTGTGATGGCTTTGAATTTCGAAGGGTTGGCTTTGATACCTTGCTTTGTAATAAGATGTCCCAAGAATTGTCCTTCTTCTACACCGAAAAACATTTCTTTGGGTTTAACTTCATGTTGATGGCGCGAAACCGATAGAAGGTTTCTTTTATGTCAGAGAGTAGGTATTCCTATGTTCTGCTTTTCATGACCATGTCATCTACGTATGCTTCGAGGTTCCTCCTTATTTTCTTGCTAAAGGCTTTATCTACTAGCCTTTGATAGGTGGCACCTACATTTTTCAGACCGAAGGGCATCTTTTTGTAGCAGTACACGCCTTTTCTTTGTGAAGAAGGCTATTTTCTCCTCGTCTTCTTCTGCCATTTGTATCTGGTGATAACCTTTGTAAGCATCCAGGAAATATGTCATTCGGAATCCTGATGGGGACTCTACCTTCCAATCAATTTCTGGTAGAGGATACAGTCCTTCGGGAGCTTTCTTGATGTTGGTTAAATCTACGTACATGGCCCCTCGTCATGCTTCTTAACCATCGCGGATTGGCCACCAGTTTGGTACTTCACTTCCCTGAGTATATCTGCTTGTAGGAGTTCGTCTACTTCCTTGCATGCTGCTGTATTTCTCTCTGGTTCAAGGCTTCGGCGTTTCTACTTTATAGGCTCTATGTGTTTGAACTTGCTGAGCATGTGTTCGGTACCGAAGGGCTTTCCATCTATGATGAGGGTTCTTGGGACCCCTGTCATATCTGAGTACGTCCATGCGAAGACGTCGGCGTTATCTCTAAGTAACTTCTCTAATTTAGCCTTAAAGCTGTCAGGGAGTTGTTTTCCGATGACCACCGTCTGTTCTGGATGTAGGTCATTCACTTCGATACGCTCTTCGGCATCGGCGCAGCTGAGAATATCCTTCGAAACTTCTTTAGGACTTTGTCTGACTCTTTCCCCACATCCTTCTAGCCTCTTGTGAGAAATGAGTTTCAATACCGTATGGTGTTTGGAATTTGGCTGCTGCATGTATGGTGGAGACCACAATACCCATCTTCTGCATGGCGGTTCTTCTTATCAGAAGGTTGTAGGGATAATCGGACCTTACAATTGTAAAAACCAAGGTTTCTATTCTTGTTAACTTTCCTTCTCCAATTGTTACCTCCAAAGGGACTTCCCCTAGGGGCCATGAGTGTTCCCCTGAGAATCCCACCAGAGGTATCTTCGAGTCTACCCTCTTCGACCATATCAAAGGCTTGAGCTTCAGGAAACAATGCTCGTATATGACTTCGCAGGAGCTTCCGCAGTACAAGTAACCTCTGTTTACTTCCCTGTTGGAGATTAGGACCTTGATGACCACGAGGTCATTCGAAAGAACCTTACTAGCAATCGAAGAAAACGTTATGTCCCCTACCATACATAATCCTTTATCTGCCACTTTTCTCTTGAACCCATCACTGTAAACCATGAGAATAGGAGCCTCAACAGGCGTAGTGTCTTTCCCCAGCTGTGTGTCAAAGACCTTCTCTTTACCTTTCTTTTTACCCTTCACTAAATGCCCCAACTGACCTGACTTTACGGCCTCTTCTATCTGTCTTTCGAGTTCTCGGCAACTGTTGGTGTCGTGGCTATAATCTTCGTGGAAGTAGTAGTATTTGGTTGTATCCGTGCTTCTACCTTTACTTCTCATACGAGAGGGAGGTTCGAATGCCTTCGCAACCCTTTCCGTAGCAAGTATTTACCGTTGAGATTTAGACAGATTCTCCAGGAGTCCATGATTGGCTTCTTGTTGTAGGTTGTGAACCTGTCTCTACCTTTGTGCCTGTTTTTGGACCCTTCCCATGAAGAGTGCTTTGGAAACTTGCTGTGACTTTCCTTTTTGTTGGGAATTATACATTTGAGTTGATAAGACAAAAAGAATGAAACAAGAGGGACTTAATACGACAAGAAAGAAACCTACAAAAATATAGAAGGACTTGCTTGCAAAAGAAGTTTTATTTATTAGTCATTTGTAGTATTTTGTAAACCCTAATCCTCTAGTATATAAAGAGGACATGGGGTGTAGGTTTTATTAATATATGTCTTCCAAGATGTAGTCGACTTAAAGGTGTGTGTCCTAGGCGTATAGTCTTGTAAACGCCTAGGTTATTAGTTTAGTTATTTAGACGTGTTCCTATAAACGTCTAAGATTAGTTAGTGTTAGCGAATGAAAACCTTGTTCAATAACAAAGAATTGATTAGTTTATTCCGCTGTGCATATTATTAGTCTTTGTTATTGATCCCTAGCTGAGCTTAAAAGGATCATAGCTACTTTTAAGGTAACTTGTTCGTGCTTAAATGATTATGACAAACAATTGACATAACACTTAAAGGAGTGACGTTATTGTGCTAAGGGATTATCGTCAAGAGATTGAGGTCTCCCTATACATAGGTATACATTCAATGTCATCTACAGTGCAAGATATAAGATACAAGTTTGGGTTATTTTACTTCTTCATCACGTTCGTTATATTTGGTTTTCTTCACAAGTGATCATTACAAGGAGCTTACAGATTTGAAGAATCATTTGATGTTCATGCACCACTCAAGGGGAAGTGTATGATTTTTACTACTGTTGATCATTATTACTACTGCTAGTTAGAGTTTTCTACTGTTTTGGATTCATTTTTAGTAAGCATTTTGGTGTTCTTCATGGAGGGCAATTCGAAACATTGGACGGCTTAGATTGGAAGTATGATATTGGTTCATGGTGGTCAAGATCATTATTTGCGTACGTTCCCTATTTGGATAATAACAAAAAGGGGAAGAGATGTTTGAGTGGCATTGCATGGATTAAGGGGAAGACAAAGGAAGACATACTTGTTTTATTCATGGTGAGATCTTGATCTTAATTTCTCTACTTCGTCTAGGGAAGTTCGTTCAAGAATGGTTTTGTCATTATCAACTAGGGGAAGATTGTTGAGAATTATACATTTTAGTTGATAAGACAAAAAGAATGAAACAAGAGGGACTTAATACGACAAGAAGGAAACCTACAAAAAGATAGAAGGACTTGCTTGCAAAAGAAGTTTTATTTATTAGTCCTTTGTAGTATTTTGGAAACCCTAATCCTCTAGTATATAAAGAGGACATAGGTGTAGGTTTTATACAGGTCTTCCAAGATGTAGTCGACTTAAAGGTGTGTGTGTCCTAGGCGTATAGTCTTGTAAATGCGTAGGTTATTAGTTTAGTTGGTGTTAGTGATTGAAAACCTTGTTCAATAACAAAAAATTGATTAGTTTATTCCGCTGTGCATGTTATTAGTCTTTGTTATTGATCCCTAGCTGAGCTTATAAACAATCTTATCACTTGTTTTCGATCAGAGCCACCATTAGTGGCTACCTCTTTGCCTTCGATCTAGGTGTATGTCTTTTCCATTAAGATCTTGTATGTTGTTGGAAGGTAAGTGGATAAGAATTCCATCAGACTTCTGTTTCGCAGGTCATACACGAAACCATAGATGCATTCGTGTTTGTGTAGGTCCAGAATCTGCAAGGTGTCATCTGTGTATCTTGTAACGAAAGCCCTAGTGCTCTCGTTTTCCCTTTGTTTAATATTGTGTACCATCAAATGAGTCCTTGTGAACTTCTCCTGCTGGCTAAAGTGTGACCAAAATTTATCCTTAAGGTCATCCAAATTTACTATGCTACCTGCTTTCTGCCATTCCACCATATACGAGTGAAGTCTCGCAGGGTATAGGTGAACATGTGGCAGAGGCATAACCCACTTCTGCATCCTAATGGCCCCTTCAAACAAATGTTACAAATTATCTGGACCCCCTTCCCATCATACGTACCAATGTGTGCATGCATTTTTAACCCATTGGGAGAGGGTAGTCCTTTATCCATCTTACAAAGGGTGTTGTGGAACACATACGCTCCGAATAAATGCAATTGTAAGGTGGCATGTAGGTGGGGGCAGCATTGTACGGGTTATGGTTTGGAGGTACTCCGATAGGGTTTTGAATAGCGTAAGGAAGGTAAGTGGTAGGCATAAAGGATGGATGGCTTCTTATAGGTAACGGAGGGTACACCATGGGTTGCTCGTAGGGCATGCTCCCATAGGTTTGAGGAAAGCTAGGGTTGCTAGTCTGGCCATTAAGTGGGGGATAAACCCCGTGGGGATAAGATTGAGTTTGAAAAGGAGGGTACATACCATGAGGAGGAAGATTTCCTCCCCCATTAATTTTAGGTGGATTGCTTTCTATGCCGGATGTGTGAGAAGGCTGCAATGGAACCCTTGCTTCAGTTCTCCCCAGGTGGGTTGCCAATAGTGGTGGTAAGTGAACCTCCGTATTCTCCCTTCGATGGATCCTTCCATTGGAGCTTTCCAACGTCCCTTCTCTTCTAGTCGAAGCCCTCTCCGGAACATCTTCGATACTCACTGATCTTCCGCTCGGCCTTCGACTTCCAGGAGACCCTACCCTCATCACTGAGCGTGTAGCCCCAGGAGCGGAGGGCCTACTTTCCATCTCGATCTCTTCGTCATACTCATTACTAGAGTATTCCAACTCCCTTCGCATTTCTACGTTTAGAGTCTGCCTCCTGCGAGCCCTTAATAAAGACTCTAGCGCTTCGAGGTTAGCTTCAACGAATGCATGACTAATAACTGGTACGGGGTTGGCTGACGTCCTAGCATGGTTATTGGGGGTTACTTCTCGATGAGATCGTGTTGTGAAAGTGGACGCAGTTATAGGGGGAAGGTTGTTTGACTCTTTGACTGGGATTGGTGTGACAACTTGTATTTTCAGGTCATATTTCAAAACATTACTCATGCTTCATCATTTATCATTTATCGTAAACTAGATTTATGAGTATCAAATTCACGTAACCTTAATGGCTTAGCTGTGAATTCATGAACAATCATCAAGGACATTCCATATAGACTTGGTTTAGTGTACATATCATTAGCATCATTATCATCATATTAGTTCATGCATGGTTTTGCATTTTACATTAACCGTATAATTTCATATTAAATAAACGCTATCGCGTAATTAATTATTTTGAACAATTGATCTGTTACTTCCAAAAATTATCCCAATATATTTTTATACTCATATTAAGTTTATAAAAATAATATTATGAGTTTACCCAGTGTTTTAAATTTATTTTGTATATAAATTGTTATATTTATATAATTACGACGGTTTTCTTAAATACTACACGATAATTATTATTTCATTCAAATTTTTCAAGAAATGTATTTTTATAATTTTTATGACCTCAATATATTTTATCTTGACCCGTTAAAATTTATTTTTATCTAACTCTACCCTAAATACTCAAATGTGTATACAAGTTACCACATGTCTTCAATTAACTTACATATAATTACACTTATACATAATGAATAAAAAAAATGAATTAAGAGGTGACTAACACCCCCTTGTCGACACAAGGGGGGGTGAGTCATTTGGTTTCCTAAATATCTACTCAAGTTTAATGTATTATACTCTTACACTAAACACATACACTTCATTATTTCACAAAGTAAAAGATCAAACTCTCTCATCTTCCTCTCCTCTTGCAACCGGCCAACCACAAGGACATAGAAGAGATCATCCAAAATTTCTCTACTTCGTCTAGGGAAGTTTGTTCAAGAATGGTTTTGTCATTATCAACTAGGGGAAGGTTGTGCAATAAAAACCTTGGGTGATTAGGAAAAATCATTTGTTCTCATAAACCTCATCAAGATAACTAGTAAGCATCCATATTCATGATCATGTTTCATATTTATTTTTATATTCATTTCATTAAGATTGAGTAAACATGCAAGTCATATGATGTTTATACCACTTTTTCATTGATTTTAAGAGTTATATATATATTTAAGTCATCCTATAATTACTCCTTGTTATATATCACTCTTGGTGATGTCTAGGAACCCATGACACCCTAAGAAGGTGTATGGTAGGATTAGAATAGCTTCGGAGTTGTTTTGAATGGGTTGGAATAGGATTGGCGCGCGAAAAACACATTTCGACAAGTTTTCTAAAGGGTCTGTCCATATTTTTGAAATCTGGAAAATTCGACAGTAAGTAAAATTTTTTGGCCTAGATATTTAGAAAATACACTTTAAAACGAAAACGTGGCCGCTTGAACGGATTAAAACGGAGCTATAACGAAGAAGTTATGAATTTTTCAAATTAGGCAACGAAAACTATAAATTCTGGAAATTTCAGCATGTTACGTCTAATTTGTACGAGTCAAAAATTGAGGCTTAGGCGTTATAAATTGTGTCGACTTATCAAAAATATATTAGTATACTTTGATACAAATCTAAGGACATATAAAACATAGAAAACGGATTCGTAACGATTAAATTATACACGTTTACAAAAAGTTGTCGTAACTTTATTATATAAGAAAAACTATTAAATTTCTAATAGACAAGTTTTACGGCAACAAGTGACCATGTTGAAGGTCGTTTTTAACATTGATGTATAACTTTTCATAAAGTGATGTCTTCTAGTAAAAGTAAGTTTGCCAAGTATATTTTCCAAAATGTCCGACCGTTTTTCTAGCGGAGTTGTAATGAATTATATATGGTTGCTTAAACTTTGCCGAAAACCACCCTTAAACGATATTTTGGACAAAAATACCATACTTGACCTATATTTTTCTTCGAGATCGAGACCCTAGAATGAAAACTTAAACACTAAAACTTTCAGATAATGATACAAGCTTCCCAAAACCGTTGAGTTCGTTTCCTAACGCTCGACGTGCACCATTTTACGACTAGCTTTTTGAGGCCGTTTAGTCACTTTCATGAAAATTTCAACAACATTATTTTACGACGAAAAGTTATAATTTCATAATAAATCACTAAATGATTATCGTCGGATATCATTTCAACGTAAATACATGTGGTCAAGACGTTAAAAGATTATTTTTCGACAAAAAGTATTAATTTCAAAAATTCATAAGTGGTATAAATATCATCCGAATTGCATGCATAACATTACATCATAACTTATTACGTATCATATCATTCATAATAGGTCAAGTTTTGAGATTCACGCTACATTTCGGTGTACTCACTTTTGTCATCGCATCAATTCATCAAGTGAGTTTTCATAGCCCCGATTTATTTAAGTTTTTTTTTTACTTTATTTCAAACCTACGGGGGAGAATACATTGCACATCATTTTTATTACGATACCAAGTATATCAAATTCGTTACATTGCTTAAGTTACCTCATGCCAATTGAATGTCCCCATTATATAACATGAACCGTTAATTTCATAGAAGCGAGGGTGAGTGGATAGATCTATCGAGGGTGACTCCTCCATCCGGGTGGGTGGATTCCAACTGGTTAAACGGATGCATTTCATTTAATATCATTATTTGAGTTGTTTGGCAAACACTCTGTTTGGGCGAACATCATGATCCGTCTAGTTTGGTGTCATAGACTTATAGCAATTGTAACATTTTTGTGACATATTTGTCATACATAATTTATACTTGTGGTAGTCGTATTAAACATTTACCTAAACTCTATGAACTCACTCAACCATTGTGTTGACACTTTTAGAAATGTATTTTCAGGTAACTAAGACATTCGCATCATGGCACGAATAAGGAACCCTCATAGAGTCGCGGCGTTGACGCGTCTCATTGTATATTATGGGATTTCAAAACATCGTTTAGACTTGTAATAAACTTATTTTCCGCAAACTTTATTAATTTTTGGACCTATCTTGTAACTCTGAATGTTTTAAATAAATATCAAATGATGTGTTTATAAAACGACACTTTAGGTCGTTCAATATAACTGTGATTGTGATGCTATGACAGTCAATCCCAGGAATTCCATTCCGCTGCAAAACAGGTAAATTGGGGGTGTGGCAGATTGGCATCAGAGCTTCAGTTATAGAGAACTAGGTTGCATCATTGACCCTAGACTATAACTACATCATCATAGCATCTCATCATTTCATCATGAGTGCATATTCACTTTACATACGGATTCATATACATTTTATTCGAGTTATTTACTTTCATCTCAAATCGATTGTCACATAGATGCCTTTAAATACCCATCCCATTATCATTTCCTCATATTCTAATGTGGAGAATGCTTTGTCATTACCTATCGCAATTTTAATATCAGCTGATTCGTCACCGTTAACGTCGAATGCCGAGCTAAAACCTTTAAGTACGGCGAAGTCACTCTCACTCCTTTGTTCCACCACTAACATGTCGAGTTACACGTTATTCACACATTAAGTCACTAAACCATCATACATTTGAAGCACTTATGACATCTAATAACCCATCTTTTGGGAACCCGTCGATCATTTTGAAAAATAACCTCAAACTTATCACCTCATATCATATCTCCTTAGAGCGTTATTTTTTTTTCATAGGACTTTGCTACGTCTCATTTTCCTATTATTTTGAAGAATTATGGCAAGAAGCTCCACCAGCTATGAAAACAGCTGCTATCCAAAAGTATATAGAGGATAGTATAGCTAGGGCACTAGAGAAAGAACGAGCAACGGTAATTTCTCTGCCTGCATCGCCGCTGCTATTGAAACTGCTAGACTTGCGCTGCAGGAGTTGTAGGAGGGTCCTGATTTCGAAATGGTACATAAGGACTTTAAGAGCGGTGATCCCCCAAGGTTCAAGGGCATAGAAGGAGCCATTGCTATGATCCGTTGGTTGGAAAAGATCGAGTCATTATTTCTTCTATGCGATTGCCCAGATGCTTGCAAGGTGAAATTCGCTACTAGTACACTCTTGGATGAGGCAATGTCATGGTGGAATTATTATGCACAACCTATTGGTATGGAAAATGCTTACAAGCTCACATGGGATCAATTCAAGAGGTTGTTGACTAAGAATTATTGTCCGCACACTGAGGTGAAGAAATTGGAAATGGAATTTTATGAGTTAGTGACCGTTGGTTATGACATCGAGACCTACATCAGAAGGTTTCAAGAGTTGGCTGCTCTATGTCCATCTATGGTTTTGGACATGAGAAACTACTCAAAGATTTCATTGGAGGACTTCCAAAATGTATTCAAGGAGATGTAACCTCTTTCGATTCTCAATCAATTGAAGAGACCATTAAGATAACTCAAATATTCATGGCTCAAGTTGTGAAGAGGGAAAACATTATCGACAACAACAACAACAACAACAACGACGATAACCAAATCAACTACAACAAAAGGAAATGGGAATATGACCCAAGAGGTTATAATAACAACAACCAAAACCGTAACACTAACCATCACCAACAACAGAACAGATGACAAGAAGCCGCAGCGGTTTATGTTGTCTGCACCAACAAAGGGAAGAGCTTATGCTGGAAACTTACCAAGATGCTACCAATGCACGCTACATCATGATGGCCCATGTGGTATATGCTTTAGTTGTCGCAAAGTGGGGCACCTTACCAAGGACTGCAAAGGCAAAGGATATGTTGGAACTCAACCACTATGTAATCAATGTAAGTTTCATCACTCGGGTCTTTGCCCTGCCAAGTGCCACAAGTGCCAAAAGTTGGGACACCTGGCCATGGATTGTAGAGGTAAATCCGTAGTCACATGCTTCGGATGTGGGGAGCAAGGACACTATCGGAACCAATGTCCCCGGAACCAAGGTTAACAATTTGAAGGAGCTCATGGGAAAGCAAATATGTTATAAGGAGGAGAAGCTCAACAAGGTATCAACAACGCGAAAGACTGAAGAAGTTCGAGGAACTAATAGTCTTATCTTTCCTTATGTACTATGTCGTACTAAGTTTATGTCTTCCATCGTATCCAAATCTTTATAACTTAGGATGTATTACTGTTTGATAAACCACTTGTTGTAAAATATTCTCATCTATCGTACTTTATTTTCTTACGATTCGATATCACTTACGAGAATTTTAATTCCTTTTACTTTAACTACCATTTTAACGACACGGTTTAAATCCTTTTAAACATTGAGAGTTATAACAACTAAACCGAATGTCACATTATCGTTCCCTAATTATACATAGCCTAGCTAACTATGTCTAATTCTGGAGGGATCATGTTATGTTGGGAGCAGTTATTTATAAATCTTAGTGCAAGCAAAATTTTCACATCTTCCAAGTCAAAGTGTTACTCGTGGGAGATTCATCTAATATTCTTTTTACTATGATGTTTTATACACCCTTAATCATAGATAACCGTAACGACACCTCCTCATGTCTTCCCTCCTCGATATTCCTCATAAACTCAAATTCGATAGACTCAGTATTATATCATGCATCAAGACGGAGAAGTACATAAAGAAAGGTTGTTATGCTTTCTTAGCACATATAACCGAGAAGAAGTCGGAAGAGAAGCGACCTGAGGATGTACCAATTGTCCGAGAATTTCCTGAAGACTTACCAGGACTTCCACCGGCACGTCAAGTAGAATTTCATATTGACTTAGTGCCCGGAGCTGCACCAGTTGCACGAGCGCCTTATCGTCTAGCACCATCGGAGATGCAAGAGTTGTCTAACCAGTTGCAAGAACTTTTAGACAAAGGATTCATTAGGCCAATTTCCTCGCCTTGGGGAGCACCGGTCTTGTTTGTGGAGAAGAAAGATGGATCCTTCAGAATGTGTATAGATTATAGAGGGCTGAACAAGTTAATGGTGAAGAATCGTTACACCCCCTAAATCGACGACTTGTTCGATCAGTTGCAAGGCTCTAGTATTTACTCAAAGATTGACCTAAGGTCAGGTTACCATCAACTTAGAGTTCGGAGGTGGATATCCCAAACAGCGTTAGAACTCGTTATGGACATTATGAGTTTCAGTAATGCTTTTGGATTAACTAATGCATCTGCAGTATTCATGGATCTCATGAATAGGGTATGCAAACCGTATTTGGACAAGTTTGTTATAGTATTCATCGACGACATATTGATTTACTCAAAGAGCAAAGAAGAGCACGAAGGGCATTTAAGAACGATTTTAGGACTACTCAAGAATGAGAAGTTGTATGCCAAATTTTCGAAGTGTGATTTTTGGAACCGTAAAGTACAATTTCTTGGTCATGTCATTGATAGTCAAGGATTACAAGTTGATCCTGCAAAGATTGAAGCCGTAAAAGATTGGGCTACTCCAACAAATCCTACAGAAATCCGACAATTTCTAGGACTTGCCGGGTAATACCGAAGATTCATCGAAGGTTTTTCAAAGATAGCTAAAGCTTTGACCAAGTTGACACAAAAAAACAAGAAGTACGAATGGGGAAAGAAACAAGAAGCTGCTTTTCAGTTGTTGAAGCAAAAGCTTTGCGGTAATTGTGGCACTACCCGAAGGAATTGAGAACTTCGTTGTATACTGCGATGCTTCACATAAAGGGCTTGGAGCTGTTTTAATGCAAAACGAGAAGGTGATAGCTTATGCTTCTCGACAACTTAAGGTTCATAAGAAGAATTACACCACTCATGATCTTGAGTTAGGGGCCGTAGTTTTTGCACTCAAGATTTGGAGACACTACCTTTATGGTACAAAGTGCATAGTGTTTACGGACCACAAGAGTTTACAATATGTTCTTGATCAGAAGGAACTTAACATGAGTCAACGTCGTTGGTTGGAATTACCCAGCGATTATGATTGTGAAATCAAGTATCATCCGGGAAAAGCCAATGTTGTGGCTGATCCTCTTAGCCGGAAAGAAAGACCCAAACCTTTAAGAGTCCGATCATTAGGAATGACGATCAGTTCACCTTTACCATCAAAAATACTAGCGGCACAAATCGAGGCACTCAAGTAGGAAAACTGATCAAGTGAAAAGCTTTATGGTATGCCCGAAAATGCAAATGGCTTTGTAAAGAGAGCAGATGGAGTATTATTCTTCCAGGATAGAATGTGGGTACCGTTTTATGGCGGGATGCGAGAATTGATTATGCATGAGTCGCATAAGTCAAAGTATTCTATTCACCAGAGTTCTGATAAGATATATCGGATCTCAAGAAACTTTATTGGTGGTCGAACATGAAAGCGGAGATTGCCACGTACGTTAGCAAATGCCTTACTTGCTCTAAGCTAAAAGTCGAATATCAGAAACCTTCAGGATTACTCCAACCACCAGAAATTCCCCAATGGAAATGGGAACGCATTACAATGGACTTCATCACGAAACTTCCTAAGACATCAGGAGGTTACGACGCTATACGGGTAATCGTTGATCGTCTTACCAAATCAGCCCATTTCATACCAATTAGAGAGACTTATTCCATGGAACAACTCACTAGACTTTATGTCAAGGAAATAGTCTCAAGGCATGGAGCACCAATTTCCATCATTTCCGACAGAGATAGTCGATTCACTTCAAACTTCTGGAAATCATTACAAGATTCATTTGGAACCAAATTAGAAATGAGCACGATATCATCCACAAACCGATGGTCAAAGTGAAAGGACAATTCAAACATCAGAAGATATGCTGAGAGCATGTGTGATTGATTTTGGAAATGGTTGGGCTAACCATTTGCCATTGATCAAATTCTCGTACAACAATAGTTATCACACCAGTATAAAAGCGGCACCATTTGAAGCACTCTATGGTCGAAAGTGTCGATCACCTGTTTGTTGGGCCGAGGTTGGAGATGCACATCTCACTGGTCCAGAAATGGTACGGGAAACAACAGAAAAGACAGTTTAAGTCCGAGATAGACTCAGAACTGCCAGAAGCAGACATAAAAGTTGCGCAGATGTTAGACGCAAACCGTTAGAATTTCAAGTTGGCGACAAAGTGATGTTGAAAGTATCGCCTTGGAAAGGCGTGGTACGATTTGGAAAATGCGGGAAGTTGAACCCGAGGTACATTGGGCGATTCAAAATTTTGAACAGAGTCGGCCCTGTAGCATATCGACTTGATCTTCCATCAGAACTTGGTCACGTACACAACACGTTTCACGTTTCAAACCTGAAGAAATGTCTTTCAAACGAATCACTCATATTAAGTTTATATTTTTATACTCAAATTAAGTTTATAAAAATAATATTATGAGTTTACCCAGTGTTTTAAATTTATTTTGTATATAAATTGTTATATTTATATAATTACGACGGTTTTCTTAAATACTACACGATAATTATTATTTCATTCAAATTTTTCAAGAAATGTATTTTTATAATTTTTATGACCTCAATATATTTTATCTTGACCCATTAAAATTTATTTTTATCTAACGCTACCCTAAATACTCAAATGTGTATACAAGTTACCACATGTCTTCAATTAACTTACATATAATTACACTTATACATAATAAAAAAAATGTATTAAGAGGTGACTAACACCCCCTTGTCGACACAAGGGGGGTGAGTCATTTGGTTTCCTAAATATCTACTCAAGTTTAATGTATTATACTCTTACACTAAACACATACACTTCATTATTTCACAAAGTAAAAGATCAAACTCACTCATCTTCCTCTCCTCTTGCAACCGGCCAACCACAAGGACATAGAAGAGATCATCCAAAATTTTACAAGACAAGTTTTTAACACTCTAGTATCACTCTTGATTAAGGTTGTGCAATAAAAACCTTGGGTGATTAGGAAAAATCCTTTGTTCTCATAAACCTCATCAAGATAACTAGTAAGCATCCATATTCATGATCATGTTTCATATTTATTTTTATGTTCATTTCATTAAGCTTGAGTAAACATGCAAGTCATATGATGTTTATACCACTTTTTCATTGATTATAAGAGTTATATATATATTTAAGTCATCCTATAATTACTCCTTGTTATATATCACTCTTGGTGACGTCTAGGAACCCATGACACCCTAAGAAGGTGTATGGTAGGATTAAAATAGCTTCGGAGTTGTTTTGAATGGGTTGGAATAGGATTGGCGCGAGAAAAACACATTTCGACAAGTTTTCTAAAGGGTCTGTCCATATTTTTGAAATCTGGAAAATTCGACAGTAATTAAAAAAATTTGGCCTAGATATTTAGAAAATACACTTTAAAACGAAAACGTGGCCGCTTGAACGGATTAAAACGGAGCTATAACGAAGAAGTTATGAATTTTTCAAATTAGGCAACGAAAACTATAAATTCTGGAAATTTCAGCATGTTACGTCTAATTTGTACGAGTCAAAAATTGAGGCTTAGGCGTTATAAATTGTGTCGACTTATCAAAAATATATTAGTATACTTTGATACAAAGATAAGGACATATAAAACATAGAAAACGGATTCGTAACGATTAAATTATACACCTTTACAAAAAGTTGTCGTAACTTTATTATATAAGAAAAACTATTAAATTTCAAATAGACAAGTTTTACGGCAACAAGTGACCATGTTGAAGGTTGTTTTTAACATTGATGTAGAACTTTTCATAAAGTGATGTCTTCTAGTAAAAGTAAGTTCGCCAAGTATATTTTCCAAAATGTCCGACCGTTTGTCTAGCGGAGTTGTAATGAATTATATGTGGTTGCTTAAACTTTGCCGAAAACCACCCCTAAACGATATTTTGGACAAAAATACCATACTTTACCTATATTTTTCTTCAAGATCGAGACCTCTAGGATGAAAACTTAAACACTAAAACTTTGAGATAATGATACAAGCTTCCCAAAACCGTTGAGTTCGTTTCATAACGCTCGACGTGCACCATTTTACGACTAGCTTTTCGAGGCCGTTTAGTCACTTTCATGAAAATTTCAACAACATTATTTTACGACGAAAAGTTATAATTTCATAATAAATCACTAAATGATTATCATCGGATATCATTTCAACTTAAGTACATGTGGAGTAATTTAGATATGGTCAAGACGTTAAAAGATTATTTTTCGAAGAAAAGTATTATTTTCAAAACTTCATAAGTGGTATAAATATCATCCGAATTGCATGCATAACATTACATCATAACTTATTACGTATCATATCCTTCATTATAGGTCAAGTTTTGAGATTCACGCTACATTTCGGTGTACTCACTTTTGTCATCGCATCAATTCATCAAGTGAGTTTTCATAGCCCCGATTTATTTAAGTTTTTTTTTACTTTATTTCAAACCTACGGGGGAGAATACATTGCACATCATTTTTATTACGATACCAAGTATATCAAATTCATTACATTGCTTAAGTTACCTCATGCCAATAGAATGTCCCTATTATATAACATGAACCGTTAATTTCATAGAAGCGAGGGTGAGTGGATAGATCTATCGAGGGTGACTCCACTATCCGGGTTGGTGGATTCCAACTGGTTAAATGGATGCATTTCATTTAATATCATTATTTGAGTTGTCTGGCAAACACTCTGTTGGGGCGAACATCATGATCAGTCTAGTTTCGGTGTCATGGACTTATAGCAATTGTAACATTTTTGTGACATATTTGTTATACATAATTTATACTTGTGGTAGTCGTATTAAACATTTACCTAAACTCTATGAACTCACTCAACCATTGTGTTGACACTTTTAGAATTGTATTTTCAGGTAACTAAGACATTCGCATCATGGCACGAATAAGGAACCCTCATAGAGTCGCGGTGTCGACGCGTCTCATTGTATATTATGGCATTTCAAAACATCGTTTAGACTTGTAATAAACTTATTTTCCGCAAACTTTATCAACTTTTGGGACCTATCTTGTAACTCTGAATGTTTTAAATAAATATCAAACGATGTGTTTATAAAACGACACTTTAGGTCGTTCAATATAACTGTGATTGTGATGTTATGACAGTCAATCCCAAGGAATTCCATTCCGCTGGAAAACAGGTAAATTGGGGGTGTGACAGTTGGTGTCAAGGTCGAGAATCCTGGTGGGGGAGTATCTTCTCTTCCTTGATTCATGCCGTGAAAGTAGTAAGTGTGATTGACTAGTTATAAGTTTGGAATAACGAGACCCATTGTAGCGGGTCCCATGGATGGCGTCAGTGATTGTACAATAAATTGTACGACCAGGCCTTCAATTGTGATCGAAGGGTATGAGGGGTGTTATGCTTGCGCCAAAATTGTAGCCAATCTGCAATAAGAAATGGAAGACACTTCATTAAGTGATTGCGCAGGGGTTGGACCCTGCGAACCACCTCCGGCGTGCGAGTAAGTATGTGATATGTGTTGTAAGTAATGTTAAGAGTGTGAAATGTAGTGTTTAATGAACATACCATTGAAATGACTCTTCCAATCTATTTATAGGTATAAAAATAGGCTTGGAGAGTGTTTGTGCATGTTTCGGAGATCATGGGAGCGTCCCCTAATTTATGGTAACCGCTAGGGCTTCATCCCCACTCTCTTTGTCTTGGCGGGAAAGCTAAGGAGATAGTGGGAACGTAGGCAAGACGAAGTCAAGTTCTCCTTTGTCTTAGTATTTCCAAGGTCAGACCCCAAAGGGCTTAGGCCTTCGATTGGTGACTTCCCAATTGGTAACCATATCAATGATGAATGGTTTTACGCCATCGATGACTTAGGAAGATTGACTTAGTCCTTCGTCATGAAGATTTGACTGAGGCTGAAGGGGAGTCCTTTGACCTGATCGGAGGGTACGTTATCATGTGGGTTATCACCTTTCATATGATGAAAAGTGATGAGATTACGAACAAAAACACGAAGAAGGGGAGTAGACTACAAGGAAGCTAATAAAAAAGAGAGAAAAAAATCTCGCTTGATAGGAATCAAGTGAGTGGACCTAAACGAGATAGAAATCTAACTAGTTATTCTATTCCCCAGCAGCGGCGCAAAAACTTGATAGCAGGGTTCGGGGTCAAGAAAACCTCCTTTTCTACGAGCAAGCTGTTGGATCGTGTGTAGGGTTGATATGGTGATTCGGGAGGTCGGGGAAGATGAAAAAACATCATCTTCATGTTAGAGAGAGAAAATAGAGAGAGAAGGGAAATACTATTTGTTTTATTAATAAGGAAAGGTGAAAATACATAAAGAGTCTCACCCTCCTAGTGAAGTCTAGGAGGGTATTTATAGCCTAACACATACATAACTATTACACTATGACATAACTAGTCTATGTTTTTTGGCTAAATAAGATATATGATGTAATCCTGTAAATGTCGTTCCATTTACGTGTTAGGAGCAATCCCAACAATCTTCCCCCAATGGGACGACATAAGGGATTACTTACAACATTTCCTACAAGTACAAAAAATAAATAAAGAAAGGTCTTCATAAGCTCTTCAAATGCTGAGGATGATGACAGTTGACGCTCTTTGTATTCTTCTTGTACCTCGACTTGAGAACTATTTTCTTCACTTGTAGGCAAATGATGTAATATGCAAGAATTGGATTAACTTCCTCCCAATTAATGCTATATGTCTTTAGTAGCTTCTCCTTATACTTCGTTTTGGCGAAGTTTCTGAATCAGCTTCCCCCAAAACTTACAACCGTCTTCAGAAGATTCGAAACTTTGATGTAGTCGACATTTCTTCTAACTTTTGAAGTTTTCAGTACGCAGCGGAATTTGTAGATGAGCAGTAAACCACACCAGGTAAATCTGTCTTGTTATGTAATCACAGTTGTATAAAATGTGGAAAATCCATTTTGGGGGTGATAATGCTCAGATTGTACATGTTTTCAGTAGCGTTATGTATGCTTTTGTATATGTTATTTGGTTATATTTGTATGATTTTAGTACTTAATCGCATTAATAGACGTTTTTCTAGTATTTATAACCAAGTGCAGGGAAACGGAAGGAAAATTAAAAGAATGTTCAACAAAAGGAAGATTCCCATTTCAGTGAAGCATGTCAAGCACAAATCAGTATTTCAAGTACCATAGAAGACCAAGATGATTGATGAACCAAGCTCTACAAGTCAGAATAAAGTTAAAGGTCGATTTTTCGTCACTCAGGAAGACCAGCCGAATCGGTTGCAACCGCAACCGGATCGGATGGATGATGGTCAAAAAGTACCTGTCAAGTCGGACCAACCGATCGGTTGCCACCCTCAACCGATTCGTTTGGAGTAATGCTAAAAGACCAACCGGATCGGCTGGACCTTCGACCAATCCCGTTCGGAGACCTGTTTCTGCCAAATCTTCATCATTAAGCTTCCCCATTATATCCAAATGATTCTAGGTCCTTCCCTTGGTGTATTCTAGTCCCTTCCCAACTCCTTGGAGGCCAAGTTCAGCAATTAATACCCTAGGCCTTGGAACTAGTATAAATAGAGACATCTTGTGAGCATATGAGATACACACTTCAATACAACTCTGTCTGCTCATCAAACAAATCTCTTAGCTATCAAATTCGTCCTTAGAAGTCCAGGAAAGTTTCGAGTTCCAGAAGCACCACATTTAGAGGTCAAAATCCCAAGGATTCTACACCAATACTTTGGGAATCATTACTTCACCATTTGTAATCTTATTCCAAGCATTGTAAGACTCTTAATCATGTTTTCTAATGTTCAAAGTTCTGAGTTTAGGTTTATGTTTGCTATGAGTGGCTAGTTTCTTTATACACTTGCTTAAATAATGTTTTTAATTAAATTTCAAGTTGATTCTAAGATCCAATTGTGCTAAAGTTTGATAGTGACATTTGTTAATCAAGTTTGACTAGTTGATAGTAATTGTAGAGGTCAAAAGAACTTATTGTTATCCAACTAGTTATAATCATTTTGTCTATGGATGATTGTTTTTACTCATTATTCTTGATTAAACACAGAAACTAAGGTGTGGTTGTAATAAGAACGCTTTTTGATTATCAAGTTGGATTGATTGGAAAAATCTAAAAGGTCGTAGGATTAGTTGTTGACAATCAATTGTATCCTTTTGTCTATAATCGGTTACCTTTTGTATTGACCATTTCTTAAGAAAATTTGATAAAGCAAATGGATGTTTTTGTCTTTAAGTTTGTGAAAGTAAACCTATGAAACTTGAATTGATCTTGAATTGATTGGTTAAACTTAATGCTTGTTTTTATAAACTAAAATCTTGACGAAGGTTTAACTTGTAAGAACAATAGATTAGTATACCAACTAATTATCATAACCAACATGTTAAGAGGTTAACACAATCATACTAATCAAGGATAAGAAACTAGTTTAAGCAATTGTAGTTTTTAATCATCTGAATTTCATTATACCTATTTCGTTGTTATATGCTTTTGGATTGCCTTAGTTGATTTAGACTTGTTAATCAGATTCACTCAAATCCCTGTGAATGATCCTAACGCTGTGAAAGTAGAAACTGCTTACCTTTCCCCTTGGCGGACGATCAACCCATGTGGAGAACCAACCGAGCCGTAGCACCAACCCCTGGGAGTGCTATTGTTGATGTCAACCTTTGTGACAACTTCACCGTGAAGGGTCATCATCTTTCTATCATCAAAGACCGTCAATTCGATGGTCGTGCGCAGGCCGATCCACATAAACACATTGCCAAATTCATCAAAATTTGCGGCATGTTTCGTTAAGATGACACCGATGTCAATGCCATCAAACTCAAACTTTTCCCATCATCACTCACCGGATATGCTAAAGTATGGTACAATGAATTGACCCCAGGAATTATCAACACTTGGGAGGAGATGAGGCAAGCCTTTGTAAGCCGATTGTTGAAAACAATAGACCTTTATAGATCTTGAGCTTCGTAGATCGTTAGTATTGCCTGTGTAATCACAAACAAACTAAAAGAAAATCTCTACAACTTGTATTCTGTAGCGGAATATAAACACAAGTATGAAACGCTGATAACTAAGAACTTCTTTGATCCTCTATGGATCGTTATATTAAAAACTTGTTTAAGCACATGTACATAATTCATTCTATTGTGTTCCTTTTATAGACAAGGAACCCTAAACAAAACCCTAAACCGTTTCTCAAGAAACGTATAAACATAAAACTAAATAAGATATACACAATCACTTCCTAATAAAGCTCATGTATATCCAAACTAAATAAACTAAAACACGGAATAATAACTTCCGCAGAAACAAACTAAACTTCAGCAGAACCATGTCTTTGAGAATCCATACCCTTCGGCAGAATCCATTCAGAAGTAACAATAACATAATTCGTACTTCACATAATTCCCAACAATCCTCCCTAAACTGGAATTTGACTTGGTTAAGTTCCAGTTTCTTGATAGATCTTTAACCTTGCAGCTCAACATCATCAGCAAAGAATCAAATAAAATCATCTCTTTGATGAAGAAACTCGGAAACTCCATATCTTTGCAGCAACAAATGACAACATGTACATCAAAAAATTTTAGTTTCATACTATTCTCATCACATCCAGGTGTGTTAACTCTTGGGAGAGGTGAATCATTGAAAATAATAATGGATTTGATGTCTCTTTACCAATAGCCATCACTACTGGAGTAGCCATATGTTTAAGTTCAAAAACCATGGTACACTGATAACCATCTGATTTATTAGCAAACCAGCAACCATGAACGGATTTGAAATGTCTTTACTGTAGCCGCTTTGCTCAGGACTAGTCAATTCTTAAAATTGGTGAACTGATTACCAAATATAGTATTCCACTGCCTTTACCACAAGCCATATACATGTGAGCTAGTCAATTCTTGGATTCCAAAAAGGAATAAATCATGGTGAATTGAGAACCATACAACACTCAGCAATGAAGCATGGGTGGTTGCAAACCCTATGATTTTGAGCAAACCATTACAGCTATCAACAGATTTGAGGTGTCTTTAGCAAAGTTGTACCCTTTGGACTAGCTAACTCTTTGACATACACAAGATATATCTGGTGAGTTAATAACCAACAATAAAATACAACAAACCTGCAAGAAAAGTTAGTAAAAACAAAACATATACATATTTATTTTTTATTTTTTTTAACTAAGAAGAAAACAAAGAAACAAAAATTACAAATCACACAAATTACAAAATACCAGAATTATGATGAACTTCTATGTGCCATAAGCTGATTCTTAATTAATCTAACACATTGTTCTGCATGAAGATCATCATTGCCAACGGGATTAGGAGGTACTTCCAACTTCTGTGTAAGCATTCTTTCCATGAATAAAACTGACAACGGTTAAGTTTTATCCGAGAACATACACAAAATCATGCCACATTTCGTCTGAACAACATGAACACGTGACAGAGGATAGAATCTCCAACTCTCAATCTCCCATTTATGTGAATCCTTCCAAATAGAATACCCTTTACCATCTGGAGAATGAGAATCAAACAAGACTTGAAAATCACCCAATAAATATAAACCAGAACCCTGTGGTGAATGAATTGTATAATACTGAGTAACATGTTCATACAACATCTTCAAATCATGTCTATCCACCAAATGACATATTTCCTTCAAGAAGTTGAATTGTAAGAAGTATTATCTAATCGATAAATGAGTATTAAGCTTCCCAGCTGTCCAATTGATCAAGACAAACATGTGTTCCTTCAGGAAAAACATCAACAGTACCCACTTTAATAAAAGTTGACTCAGCAGCCTTGAGATCAAAAGAAATATTCTTAGAAAGACGTTTCCTTTTAGCCATACTTTTCTTCCTCCTACCAGCTTGCTTATCTTTCTCAATCTGTAGATCTACTTCCTTATTCAATAGATCACCCAAATTATCAATACTTGGCAAAGCTTCCGAAGAAACTAGAGAAGATTCAGCAGAAACAACCTTATTAGTGAAAGGATTAGCTTCAGAAGTTGTTTCAGTAGCAACAACTTGAGACATTACTTGAGGCAAAATAGCATCAAAATTATCCACTATATCAACTATTTTAGGTCTCGTTGCTCTAGAAACATCAGACATATTATCAATCCTTTCCACTGTAGAAGACGAAGTAGAACCATATGAAGAAAACTTCATAATCATATTATACTTTCTGATCAAATCATCATCAGATAACGCATGATTTGCTTCATTGACATACCAGCATTATAAATAGTAGAACTATGATTTTTCACAACTCTCCTCATATAAGCCCTCTTCTAAGCTACAGTCATTGGTTTGTCCCTTTTTGCTTTATGTCTTTGAGCAAAAATAGCTCTCCTCTTTGCATTCGCTTCTTGCTTCTTTTGATTGCCAAGAGCCACCATTTGATCCACAAAATTCGCACTATCAAAAGATGCTCCTAAAATAAGTTTTCCAAGATTAGGATCAGATGCACCTTGATTAGTATAGGCATCCCATTGATCATCAGTGATCTTAGGAAATAATGCATCAAGCTCTAGTTTTCTCTCTGAAGACAAATTAAAATCAGACTGAGCTTGAAGAAATTCAGCAACTACATGACTCTTCTGCATATTTTCATAATCAGCAAACATTCTAGCTTGTGCTTGATTTTCTTCTTCGGATACCAAACCTGAACCAATCATATCATCAATCACAGCTTCCTTTCCTATGTCAGAAGATTCCTCAGCAGAACCAATTTGAGAAATATGCATAGAATGAACTTCAGAAGGAACATCCAAAACAACATCAGAAGAAACATGTGGAGAGAATTCCTCAACATGTGTAGAAAAACTTCAGAAGAAGAATTCAACATAAAAATTCTCCCAGCCATAAAAACTGCATCATTATCTGCTGAAGGTGGAGAATTTGATTGTTCTGGTACAAATGAGGCTTGACCATGTTCAGAAACAACCTTCTCAAATAGAACATCGCAGCTTGCATCAACAACATTTGGGTCCTTTGAAATTTCAGTGGATACCTTATTCAGATATTGTCTTCTTCTTTTTCTAGCAAAGATAATAGGCTCCTTTCTCCTTGAAGATTCAGCAGTAATAGGAGAAGAAACATCAGATGTAAGAGCTGCATCAGCCAAGATTCCTAGTGATGCATGCTGAGTCTCTTCTTGCTCCTCTTCGGAAGAAACCAAAACTCTCTTTTTACCCCTTTTTCCAAGTAGTTCCTCCAAGTTCTTAACCTTAGTCTGCAATTCCGCAATCTTACCACCAAGAGTAGACTTGGTCTCTGTGAGCACCTTCTTGAGATCAGCCACCTCACCTGCATACTTATTCACTAGAGCATATATCGAGGTAAGTGTAATAGGGTCCTCAGCTCCACCAACTGATTGCTCAGTGGTAATGGGAACTTCATTGGACCTTTCAGTATTAATAGGAACATGCTCAAAATTAGGAAATCCTTCATCAAATTGATTCCTAATAGGACTAGGTGTGGGCAGTCTATCAGTATCAAACTGAACCTCATCAAGAGAAACTTGTGTAGGTAAAGCACTAGGACTAGGTGAAGGTGAAGGTATGAGTGGAGGTAAGTCAAGAGAAACATTAGATGCTTCAAGAAGAGTGAAGGGCCCTCATCAATAGTAATGAAGGATTACCATCATAGTATTGGAAGAAGGTAAAGTAACAACATTATCCTCATCGAACTTCATTCCCTGAGGCAACATAGCTACTAATAAAGGAAAATGTGTCCCCTCAAATTTAGTTCTCATTGAAGCAAATAGCTTAGCAGTTAACGCTCCTATGGGATAAAAAGGCTTGGACTTGTGTGGTAATGTCTAAAATTATCTGAAGAAACCTAGGGTACATCAAAAACTTATGCTTTTTCCTATCTATATTTTCAACCATATTATCAAAAATATACTTAGAGAAATTATAAGTCAAACCCTGAGAAAGACAAACAATACCACATCCCAAATTGTAGAAAATTGATCCCATCCTCCAGATTTATTACTCATACATTGAAGCACGGTATGAACCAAAAATCTCCACATAGGACACAACTGATTCTTCAACCACATATCTGTCCTTTCACCCTGATAACCAATAGCTCTTAATCCAGCAAGAATATCCACCGCATTAGAATGATAAACCCCATTTGCATCATCCAAACGAAGTTGTCTTCTTATCAACTCCTCTGTCACACTATACTCTGCTCCACAACGATAGCTACAATCTCTGTATCATTCCTCTTTTCGCAGCTTGCCCAAAATTGTTTGACCAACGATTTATAAATCACTTCAGGAGAATGCGTTAAAGCATAATGACTCTTGGACCTCTGTAAGAATTCTACCATTGGTCTATAAAAGTCATCACCCTTCGCCACGTTCCAGAAAGGCGACTTTATTATGATCATGCTTGAATTGAAGCCCATGAGAAAATTGAAAGTTAGGGTTAAGAATCACACAAGTGGAAGTGTTTTGAATGTGAGTAATGAGGAAAACTTTTAATGAGACGAAGATATGTAAACCGAGAATAAGTAGTATTTTCCCAATTTTGGTCAAATGTTGACCAGAAATGACGTGTATTACTACTTTTCCCAAATTAACTTTCAAATTCGCAGAAACACAAATCATTCTGAAGAATACTAATCGGTAGAAGACAGATCACGTATTCAGAAGCTTCAAGAAATATCTTTTACTGTTTCACCCACAAGCATTAAATCTCATTAAGTCTTGAAACTGTCTATAAAACAATCCCAATGCACACATAACTCTTCATCAAAAACCCCAAATAACATCACAAACCCTAATTGCATCAATGCTCCAAAATTAACCACAATAAACCATGAGAAGATCCTCCCCAATCACCCTTTCATCAGATGACAATACATCCTCCATAAGTAGTCTCGAAAGGTGGAAGAAGAACTATTTGTCAAGCAATCCAGGCAATGATGAAGACAACTCATCCATAAGTTCTTATGTATCACCTTATGAAGACTCAGATGAAGAAGCAACTTCAAAGAGAGTGAAAGAGCCTGTTCTCGCAGTTGTGAATGTGTCTTCCATTGCCGTTGATGATTCTGATGACTCCTGTAAGGAGAGAACATCTTACTCCCAACCTCCAGCACCTCAGCCTCAACGAAGGCCACGTGCTAGAAATCCGCCACTCCCTAAGGATAGAGAGGTGGTTCTAGCACTTCCTGCTTCATATCATGGTGCATCATCACATATCGTATAAAGGAAATGCTTAAGGATGGTGGAAGGGTTGCATTTTGGTTGAAATACGTAGATGAACCACAAAAACATATTATTTTTCTCCATCATCATGCGTGGTCATCGTCATCATCAACGTTTTCATCAATCCATCCACACCAAATTGATCCTTAGCTGCTTGTTAGTGTTGGTTATGCATATCCAGTCATCGAGATAGAATGAATGGGTGGTTATGCAAGACTTCACAAACGCATATCCAGCATCTAGTGTGAAAGATGCGAGCGATCATGCATATCCAACATCCTGTTAGATGTTGGATATAGATGATATCAACTAGGTTAGGATTAGGAGTTCATGTAAAGCACTTTCCTTGTAGTTGCATTTGATGTTGATTGTACTCTATAAGCTGTAAACTGTAAACTGTTTCTCGAATGAATGAATGAACAATTTGCTTTTATCTCAAAGTAGAAACAAATAACTCACTTCAAAGACTTTGAATTCAAAGAGAAACAAGCTTTAGAACTTTCTTGACCATATTCCAACTTAACAACCATGGTAAATTCCAACTGAATAACCAATCTGCAAATCATAACAAACACAGAGAAACACACAAAGCAAACAAAGACAAACAAACTATCATTACATTAGCTGGTTAGTGTTACAATAATCAAACAAATTTACATAAACCAATGCAAAGTATACACAAATCCTCCCCTGAGGCATATGCCTCCCTGAGGCCTATGCCTCCCCTTAAACTTTGCAGTTAAGGGTTAAGCATACCAATATGGACCACAAGGTGTTGAAACCTTGGTCCATCAAAAGCCTTTGTTAACAAATGTGCCACATTATCATCAGTGTGAATTTTAACCACTTTTATCAAATGTTTGTCATATGCATCTCTTATAAAGTGGTGCCGGATTTCAATATGTTTTGTTCGACTGTGAAAAACTGGATTTTTAACAATGCATATGGTACTTTGATTATCAATAAAAATTGTTGTGTTCATGAAATTATACCCATAATCCAACAATTGATTTTGAATCCAAAGAACTGTCCCGCGACAATAAATATGCGACAGCAGAACGTACTCTGCTTCAGTAGATGAGGTAGCCACAATAGGCTGTTTCTTGCATTGCCAAGAAATCAATCTCTTTCCAAGGAATTGGCAACCTCCTGTGGTGGACCTCCTATCCAGATTTGCACAAGCATAATCACTATCACTATATGCTTCCAGCTTAAATGGAGATTCCTTTGGGTACCAAAGGCCTAAATGAGGTTGGCCTTTGAGGTACTTAAAGATCTTCTTAACAACATTGAGATGGGAAGTTAGTGGAGTAACTTGATGTCGAGCACACACTTACAGGCAAAAGTCATATCGGTGTGTCTGTTAGATACATCAAATAACCAATCATAGATCTGTAAAGGTGTACATTCACTGGTGGATCTATTTCATTGTTGATTTTTGACTTTGGAGCTTCATACGGTGTAGTGGCAGTCCTCACAGTTTCCATTCCAAACTTCTTTGATATGTCCCTAACATATTTGTCCTGACTTATAAAGATACCATCAGGTTTCTGCTGAACTTGAAGACCCAAAAAGAAAGTCATTTCTCCCATGGCACTCATCTGAAACTCTCCCTTCATTAGCTCCTCAAACTCCCTGCACCAAGGTTCCTTTGTGGATCCAAAAATAATGTCATCCACATACACTTGCACAAGAATAATGTATGTGGAATTCTTCTTCAGGAAAAGTGTTTTATCTATGGCACCTCTTCGATATCCATGCTTCAACAGAAACGATGAAAGCCTAGCATACCAAGCTCGTGGTGCCTGATGTAGTCCATAGAGAGCTTTGACTACCTTGTAAACATGAGTAGGATGATCAGGATCTTCAAATCCTTTAGGTTGAGTGACATAAACCTCTTCTTCTATTTCACCATATAGGAAGGCCCCTTTAACATCCATTTGATATACCATAAATCCCATGTAGGATGCATAAGCCAAGAAATCATATGGCCTCAACTCTAGCAACAAGTGCAAACACTTCATCATAATCAATCCCTTCCTCTTGTCTATAACCCTGAGCAACCAATCTTGCTTTGTTTTTCATGACAACACCTCTTGCATCTCTCTTATTCTTCAAAATCCATTTAGTACCAATTGCATACTTGCCATCCGGTAGTGGTACCAATATCCAAACCTGCTGATTTTGAAATTGTTGCATCTCATCCTGCATTGCCTCAAGCCAACTTGAATCTTCAAGAGTTTGAGTAACACTGGTTGGTTCCACTTGAGAAAGAAAACAAGCAAACAGACAATGTTCATAGTCCGTGTGATTGTCTCTTTGCCGAGACATAAGAGAGAAATGCCACTTGACCATATTTAGAACTTGCCACATGGTACCCTTGTTCTTACAGTGCATTAGGATCACCAATAATATTGTGCATGAGTATTGTGAATCCTTTTAGTAGTAGTGGTGTTGACTTCAATGGAAGAATCAAGATTAGTCATAGTAGGTTCAAAATCGGTGTCATAAGAAGGTGAGGTGAAGATTCCAGCTTTGGGTTGATTATTACCAAGATCCGGGGTCTTGGAAACGAGTATAAGGATCTCCAAAGTCTGTGGACACTCGAGTAGAAATGGGAGTAGAAACAGCATAGCCTTCAGAAATGATAGGAAAACCGGATCATATTCAGTTGAATTGAGGTTTCCACTTATTGTTTCACTTGCACTCTCCTCAGCATTCCTTTCAGCATTTAGATTAGTTGCATACTCTTGTTTCTTCAGCCTAGCAAGATCCTCTGCATAATTGGACTCGTCTTCAGTCTCAGCAGAAGTAACTTTAGAAGTGTCACCTGGAAAATTGTTAGGGGAGAAAGAAGGCACTACAATGGGTTGCTCATCATCTTCAAACTCACTGTCAGAATCGGCATCCAGGGAATCTGCACTGTTAGTTGGAGACTCTTGAGTATCTGTTTGTTGGTTAGCCATATGTCTAGAATAACCCAAATAATCAGTTAAGTAATCAAGGTCAAAAGACCAAACATGACCCTGTCCTTGAACATTAGGCTTGTCTTCTAAAACCTCAGATTCAATGTCTCCTCAATCTTTTTAGCAGATAAATTGTAAACTCTGTACGCCTTACTATGAGCTGAATATCCCACAATGTAACCATCATCAGTCTTTTCATCAAATTTGCCCAATGGATCACTTGTAATCAGAATTGTCACTTGACACCCAAAAGGTTTAAGGTAATGAATAGTAGGAACTTTCCCATATAGAAGTTCATATGGTGTTTTGAAGTGTGGTCTAGTAATGGACACTCTATTTAGTACATAACAAGATGTGCCTACAGCTTCAGTCCAGAACATGGTGGGTAACTTAGAGTCTGCCAGCATTGTTGTGGGGTTCTTGGAGTGCTATAGTCCCTTTTGATTCCTTTAGACCTACAGAGTTCTATAAGTATAGCGTTCTTGAACTCTGTCCCATTATCACACCGAATTCCTTTAACCTTTTTGTTCAACTGATTCTCAATAAGGGTAATGAACTCTTTCAGCACTGGAGATGTTTCATCTTTGGTCCTTAGAAAGAATACCCAACAAAATTTGCTATAACCATCAGTGATCACTAGACAAAAATACTTTTGATCAATGCTTCGAACTTTAGTTGGACCAAACAGATCCATATGAAGCAACTGAAGAGGTTCAGAAATAATGCTCACAGCAGTCACAGCTTTGTATGAGGCTCTATGTTGCTTTCCTTTATTGCAGGCAACACAGTTATGATTATTAGTAAATACTTTGGAAGGAAGACCTTCAACAAGACCCAGTTTAGAGAGCTTGTTTATGGTCTTAAAGTTGACATGGGCCATCCTCCTATGCCATTTGGTAGACTCATCCAAAGATGCTTTAGCCACCAAACAAGTTAAGTCACCTTCTGGTTTAACATCAGTTAAGTTGAATGTATAGAGATTGTGATTCCGAGGAACTTTCAGTAGAATTGAAGTGTCTTCTAGGAGTTTATAGTCTCTTGATAGCACAAGACATTCATCCTCTGTGAAGAGTACTTTGTTCTTGGTGTCACAGATTTGTGAAACTGAGAACAAATTGAAGTGTTGGAGTTCCTTGACATAGTATACATTCTCAAAGTCCAGTTGAGGTGTTTTGATGGTCCCTTTCCCATTAATTCTTCCATCACTTCCTCTAAAGGTTACTTTGCCTCCTCCTTCAATTGATACAAAGTTATGCATCATATCCCTGTTTCCTGACATGCTTCTTGAACACCCACTATCAACAATGCCAACATCTTTATGCTTAAGAGGATGATTCTACAACAACAAAAATATACAAACTATTAGTACACTATTGAGGCTCAAGTCATTGCTGACTTGAACGTGCTTTGTGGATCATATGAGTTATGCCATGAAGATGTATAAGATCCACTATTGTTCTTGGGTTTCCATTGAAATTTAGGTCCCTTTTTATTCCAAGAACAACCTGCTGAGGACTTGACAGTAGTATCCCAGTATCCTGTCCCGTCAGTCATTGAGTCAACATATCCAAGCCAATAACCATTCTTAAAGTATGAACTTGTTGGTTGTACATATGGTCTTGCAACTGGTCTTTCCCAAGGAAAAGGAGAATTAGTTGCTTGTGGAACATAAGGGGGTATAGCATTAACATTGGTCCACATTGGTCTAGATGTCCTAGAATCACCACACCTATTCATTCTTTGTTCATGAAAATCACAATCCTTAATTAAATGAAATTTACTTCTACACACAAAACATGTCTTCTGTTTAGAAGATTTATTCAAACCAAAAGATGTTCTATTACAAGCAGAAGTATTCAAACCAAAACCATGAAAAGAATTGTTTTTAACAGTATTAGTATGCAAAGAATTAGAAAGCAAGTCTTCAGAGGCAACTGTCTTGGAAGATGATTCCTTGGCAGCAACTCTGACATGCTTATTGGTAGTCTTGGGTGCAGGCAGGGGTGTTGACTTGGGAAGGTCAGACTTGTCATTTGAATCACACTTTGTAGACCCTTGCTCGGAGGACTTGTCACTGTTAACACAAGAGACAAAGTCATTAGAAGAAGTATCAGGGTCTGGCAAGTCTTTGGAATTTTTGCCATAGAGATGGTGTGATCCATCAAAGTCATCAGAAAGGGTAAGGTCAACAGGCATAGGTATTCCTCTAATAGATCCACGTACAGCATGTAGGTCACCTTCTTTAACATAATTAGCTAAGCTTGCTGGTGTGGATTTACGTGTGTCATCTCTAGCTTCTAATCCTACATATTTCTTAAAGCCTAAACCTATCCCAGAATTTGGAGCTTGACTGCTATATAAATGACTAGCTAACTTTTTTCCATTTAATAACCATTCCTTATGCCTAGCAATTTCCTTATCTAGTTTCTCTTTTAGTTCTAGATTTTCTGACACTACATCTGCTCTCAACTTCTCAGAATATTTCAACTCATTCGTAGCACATTCAAGATCCCTTTCCAACACACTTATTTTTTCAGCATAAGATATTTGATTCTTCTGAAACCAAACCTTTTGTCTTTCTAGTGTTTTTAAAGCCTGTTTATAAGCTTCAACTTCTACAAAGTGTTCATTATATTTAGGTTTCAAAATATCATAAGCTTCTTTTAGTTCATTATACCGCTCACTACAACCAAACAAACAATTTTGTACCTGAGAGATGCCCATCAGGGAAATCTGATCATGCTTATCCTCTGAAGTACAATTATCCTGCTCATGATGCTTCCAGTCCACATTGCTATCAAGAGTGACCAAAGATGCTGATCCCTTTGAAGTTCCAGACTCTCTTTGATTCTGCTGATAAGTAGAGTATCTCGTCTCATCACCAGCTTTCCTGTCTTTGCACTCTCTGGAGAAGTGACCCATCTGTTGACAAGTGAAGCACTTGACCTTCCTTTTGTCAAACCTCGCTGGATCTCTTCCTTGGAATCCAAACCTTCTACCAGCTTTGCGCTCAAAATTCTTGATATCCATAGACAACATAGCCACCTGCCACTTCAGCTTCATCTCTTCCATCTCCAGTGGATCCACCTGTTCGAAATCCTCATAGGCAAGTTGCTGTTGAGGATCATAATCAGCAAAGAAGGATCCAAGCACATCTTCCATTATACCTCCAGATTTAGAAGTTGATGGAGTGGTAGTGTAAGATGATGATGAGTAAGTTGGACTTGGACCATGACTCATCGTAGGGGTAGAGGCTCCTATGAATGTTGTGTGACTTGCAGTAGATGATGATTTAAAAGGACTTCTTACATCATGTTCAAGAGCTTTAAGTTTGTTGTACAGGTCATCAAAAGTAAGCATATCCAAACCACCTTTTGCTTTTAAAGCAATGCTCACTTGTAGCCAGGATTGAGGTAAAGACCTCAAGAACTTAGAATTACAGTCATCATTATCTGGCTTTGCTGCAAGCTGATTTAACTGATTTACAATCTTGTGAAACTTGTCATAGCCCTTATGAATTCCTTCCTCTTCAGTGATTTGAAAGTCTTGAAACTGTTGTCTAAGCATGGACTTTCTCATTCTTCTAGACTCCTCATTCCCACCGAACTTAGCCTTAATAGCTAACCATATGTCCTTGGCATCTTCCACAAAGTGAAAATCACTTAAGTGATCCTCAGGAATAGCTTGAAGAAGAATGGTTCTAACCTTCGTTTCTCTCTGAACTGCCAGTAACTCATCAGCAGTTTTGGGAGGAACATGAGTCATCTTACTAGTAGCATCAGTGGTAGTTCTCTTCAAACTATTTCCCTTCAGCACTATCTCCCATAGATTCCAATCAATGTTGGAGATCCAGTTCTGCATTTTCATCGCCCAAAGGTCATACTCCTCCCTCTTAAGGTAAGGAAACTTAGCATTGCTGTTGGAGAGACTAAGATGTTGCAGATGGGTGGTGTTATGGTTGTTGGTGATATCAGCATCAACATCTGATCCAGGCATAGTGAGTTATGTGTTGGATGTATTGGTGTTTAGAAAAACCTGTCCTTAGTATCGTAGAGACTCTCACGAGGCTTTGATACCAATTGTTGAAAACAATAGACCTTTATAGATCTTGAGCTTCGTAGATCGTTAGTATTGCCTGTGTAATCACAAACAAACTAAAAGAAAATCTCTACAACTTGTATTCTGTAGCGGAATATAAACACAAGTATGAAACGCTGATAACTAAGAACTTCTTTGATCCTCTATGGATCGTTATATTAAAAACTTGTTTAAGCACACGTACATAATTCATTCTATTGTGTTCCTTTAATAGACAAGGAACCCTAAACAAAACCCTAAACCGTTTCTCAAGAAACGTATAAACATAAAACTAAATAAGATATACATAATCACTTCCTAATAAAGCTCATGTATATCCAAACTAAATAAACTAAACACGGAATAATAACTTCCGCAGAAACAAACTAAACTTCAGCAGAACCATGTCTTTAGCAGAATCCATACCCTTCGGCAAAATCCATTCAGCAGTAACAATAACATAATTCGTACTTCACATAATTCCCAACACCGATTCTTTCCACCTGCCATGTTTGATCGATTAATGGGAGAAATTCGTGCTTTCACACAAACCCCAATGAATCACTTGTCGAAGCTTGGCTTTGGATGAAAGATTTGCTTCGTAGTTGTCATGGACATGGACAATCCAAAGGAACCATTATCCAAATCTTTTACCATGGACTAGATGAAATCTCTCAAGGCATCCTTGATGCCGGAGGAATTTTTCTCTATAATACTGCTAACGATGGACACCAGTTACTCGAAGATCGAGTACTTCTCAAACTCGATTGGTCTAAAGATTCAAAAACCAAACTTCTTCGAAAAAACTTTTCTTTTGTCAAAAATACCGATACCTCAAAACTCATGGAGAAAATGGAAGTCTTAACCTCGAAAATCGACTAGCAATACAAAGATATCAAAGGAGAAATGAAGGAAATGCGAGACAGATGCAACAATTGTGGAGGAAATCACCCATCGTCTAAGTGCGACAATAAGCCCATGGGTGGACCTCACAAAAGAGAAGCGAATTATGTCCAAGAAGGATATCGTGAAGGAGGATATCATGGAGGAGGATATCGTGGTAATTATTACGGTAGAAATTCTTGAAATTCGCAAGACCGCCAACCAAGGGATAACAACCGTGATTCTCAACCTTGAACTGACAATCCACCTCCACAAAACTCTGACAAAAAGATGGAAGAATCCGAATTCGAAAAAACCTGCGAAATATTTAATCAAAAATCAATTTTTCTATCTCAAAGCCAAAGTTGAGCAGGGACAGAAAAATCATCAAGCATCTATCCAAGATCTTGAAAACAAATTTAAGAGATTTTCGGTCCAACATTCCTCTCGACCATCTGGTTCGTTACCAAGTAACACCCAATCCAACCCAAAACCATCAATCGATAAAACGTACCGTCCACCACAATCAAGAAATGAGCATATCAATGATGTCTTCACAAGAAGTGGTCTCTCGTACGATCCACCACCAAATCCGAACGAAAATACTCCTATCGCCCAAGATAGTGAGGAAGAAGCTGATGAAACCAACCCAACTGATTAGATAAAAATCAATAATAAGAAGTTTGTAGTATTTGGGTAACTCAAACGTGTTAGGTTTGAGCACCGAGATCGTTCCGAACGAGGGTTGAATGGAATTTTCAACTTACGCCGCGATTATCGGGATTTGAATGGGAAAAGGGGATAATTTGATGTTTTCTAAACTACGGGGCAAGGGAAGCATAAAAGGGAAATTACACTACGGGGAATCCTAAATACGCGAATAAAACTAAAATGCAATAAATGAAACGTAAATAAAATGCAACTACGTCTAATCTAAATCCAATATATGATCTAAAAATATTCTCTAACCTAAAATGATATTTGAAAACTATCTAAGAATTAAAACTAATTTTTAGGATTTTTCTGAAATTTATATGAATTAAAAACTAATTTCAAATTTTAAAAATAAAACTAAATAAATAAAAATTATGAAAACAAGTTGGAAAATTATGAAACTATTTTTCAAAATTCTAAAATAACTAAAAAGACTTTTCAAAACAAATTTTGTATTTTTATTATTATTTTTCTATTTTCTATGAATTAAAAACTATTTAAAATTAATTAAATGGCTAAAAATTACAAATTAAACTAGGAAAAATCTGGAAAAATTATTTTTTTGCTTTTTATATTTTTCTTAATCTGATAAAAATGAAAACTTATTTTTTTGAAGTTTTTCTGATTAATTTGCATTAAAAGTTAATTAAAAAGTCTTAAAAACTGATTTAAAATAAGAAAAATAGTAAACAATGATGGAAAAATATGAAAATTTCAATAAAATTCTAAAATAATATTCTAAATCTATGAAAAATGATAAATCCTATGCTAGTGAGCACGAATAAGGGGCTGTAGTGGAAAAGCTTATGAATAAGATAGACAAAATAAGCTACAAGCTTCCTAAGTGCACCAAATGAGAAAAGCTACTAGATAATGCTAAATCTACTTAATACTAACCTATTAAAACAGACCTAAACCTCTAGAGTGCAAGCTAAACTGAAATGACTTGATTGACTATTTAAAATGAAAACAGATTTTCCTACTAACTATAAGGTAAAACCACAGCTTATTCAGTGAACCAAACTGAAAACCAAAAGTTGAGAACTCAATATCACCAGCTAAGCAACAAGTGGACCAAGTTTTAGACAAAAGCAAGCTCAAATGAGGCTAATGCAAGGCCTGAGAAGAAGCTAATGGCACTCAGCTAATGCTGAGTGCTGAACAGGGCAAATCTGCTCTTTTGAAGAGCTGATTTAGTGCTTAAAATAATTTCCAAAAATTCCACAAAATTCACTTTTCAAAAGTAGACCAACTGAAGTTATTTGTCACAAAATTTCACTTGAATTGAACCAAAGATCAAGCTATGAAAAATCTATAAAGTTTGGTAAAAACCAGATTTGTTGTTTTGACTTTTAGACACAGATTTGAGATTTTGACTAAGATGAATTTCTATTGCTTCTAATTTAACCTATTTGATGTAATAAGCTAAAATGAAACCTAATTATGCTATCCTAATGATTTCTAAACTTATAACCAAGCTTATGTATACTTTAACTCAACTGATCTTAAACTAATGAATGGATAAATCTGATTTTGACTTTTTACCTATTACTGATGCAAATAGAATACCAATATAACTATATATAATCTAAGAGTGACTAATGAATCAAAGATTAACCAAAAGCTAAACCTCTAACTCAGCTTGCAGGCTTGTACCAAACACCACTTTAACAAACTACTATGCAACTACTCTAACTAATCCTCCTATTCTACACTTAATTTGAAACAATAGGTTAACTAACAATTAAATGATGCAATTTCACCAATCAACACAACCAAATAATCAATAAAATGAATAAGTAGATTGTAACAGATATGGATTTTTAAAACTCACTTGTGTCCTTAGCCACTATCGCTTGCCAAACAACACAAATAACCACTAACCTAAACCATTATCAACCCAAATCACATATAATCAACACAAATCCTCCACCATATCAGCAATACAGATCCATATTTCCTTTATGACTGCAGATTTAACTTTTGTTGACCACTATGAAATATTTGAGAGAGAGAGTTGAGTAGTGAGAGTTAACTAAAACAGATTTGATAAAAGCTCAAGTAACTGTTTGAAAATATAATAAGCTGAAATGAAAATAATAAAAAAGTGATTTAAATTTGCAGAGAATATAAGCTGAAATGAAAACTTGTATTAATTCAATTTGAGTACAAATGAAATTACAAATACTGGAATTAAACTATTTTATCGAAAACAAGTAAAGATTACTTAAAACTACACTCTACACTACTCCTACTCTACTTGGATTACAAAGGTGAAATAAGGGGTATTTATACAAGAGCTTGAGGCCAAGGAAGGATCCAGAAGGTTGAGTTGTGCTTTCTCTTGGACGTTTTGAGCCCTTGGATTAACTCTCCACCTCATCCCATCAATCTCAATCATTGGATCATGAATACCACGTCTCTTGGACCAATCACAAGGCAGGATTTGAGAGAATGACACACGGATTGCCAAGCTGGCATCCGTGTGTCAGTATGTGTTAGCAGAAAGTACTATTCTACCATTAATGATAGTGAATTTGGCCAATTGGCAGGAAGGGTATTCTAGGGTTCATGATATCTGGGTTTGTTTGGGGGTTCTGTTTTGGCGCGTTTGTTTATTTTATTTTATTTCGGTTTGTGATTTCATTGACCGGGTTAAAGGATGTTGACCTGGTGTTTTAGTGAAACCGGGTTTGGGTGTGGGTTGACCGGGTAAAAGGGGTACCGGTATTATCTTGGATTGGGCTTGGTTTTGTTATTTGGGCCAAGGGTTTAACATTTGGACTTAGGATAGATATTGGATCCAATATGTAGCATAAGGGCCAAAACTGCCAATTCTGAATTTTCAGGGGCCAAAGGTGTAAATTCTGAAAATATCTTCCAAGGGCCATTGTTGTCATTCTCAAATAATCCAAGGGCTGAAATTGCAACTTTTGAATCTTCAAGGGTCTATTCTGCTAAATACTCAAAGTAGAGGGACTGATTCTGAAAATTCTTTAATCTTGATCATATCTTTCAAACATCATCCTCTGAGAATAGAAATCTTCACAGATACAAAATTCTGACCTTCCGGCTCAGCTTTAGCACTCTTTATCTCTCGTGCTCGGGTTTTTGTCAGATTTGGATAACTTTTGCGTGTTTTATCATATCCATACCTGCACATGCATAAACTCAAGAAAATAACAAATATTAGCAATAAACGGCTCTTTCTTGGTTATTTTGGGTCTGATTTTATAAAGAAATGATATGTGTTTTAGCACATATCAAAATACCCCAGACGAGACCATTGTCGTGTCCCCACGCAATGCAATCAACTCACGCTTCTAAAACCAAGGATTTCAATCTCTTTCTACTAAACCTATGAAGAAGTAACAAAGATTCCTCAAAAGAGATTAAGAAAGCCTTAATTCTAAAAACGCCCCGTTTACCTTTTATTTCACATGTAGATATTACGATTAAGCACATTCCAATTATGAGTGACGGTTTGTTGAACTTTCATGTCGATCAATAACTCCAACATTTTTCAAACGACACGTTAGGATCACGGAATAGGAAACACAACATACCGTGAAGTAAACATACGGATAGAATACATCGTCCCTGATTTTTCACAAGCTCCCAAACTAAGCGTAAAATCGAAATCATTGTTAAATATGATTCTAGATGCTAACACTACCCATGGAAGTTACTTGTGTAATTACCTTTTGCTCCCATTTTCCTATTTTCCTCTAGATTTTTATTTTTGTGAGAAATGAATTTCTTCAAATTTCTCGTTTCGATAACTTTTATTCCGATAAAGATACAAAGCTAAGTCGCTAATTAGTTATCCATCTTCCCTCGAAAACCGTTGCACACAAGAATGAGGTCCACATCAAGGTCCTAATTTCGCACGATTTAGGGAGATATCTCCCGGATTCAAAGTTTGGCTTAACACTTATTTCAGCACATTTGCATTTTTGCAATTTAGGCCCTTGGTCTTTTCAACCGCTAACTCAACGGGATTACCGTTTTATCAGAAGTCTTATTATGACTTTGGATTTTCCTCAACCTTTTTAGAAGTCCATGACAACGGGGGTACCGTCGGATATAGAAAACTTTTATGGCTTTGGATTTTTCAACTTTAATACATCTGGGCTTTATTTCATGTTAATTTTTGTGCCAAACTCCGAATCCTACGGCTTTTATAACAATAGAAACAATAGCAGCAAACTATCAGGAATCAGTTGTCTATTACACCACAACACTGACAGTGCCTTGATGTGTACCCAACTCTCAGGGGCAAGGATTCTCTAAAGAAGATAAAAAACTAACTATCGCCAAAAACTCGACATCTCTAATTATTATTAGACAGATATGGGGTGAGACAGTTTTGTGGGAACAAAAAGCCATAAGTACCTTCGATGGGCTCTAAAGAGAACCAACTACTCCACGCTTAGCATCTAAACTCATAAGTAACTCTATCATTCCTCGATCTCTGCAAATTTAAAATCCCAAATAATGAGATCCGCGGATGCTTTGCCGATAATTTTTGATTATCTATGGTTAAGGGAACAAGCTAGGGCTCAACACGCCCGGTCAAGTCAGAATTCCATTCCTACTCTCACCAGCGGAAAGTCAACAAGGTGTCAGAACATATATTAACTTAGCAAATGCTTCGTCAAATAATCTCAAGTCTCGCATTTTTAATATCACTTATAAGAAACTAGCGAATTCTTGTTTAAGCTTCGCATATTTAAAATCACTTAGGGAGACTTGCAAATTCTTGGCCTTGTGAGCTAGAATCGCATTTTATAACCTCTTGTCTAAGCAATTAGCTAAGGCTATTTCAAGAAAAACACATATTTAAAGAAACTTCTAAGAAACTCGCAAAGACTTTTCGATCATAAAACTAGCAAAAGCTTACAAAATTTTTAAAATTTTTCACTTTTTAGCACAAATTTTCATTTTCTAAGGAAAAACGGGGTTGCAAGAGTTCACGACAAAAATAAGCAAGTGCGGTCAAATCAAATCGAAGATTACCCTACCCTAGACTAGAACGAAACATTGTCCTCAATGTTTAAAGGTAAGGGTATCAATGAAAATCTAAAAGCCGTTTATTAAGTATGCTAGAAGATAAACGTTAGTCGATAAGATTAGGATATCAGATTTCCATCAGCATCGATCATGAAACTCGAGTAGAGAAAAGACAAACTTCGAGCACGACAGTCTTCATATCAGGAAAATCCTACACACAACATCACAAACAACCAAAACACGAGAAATCGAAGAGGCTAACCCCTTCACGTCACTTATTAGAAAAAAAATAGAAAGAAGATAGAGATAAGCATGGGGTGCCTCCCACGAAGCGCTACTGTTTTTCTTCACCGAGTCGCTAGCCTGACTCATCCCCGAATTCATTTGTCCTTGGGGAAGAAAATGGTAGAGATACCAGGGTCAAAGTTGGTGTCCTCATTCCTGAAAGAATGAGACTGGGCGGGATGGGTAGAGAAGAAAGTGTCGGGCTGCAGCACATAAGGTATATCATGAAAGAATGATCCATCATCCGGCGGTTTAGCGGGTGGACGAAGGAATGACGGATCACAATGAGAAAACTCCAAGAAAGACGGGAGCTTAGGGTAAGATATCATACGTGTAGGCTCAATAACGAAGGCATCCAACGGAGGATCCTTATCTCGAACAACCGGTTTAACAAAAAGCTCATCTATGAATATCCCAGGTTTAAAGATTTTGTCTTCACATGTAGGCTCATCGGGATAAGTGAGGGTCGACTCAACAGAAAAAGGAGAATCATCATCAAGTAATAACATATCCCCCTCGGGGTCATGCATAGCATCCTCAATACCCGGTGGTATCAAGTCATCAATAGCATCTTCAATGATCGGGTCATTCGTCGGAGTATCGGAAATCTCATTCAAAATTTTGCTCATCTCAATATCAAAGTAGAATTGCTCAAGGATTGGAGGATAAACATCGTCAATAGTGGGATTGCTACTAATCTCTTTATCAAATCGGAAAGTATCAAGCTCGGGAGAGAAATCACTATCTTTAATGGAGATATGAGGCGAACTCGAATTATCGTTTAAGGCTTCAATCTTAGAAATGAGAAGATGAACATTTAACAATGTTTTTCGTAATGCTTCATCCTCGATCTCAATATCATCGGGCTCAATCTCTTCATTTTCTGGCTCAAAATTGTTTTCTTCTTCGATGTTGACGGGCTCAGAAGGTAAATCATCGACAAAGTCGATGTCTCCATAAGAATCATTATCGGAATCGGAATCGGAGAACATCTCATTGTGATCATTCGAAATATCAAGAGAAGGCTCATCACAAATATCATCAACAACCCCAGACTCTCTTGGGATTGGGACAAGGATCTCAACATTAGACACTTCCGTTTCCGGAATAGTACTAAGATGCTCATCCCCCATTATGAGAGAGTCAACGGGTTCAATAATGTTTGAAGAAATATGATCATCGACCTCTTCCAAAGCGACGTCACTTCTCTCAACCGGCGTGAGTGAAGGGAAAGGGTCGGAAATGAAAGGCTCAGAAACGGTAGAGGGATTGTATTCTGAAGATTCCAGAGGTGGGACAAGTGGTGTGCTCTTAGAGCTAGCAATTTCCACCACTTCCGTTGTGGTCTTCGGTTCTTTCTGTTTAGTGATCATTTTAAGCTCATAATTTCGTTCTGTTTTGTTGTAACTCGACGAACTCGTAACAGTGAATCGTGAAAGATAAGGATCGATTCTAGAATTCTTCGGATGAGAGTCGAGAGTACAAACGGGAGTCACCTCGGGTTCAGAAATATGTTCCATCTCTCTTACCGGAGAGGAAGTAGGAATTGAGGGTGCATCAAGCTTATATTTCAAAATTTTCGACAAGGCTTCAAATTTTTCAACGTTGTTAAGAAAAACACGACGTTCAAAGAAATCATCTCCGTAACCCTCGGTGGGTTCTTCGGGTAGCTCTGGAATAGTGTGATTGACTTCCATAACTTGAACGGGTTCTACATTAATACTTTGTCGAGCTTGAATCAAACTTAAGAGTGTTCTACACATACTTTCAATGTTGTTTTGATGTTGCTCAAATCTTTCTTTAAAATCGATGGAAACGTCCTCGATAACCCCGGTGGGTTCTTCCAAAGGGCAACACATACAAGATTCGAGATAAAATCCACACCCTTTGCAAAAACAACGTTCACAAAGTGAATCATCTTTTAACACATCTCTACAATTAAAGCAATAAGGTTGATAGAAATTTTGAGACTCCTTGAGAATTAATCATAAATGAGGGATAAAAGGAAAGAATTATCAAATCAAAGGGTAAAGAAGAATATTTTTGGGTTTTTAAAACAAATTTTGAAAAGGAAAATCTTTTTGGGTTTTTATAATTAAGAAAATTTTGAAAACACAATCTTTTTGTAACCTTCACGTCAACCGGTGCTCGGTAGCTCTCAAAAGAACGCGTAGCGGAGCGGGAACGAAGAGTGGATCGTTCTTCTGTCTGCAATTTAATGTCAAGACTTTCCTTATACCCCATGTACAGGTTGTACTTCTGAGGTGAGCCGACGTAACAATTGACGTTTCGGTTTCTTTTGTTATTTTTTTACTTTTTATGGTTTTGTAAACACTCTAGGAAGAATGTTTTGGTGTTTTTAGATGTTTTTGGGTTTTTCAAAAATTATATATATACAAACGGTAACTTCACTCGGGGAAGGATCTTCAAATGCACGTGATTCGAGACGGAATACGAAAACTCGCTACAAGCCCTCCCTGGCAGCGGCGCCAAAAATTTATTAGATAAAAATCAATAATAAGAAGTTTGTAGTATATGGGTAACTCAAACGTGTTAGGTTTGAGCACCGAGATCGTTCCGAACGAGGGTTGAATGGAATTTTCAACTTACGCCGCGATTATCGGGATTTGAATGGGAAAAGGGGATAATTTGATGTTTTCTAAACTACGGGGCAAGGGAAGCATAAAAGGGAAATTACACTACGGGGAATCCTAAATACGCGAATAAAACTAAAATGCAATAAATGAAACGTAAATAAAATGCAACTACGTCTAATCTAAATCTTAAATATGATCTACAAATATTCTCTAACCTAAAATGATATTTGAAAACTATCTATGAATTAAAACTAATTTTTAGGATTTTTCTAAAATTTATATGAATTAAAAACTAATTTCTAATTTTAAAAATAAAACTAAATAACTAAAAATTATGAAAACAAGTTGGAAAATTATGAAACTATTTTTCAAAATTCTAAAATAACTAAAAAGACTTTTCAAAACAAATTTTGGATTTTTATTATTATTTTTCTATTTTCTATGAATTAAAAACTATTTAAAACTAATTAAATGGCTAAAAATTATAAAATTAAACTAGGAAAAATCTGGAAAAATTATTTTTTTTCTTTTTATATTTTTCTTAATCTGATAAAAATGAAAACTTATTTTTTTGAAGTTTTTATGATTAATTTGCATTAAAAGTTAATTAAAAAGTCTTAAAAACTGATTTAAAATAAGAAAAATAGTAAACAATGATGGAAAAATATGAAAATTTCAATAAAATTCTAAAATAATATTCTAAATCTATGAAAAATGATAAATCCTATGCTAGTGAGCACGAATAAGGGGCTGTAGTGGAAAAGCTTATGAATAAGCTAGACAAAATAAGCTACAAGCTTCCTAAGTGCACCAAATGAGAAAAGCTACTAGATAATGCTGAAATGACTTGATTGACTATTTAAAATGAAAACAGATTTTCTTACTAACTATAAGCTAAAACCACAACTTATTCAGTGAACCAAACTGAAAACCAAAAGTTGAGAACTCAAGATCACCAGCTAAGCAACAAGTGGACCAAGTTTTAGACAAAAGCAAGCTCAAATGAGGCTAATGCAAGGCCTGAGAAGAAGCTAATGGCACTCAGCTAATGTTGAGTGCTGAAGAGGGCAAATCAGCTCTTTTGAAGAGCTGATTTAGTACTTAAAATAATTTCCAAAAATTCCACAAAATTCACTTTTTTAAAAGTAGACCAACTGAAGTTATTTGTCACAAAATTTCACTTGAATTGAACCAAAGATGAAGCTATGAAAAATCTATAAAGTTTGGAAAAAACCAGATTTGCTGTTTTGACTTTTAGACACAGATTTGAGATTTTGACCAAAATGAATTTCTATTGCTTCTAATTTAACCTATTTGATGTAATAAGCTAAAATGAAACCTAATTATGCTATCCTAATGATTTCTAAACTTATAACCAAGCTTATGTATACTTTAACTCAACTGATCTTAAACTAATGAATGGATAAATCTGATTTTGACTTTTTACCTATTACTGATGCAAATAGAATACCAATATGACTATATATAATCTAAGAGTGACTAATGAATCAAAGCTTAACCAAAAGCTAAACCTCTAACTCAGCTTGCACGCTTGTACCAAACACCACTTTAACAAACTACTATGCAACTACTCTAACTAATCCTCCTATTCTAACACTTAATTTGAAACAGTAGGTTAACTAACAACTAACTGATGCAATTTCACCAATCAACACAACCAAATAATCAATAAACTGAATAAGTAGATTGTAACAGATATGGATTTTTAAAACTCACTTGTGTCCTTAGCCACTATGGCTTGCCAAAAAACACAAGTAACCACTAACCTAAACCATTATCAACCCAAATCACATATAATCAACACAAATCCTCCACCATATCAGCAATACAGATCCATATTTCCTTTATGACTGCAGATTTAACTTTTGTTGACCACTATGAAATATTTGAGAGAGAGAGTTGAGTAGTGAGAGTTAACTAAAACAGATTTGATAAAAGCTCAAGTAACTGTTGGAAATTATAATAAGCTGAAATGAAAATAATAAAAAACTGATTTGAATTTGCAGAGAATATAAGCTGAAATGAAAACTTGTATTAATTCAATTTGAGTACAAATGAAATTACAAATACTGGAATTAAACTATTTTATCGAAAACAAGTAAAGATTACTTAAAACTACACTCTACACTACTCCTACTCTACTTGGATTACAAAGGTGAAATAAGGGGTATTTATACACGAGCTTGAGGCCGAGGAAGGATCCAGAAGGTTGAGTTGTTCTTTCTCTTGGACGTTTTGAGCCCTTAGATTAACTCTCCACCTCATCCCATCAATCTCAATCATTGGATCATGAATACCACGTCTCTTGGACCAATCACAAGGCAGGATTTGAGAGAATGACACACGGATTGCCAAGCTGGCATCTGTGTGTCAGTATGTGTCAGCAGAAAGTGCTATTCTACCCTTAATGATTGTGAATTTGGCCAATTGGGAGGAAGGGTACTCTAGGGTTCATGATATCTGGGTTTGTTTGGGGGTTCTGTTTTGGCGCGTTTGTTTATTTTATTTTATTTCGGTTTGTGATTTCATTGACCGGGTTAAAGGATGTTGACCTGGTGTTTAAGTGAAACCGGGTTTGGGTGTGGGTTGACCGGGAAAAAGGGGTACCGGGTATTATCTTGGATTGGGCTTGGTTTTGTTATTTGGGCCAAGAGTTTAACATTTGGACTTAGGATAGATATTGGATCCAATATGTAGCATAAGGGCCAAAACTGCCAATTCTGAATTTTCAGGGGCCAAAGGTGTAAATTCTGAAAATATCTTCCAAGGGCCATTGTTGTCATTCTCAAATAATCCAAGGGCTGAAATTGCAACTTTTGAATCTTCAAGGGTCTATTCTGCCAAATACTCAAAGTAGAGGGACTGATTCTGACAATTCTTTAATCTTGATCATATCTTTCAAACATCATCCTCTGAGAATAGAAATCTTCACGGATACAAAATTCTGACCTTCCGGCTCAGCTTTAGCACTCTTTATCTCTCGTGCTCGGGTTTTTGTCAGATTTGGCTATCTTTTGCGTGTTTTATCATATCCGTACCTGCACATGCATAAACTCAAGAAAACAACAAATATTAGCAATAAACGGCTCTTTCTTGGTTATTTTGGGTCTGATTTTATAAAGAAATGATATGTGTTTTAGCACATATCACCAACTCAAACCACCAAAAAATAAAACCATCCCATTTGTCAAGGCATACACACCAAAATTTCCGTATCCTCAACGCCTTAAGAATGATACGTGTACAACGCGCGTTCGGGGTCAAAGAAACTTACTTTTTGTCGAGCAAGTTTTTCAACACCCTAGGCAGTGAACCTAATCGTTGTAGTTTAGTATTAGGGTAAGCCTCGAGAATTGATATCGTTCTCTAGGGGAATAGGAATGCTAGTGAGAAATTACTACGCTAAGGTTGGGGTTGAGGAAGATTATTTTTTTATCTTTTTATATTTTTTAGGAAATGGAAAGGTACAAATCTCGGGGTTTAGATTTGGGGGTTTGTATTTCTACCGATTACTCTACTTATCTAATTATCTAAACTAAGGTGAGTGTAGGCTATGTCTATTGTTGTGTGCTCTTATGATGATTAAAAATGTGTTTACTTAGATGTTATTACTCCCTAGTTATCTCCTATTGATGGTTGAATTGTCACGTCCTTATTCTTAACGCGTTGTATTTCTAAGGTCGTAGGGTATGCGTTTATCCCTAACTCTTTGAAGCTACCTTAGGTTAATGAATACGAAATCTCTAGGATTCATAAACTTAACACTAAGGTTATCTTTGGATATTTAGCCTACAATTCCACTAGTAACTATAAGCTAAGGTTCAACAAAGACTAATCAAGCATTAATAACACAACGGATGACCTATCACAATACTAGGTCAATAACAATTAAGATAAGAGACAACTAATCAATATTCAATACCTAGGTTTCATATATCTAAGCAAACACACAAGTAAATTAGCCGGACAAGGAGAACATGCAAGCATACACACAAACAATTGAAGACATAATTGAATTAATGAAGTAAAACACTTATCTTCTTGTAAAATAGGGTATGGAACCCTAAGATACTGCACAAGACAACCTTGGTTCGGTTTAGGTTTTTACTCCACAAAACTACCTCTCCAAAAACTGAAAAATTCGGATTCTATATACAGTGTTACAATATGCGACGGCGTCACTCTTTAATTGTGACGCCGTCAGGTCGCCGCCATTAGGGTTTCGTCTTGGCCACGTCAACTCTGTGACGGCGTCACCTTATGCTCGTGACGCCGTCGGCTTCAATCTTTGACGCCGTCTGGATCCAAATCTAGGCCGTTTGAGTTGCGACGCCCTACTCTTATAAACTTGATGCCGTCACTTGTAAATTAGCAATTTGCTCTCTGAGTCATCTCAAGATGTGTCGTGACGGCATCGCATGTAAGCAGTGACGCCGTCCCCTTTCAATTCCAGCAGCTTGAGTGTCTCGATTCTTGATTTTGGCCATTTTCTTCGTATATTCTGTGACAACCCGAACTTTCAGGTCATTTCTTGACACAATTTATGCCTCATTATTTCAACATTTATCGTAAACTTGGTTTACGTGTTCCAAATTCGCGTAACCTTTATGGTTTAGCGGCGAATTCATGATCATAACATCACGTACATTTCATATGGACTAAGATTAGTCTACATTTCATTGACATCATTTGCATCATGATAATTCATTCATGACATTTTCATTTCACTTTAAACGCGTAATTTTTATATTAAATAAACTTTATCGCGTGAGTTATTATTTTAACATTTAATCCGTTACTTTCAAAAATGATCCCGATGTATTTTTAAACTTACATTTAATTTATAAAAACTATATTTTTAGTTTTCCTAGTGTTTCAAATTTATTTGGTATATAAATCGTTAAAGTTAAATTATTACGTCGTTTTTCTTAAAAATTGTACGATAATTATTTTATCACTCAAAATTCACAAGGAATGTATTTTTACAATTTTTATTATATCATTACATTCTATTTTGACCTATTAAAAACTTACTTGTACCAAAAATCTACCATTTACCTTTACAAGTTACATTTTCCTACATAGTACTTACACTTTCTTACAAATTGCTACAAGTAATTACATAATACAAAAAAAAAAAAAAAAGATATCCTTGTGAGACATAATCCCAAAAATCCGGTCCTAGTGGTAGTAATAAATGTCTAGGTGAAAATTTTCTTTGATTTCATACATCTACACTCCAAGTTACCAAAAATTCAACTCATTCATTCATTCCAAAAGTTTCAAGTCTAGAAAAGTTATTTATTCTCTCTTGCTTCATCCTCAAAACCGGTTATACATCAAGGATTCAAGGGGATCAAAATTTTTGCTTGATCAAGTGTTTAAACAATCTAGTTTATATCCTTTTTATGGTTTTGAAATAAAAACCAAGGATATTTAAGTTAATCCTTGTTACCTACACCTCTTCATTATCACTAGTAAGCATGTTTTTATCATTTTCATGTTTCCTTTTCATTTTCATATGTTTCTTTTCATTTTTGGAGCTTATATGCATGTTATGTGATTTATACCATTTATTTCATGATTTATTGAGTTATATTACATATTGGTCATCCTATAAATATTCCCATGGTATTCTTTGGTCTTGATGGTGATTAGGAACCCATGACACCCTAAGAAGGTGTATGGTAGGATTAGATTAGTTTTGGAGTTGATTTGAAGGGATTAGAATAGGTTTTGTCCGAGAAAAACTATTTTCGATAACTATATTTTATGTTCTGTCCTTGTTTTGCAATTCTGGAAAATCCGACAGTAGGCACGACTTTTTGGCTTTGATTTTTAGAAAATATACTTTAAAACGAATCCGTGGCCGCTTGAACGGATAAAAACGGACTTATAACGAAGTCGTGGTGAATTTTTAAAGTTGACGACGAAATATATATGTTTTCTGAAAATTTCAGCAACATGTTTTTACTTTAATCGAGTCAAAAACGAGCCTTAAGCTTCACAAATTATTTCGACTTCTCAAAAATATATTAGTTTACTTCAATACGAAGCTAAGGACATATTAAACGTAGAAAACGGATTTGAAACGACAAAGATATGCACTTTTTCATAAACTTGCCGTAACAAATTTTCTGCACTCAATTAGCCAAAAACCACCAACTTTAACCCTTATTATCTTTATGTCCGAGACCTTTTGGACAAAAACTCCTGAACTGAAACTTTTAGATATCGATACAAACTTTCCAAAACAGTCGAGTTCGTTCTCTAACGATCGACGTACACTGTTTTACGACTATTTTTCCAAAGCCATTTTTGTTAAATTCATGATTTTTCCGACGACATTGTTTTGCGACGAAAAGTGGTAATTTCTCTAAAAATCATTATAAAACCATTGTAGGATGACATTTTGACGTAAAAACATGTAAAGTGATTTTTGTTTGGTCAAGGCGTCAAAAGAGTATTTTTCGACGTCGAGTAATATTTTCAAAACTCGTAAATGGTATAAATAACATATCAAGTGCATGCATAACATTACATTGCAACTCATGACATATCATATCATTGATAATAGGTCAAGATTAACGTATCACATTACATCTCGGTGTACTCACTTTTGTCTTCGCATCATTTCACCAAGTGAGTTTTCATAGCCCCACTTTTAATTGTTTTTATACTACTTTTGGGGGAGATACATGCTCAATTATTTTCATAACTATCATGATTGTTTGAAACTATATGTTTATCCGAACTGAATGCTTAGTCATGCATAGTAACAGTTTTGCCACACTTAGAACTTCCATATTATATTCATGTACTGGGTACAATCATGGGCTAACGGACTTGGTATATTCATTGGTCTAACGGTCTTGGTATATTCATTGGTCTAACGGACTTGGTATACGATTATGAACTAATGGTCTTGGAACGATTTGAACATACACTATATACATATTGGCAATGGGTTGTGAACACACAGGTTGCAAGTTTTGTATGGGCGGGACTTGGAACTGAGTGGATTCACAATGCCTTTGCTGCATAAACGATTTCGATACATTGAGCCATGCACTATTATGTGAATTCATTTGACATCATGCACTTGAACATTAACTATACATATTCTGGCAGTGGGTTGTGAACACACAGGTTGCAAGTTTTGTATGGGCGGGACTTGGAACTGAGTGGATTTACAATGCCTTTGCTACATAATCGAGTTTGATAGTCTTTACATTTCAACGATTTACAATGCCGTTGCTGCATAAACGATTTCGAAAGGCTTTACATTTCAAAACAAACTCTATGAACTCACTCAACTTTTGTGTTGACACTTTTAGCATGTTTTATCTCAGGTATCTAAGGCATTCACTTCATGGCATGCATTTGGACACCTCATGGAGTCGTGGTGACGACGCGTCTCACTTGGGTTTTACGTACTTTAAAACATCGTTTGAATTGTAACAAACTTATTTCCGCACAAGTTGATTTTCATTTGAGACCTACTTTGTAAACTCTGATTATTTTATTAAATCAAACGATGTATTTTCCAAACGACACTTTAGGTCGTTCAATATAACTGTGATTGTGATGCTATGACAGTCAATCCCCAGGAATTCCATTCCGCTGCAAAACAGGTAATTTGGGGGTGTGACAGATTGGCATCAGAGCTTCAGTTATAGAGAACTAGGTTGCATCATTGACCCTAGACTATAACTACATTATCATAGCATCTCATCATTTCATCACAAGTACATGTTCACTTCACATGCGGTCATTATGTACATTTTTCGAGTTATTCACTTTCATTTCACATCGATTGTCACATGGATGCCCTTAAATGCCCATCCCATTATCTTTTCCCCATACTCTAACGTGGAGAATTCCTTGTCATTCCCTATCACAGTTTTTATATCAGCTGATTCATCATCGATAACGACGAATGCCGAGATGAACCTTTAAGTAGGGCGAAGTCACTCTCACTCCTTTGTTTCACCACTAACATGTCGAGTTACACGTTATTCACACACTAAGTCACTAAACCATCATACATTTGAAGCACTTACGACATCTCATAACCCATTTCGTAGGAAACCGTCGATTATTTTGAAAGATAACCTCAAACTTATCATCTCTAATCACATCTCTTTAGAGCGCTTATTATTAACATCGGATTTTGCTACGTCTCACATTTTCTCTTGTTTTGGAGAAGATATGGCACCGAAGAAAGCTACAGTTGAAATGACCCAAGCGGCTATTCAGAAGTTAGTAAATGATAGCATTGCAAATGCTCTAAGAGTTGAAAGGGAAACGGTGGCTGCTGCTGTTGCTGAGGCCACGGCTGCTGCTGAAGCCGCTAGACTAGCTGCTGCTACTGGTAATGCAGGAGGATCTGGGGTTAAGAAATGTTCATACAAAGATTTCAAAAGTGGCGAACCCACCAAGTTTAGAGGGACTGAAGGAGCCACTGCCATGGTTAGATGGTTCGAGAAATTGGAGTCCGTGTTTTTGTTATGTAATTGCCCGGATGATAGTAAGGTCAAGTTTGCTACAAGTACACTACTCGATGGAGCATTGTCGTGGTGGAACTCATATGCTCAACCGATGGGAATAGAGAATGCTTTCAAGCTTACTTGGGAGCAATTCAAGAGTTTGGTGACTAAGAAGTTTTGTCCTCGAACGGAAGTGAAAAAGTTGGAGACGGAGTTCTATGAACTAGAAACTATTGGGTATGATATTGACACTTACATTCGGAGATTCCAAGAATTGGCCGTGTTATGTCCATCTATGGTTTCGGATAATGAGAAGCTACTGGAGGCTTTCATTGATGGACTTCCTGAAATTATTCAAGGTGACGTGACTTCTTCTGACCCGCAAACGATTGAGGAAGCTATTCGATTGACTCAAAAGCTCATGGCCCAGGTAGTGAAGAGAGGCAAGTACACTAACACCAACCAAAACAACAACAACCCCAACAACTGCACCAACTACTACAATAACCAAAACAACAACAACAACAACGGCAATAACCAACTCAACAACAACAAAAGGAAATGGGAAGACGACCAAGGAGATTATAACAACAACAACCACAACCACAACACTAACCATCATCAACAACAGAAAAGAGGGCAAGAAACTGCACTGGTATATGTTGCTGCACCAATAGAAGGCAGAGGTTATGCTGGAACTTACCCACTATGTAATCGATGTAAGTATCATCACACGGGTCTTTGTCCTGCTAAGTGCTACAAGTGTCAACAACTGGGACACCTTGCCAGGAATTGTAGAGGCAAGGCCATGGTTACATGTTACAGATGCGGGGAGCAAGGACACTATCGAAATCAATGTCCTCAAAACCAAGATCAGCAAGTCGAAGGTGCTCATGGGAATGTGTATATGTTAGAAGGAGCTCGTCAAGGTATCAACGACGCGGAAGACTGAAGAAGTTCGGAAACTAACAGTCTTATTTCTCCTTATGTACTATGTTGTACTAATTTTATGTCTTCCATCGTATCCGAAACTTTATAACTTAACGATGTACTACTTTTGCTAAACCACTCGTTGTAAAATATTCTCATCTATCGTACTTTATTTTCTTTCCGATTTGTTATCATTTACGAGGATTTTAATTCTTTTTACTTCAACTATCATTTTAACGACACTTCTCCAGGTCTTCTCTCCTTGAAGTTCATCACAATTTTAACATCAGTTGACTCAACACCAAACATCATATGAGTCGATTAGTCCAAGCATTGCATAGTTACTCCTAGATTATACATAGCCTGATCACCTATGTCTAATTCAGGAAGAATCATGCAATGAAGGGAGTAGTAGGCTTATATGTGTAAGCAATTCCATAATCGAGCCAAATTTTCAAAAGAATTTTCTTCAAACCACTTGTTTCCAGTTTGATCCGCGTGACAGTTCTTGTTTGATGAGTTGCAAAGATCGAGCTAGAAACAAGTTGTTACCCAAACCGATTTAGCCTAATCTCATGACAGTTCTTGTTTGATGAGTTGTGAGATTAAGTAAAAATCGGTTACCAAAAAGTCTTTTGAGGGTTTTGCTCGGGAATGGGAAAGTTTGCCACATCAAACCCTAAACCCGACAGACTAGCACGAACTGAATTCAGGGACTGAATTCCTTTTTGGATGGGCGAATGTGACAACCCGAACTTTCAGGTCATTTCTTGACACAATTTATGCCTCATTATTTCAACATTTATCGTAAACTTGGTTTACGTGTTCCAAATTCGCGTAACCTTTATGGTTTAGCGGCGAATTCATGATCATAACATCACGTACATTTCATATGGACTAAGATTAGTCTACATTTCATTGACATCATTTGCATCATGATAATTCATTCATGACATTTTCATTTCACTTTAAACGCGTAATTTTTATATTAAATAAACTTTATCGCGTGAGTTATTATTTTAACATTTAATCCGTTACTTTCAAAAATGATCCCGATGTATTTTTAAACTTACATTTAATTTATAAAAACTATATTTTTAGTTTTCCTAGTGTTTCAAATTTATTTGGTATATAAATCGTTAAAGTTAAATTATTACGTCGTTTTTCTTAAAAATTGTACGATAATTATTTTATCACTCAAAATTCACAAGGAATGTATTTTTACAATTTTTATTATATCATTACATTCTATTTTGACCTATTAAAAACTTACTTGTACCAAAAATCTACCATTTACCTTTACAAGTTACATTTTCCTACATAGTACTTACACTTTCTTACAAATTGCTACAAGTAATTACATAATACAAAAAAAAAAAAAAAAAGATATCCTTGTGAGACATAATCCCAAAAATCCGGTCCTAGTGGTAGTAATAAATGTCTAGGTGAAAATTTTCTTTGATTTCATACATCTACACTCCAAGTTACCAAAAATTCAACTCATTCATTCATTCCAAAAGTTTCAAGTCTAGAAAAGTTATTTATTCTCTCTTGCTTCATCCTCAAAACCGGTTATACATCAAGGATTCAAGGGGATCAAAATTTTTGCTTGATCAAGTGTTTAAACAATCTAGTTTATATCCTTTTTATGGTTTTGAAATAAAAACCAAGGATATTTAAGTTAATCCTTGTTACCTACACCTCTTCATTATCACTAGTAAGCATGTTTTTATCATTTTTATGTTTCCTTTTCATTTTCATATGTTTCTTTTCATTTTTGGAGCTTATATGCATGTTATGTGATTTATACCATTTATTTCATGATTTATTGAGTTATATTACATATTGGTCATCCTATAAATATTCCCATGGTATTCTTTGGTCTTGATGGTGATTAGGAACCCATGACACCCTAAGAAGGTGTATGGTAGGATTAGATTAGTTTTGGAGTTGATTTGAAGGGATTAGAATAGGTTTTGTCCGAGAAAAACTATTTTCGATAACTATATTTTATGTTCTGTCCTTGTTTTGCAATTCTGGAAAATCCGACAGTAGGCACGACTTTTTGGCTTTGATTTTTAGAAAATATACTTTAAAACGAATCCGTGGCCGCTTGAACGGATAAAAAACGGACTTATAACGAAGCCGTGGTGAATTTTTAAAGTTGACGACGAAATATATATGTTTTCTGAAAATTTCAGCAACATGTTTTTACTTTAATCGAGTCAAAAACGAGCCTTAAGCTTCACAAATTATTTCGACTTCTCAAAAATATATTAGTTTACTTCATACGAAGCTAAGGACATATTAAACGTAAAAAACGGATTTGAAACGACAAAGATATGCACTTTTTCATAAACTTGCCGTAACAAATTTTCTGCACTCAATTAGCCAAAAACCACCAACTTTAACCCTTATTATCTTATGACCGAGACCTTTTGGACGAAAACTCCTGAACTGAAACTTTTAGATATCGATACAAACTTTCCAAAACAGTCGAGTTCGTTCTCTAACGCTCGACGTACACTGTTTTACGACTAGTTTTCCAAAGCCATTTTGTTAAATTCATGATTTTTCCGACGACATTGTTTTGCGACGAAAAGTGGTAATTTCTCTAAAAATCATTATAAAACCATTGTAGGATGACATTTTGACGTAAAAACATGTAAAGTGATTTTTGTTTGGTCAAGGCGTCAAAAGAGTATTTTTCGACGTCGAGTAATATTTTCAAAACTCGTAAATGGTATAAATAACATATCAAGTGCATGCATAACATTACATTGCAACTCATGACATATCATATCATTGATAATAGGTCAAGATTAACGTATCACATTACATCTCGGTGTACTCACTTTTGTCTTCGCATCATTTCACCAAGTGAGTTTTCATAGCCCCTACTTTTACTTGTTTTCATAACTGTTTTGGGGGAGATACATGCTCAATTATTTTCATAACTATCATGATTGTTTGAAACTATATGTTTATCCGAACTGAATGCTTAGTCATGCATAGTAACAGTTTTGCCACACTTAGAACTTCCATATTATATTCATGTACTGGGTACAATCATGGGCTAACGGACTTGGTATATTCATTGGTCTAACGGTCTTGGTATATTCATTGGTCTAACGGACTTGGTATACGATTATGAACTAATGGTCTTGGAACGATTTGAACATACACTATATACATTTTGGCAATGGGTTGTGAACACACAGGTTGCAAGTTTTGTATGGGCGGGACTTGGAACTGAGTGGATTCACAATGCCTTTGCTGCATAAACGATTTCGATACATTGAGCCATGCACTATTATGTGAATTCATTTGACATCATGCACTTGAACATTAACTATACATATTCTGGCAGTGGGTTGTGAACACACAGGTTGCAAGTTTTGTATGGGCGGGACTTGGAACTGAGTGGATTTACAATGCCTTTGCTACATAATCGAGTTTGATAGTCTTTACATTTCAACGATTTACAATGCCGTTGCTGCATAAACGATTTCGAAAGGCTTTACATTTCAAAACAAACTCTATGAACTCACTCAACCTTTGTGTTGACATTTTTAGCATGTTTTATCTCAGGTATCTAAGGTATTCACTTCATGGCATGCATTTGGACACCTCATGGAGTCGTGGTGACGACGCGTCTCACTTGGGTTTTACGTACTTTAAAACATCGTTTGAATTGTAACAAACTTATTTCCGCACAAGTTGATTTTCATTTGAGACCTACTTTGTAAACTCTGATTATTTTATTAAATCAAACGATGTATTTTCCAAACGACACTTTAGGTCGTTCAATATAACTGTGATTGTGATGCTATGACAGTCAATCCCCAGGAATTCCATTCCGCTGCAAAACAGGTAATTTGGGGGTGTGACATATTCGCGCCTTTTCGTCCGAATAAGTGTCATTCTAGCAATCTGCCTTCAAGAGACCTAAAAAGTGAAAAGGAACGAAATTAAGTAGTAACGGATACAAAAGTGGTCAATTAAGGGCTTGAATATCCCCTCAAAAGTGTACCTTTTTAAATCCTTATCAAATATCCCTACACTTGGTATTTGCTTGTCCTCAAGCAAATGTGCTTTTGGCCAATTAATTTATAAGTTAGGGGTCATGAAGCATTAGTTTAGAACGATTCACAACACATATAAGCCCCGCAAAAGTCATAACAAACATGAAAATTACATACTAGCACCTCACAAGTGGTGTTTGGATAATCTCATCTCTCGGGTGTATATGAAATATATCAAGTTGGAAATGGAAGATAAACACTGTTTTTTTTTCGATTTTTTTTTCATACACTTACTCTACCATCCTCTACGATAACATCAAAATGATAGAGATTTATAGGCACATCCCTACACTTGAGTTTTTATTACTCTAACACTAATTTGACCCGAATTGAAAAGATCAAACCACTTAGAGTACATTATTATGCAAATAAAGGGAATTTGAATTTAACGTTCCCTTCCCATAATTTCATAAAATTTAACTTTTCCCATGAGTCCCAATCGTCCCAAAACTGTGTACAAAGGATATGACTCGACTTAGCAACTTATGCAAGCAACTAGATAATTGAACTAAGGGTTTAGTATGATAACAATAATGCACTAAAAGTGAGTGCATACAAGGTAGGCTAAGGTGATTTGGGTGTACATTTGGGGGTGGATTGTAAACAATGCTCTTCATTGACATTCTGGAAAACTGAAACATCACAAGAACCGCGAAAAGGATAGGCTCTGAGGGGTTAACTAGGGGTATCGTGTACTAAAGATGAGTACAACGCAAGGGTGTGGGGGAATTACTCAACCGATGTGGAAGAAGTAAATATAATACGGGTATCAAACAAGGGTTATCCTAATGCCTCTTATCATTTAGTTATTCCTAACTACACAAGTGTAGTCTTACTAGCGAACTCGGAATGCATCACAAAATAAGTTCTAGAATCTATTATACTACTGGTACACACTCGAAGCATTAAAGTGGAATGCTTTAATTCCTACAAATCTAAGCGCGATCCTCATATTTTGGGTGGAATTTAAGTGGTAAAGGCTTTTTGTGCTAGTCATATAACTTCCTATCCCTAACACGCTTTATTAAGACTAATGGCCCACTCCTACATGTTATGAAAAAATTTAAATTTAAGTGGTAAAGGCTTTTTGTGCTAGTCATATAGTTTCAAAGTTCCCATTTTATTTTCCCTCCCTGCACTTAAACTGAACATTGTCCCCAATGTTCCCCGAAAGTATCAAAGTTATGATAATGGATGGTAATTAAAAACGAAAGAAACTAGTACTCCCCTGATTAGCTCGGTAGGATCCGTGTGAAGTAGTGGTTAAACTTTCTTCCAAGAAGAGTGTTTGCGTGAAAAGCTCCTTCCAATATTTTGTGTCTTCTTCTTGATAAATTAAACCTGCACACTTGAAGAAAACAAACGAAATCTTTGCGTAAAATCGGCGGTAACAATATATATATATATATATATATATGACTTTACTAAACTAGGATATAATGCTTGTGGAATGGATGTTTACAGATTTCTTGGAAAATTAAGACTTGGAAAATTCCAAAAATTTATAAGTAGCTCAGAAAACGAGAAAAAATTAGTAAGCAGTTTCTACACCTCCTGACGCCGTCAGATTATCATGACAGAAATTGGTCAATGATTTTCTGTATAAAAATTCTGAAAATTTTTTTATCTTTAGAATCTGGAAAAATTTCCTGCAAAACATCCATTATGACTCGATACAAGCATTTGACTCGAACAAACACACATGTATATCCTTTAAATAATCTTAATTCTCATGTTCACGTTCTTTTTGAAAACATGTGTAATCCTCCCTACACTTATCCCTTATGTAAAATACCTTTATATGTAATTAAGACGAGGTTAAAGACAAAATAAAGCATTTTTACAAATTTAAACATGAGAATAAACAATCAATAAAAGATATACGACACACAAACAAGAAAACAATTAAGCATGGGTAGCCTCCCACGAAACGCTTTTCTTTATTTATGAGTCTTGTAGCTAGACTCGAAGTCGTGCCCCTACGTACCGATATAAGTAAACTTATCCTCTAGAATGTCATAAGGATCAAACTTATCATTTAAGTTCCTAGTAGTACGTTTGGTTCGATATGCCTTTTCAAACTTCTCTCCATCGGGGTCATAGATCGTTATCCTAATGTGCCACTCTCCATTACCATCACTAGGCGGTCTATCCCAATTCCACTTATGCTTAGGCTTATCGCTCTCAACTTTTCTCTTATTCATGATAAGGTTGATGGGCAAGCTTCATAGGAACTCGGTCATCTTCCTAAATACTAAGGCGTCCTCGAACGGGTTCACTTCCATGTCCCTAGCCAATTCTTTTTCATGGAAAGTCGCTTGACTAGCAAAGGCTTCATCCAGATAGAACGGTCGTTGGGGACCTATGAAGTCTTTATTAATCCAAGGTCAATATCTAGATTGTGTTCTATCCAACCTAATCTCATGTGGGATTTCCTCTTCTTTGTAGTAAGTATGCTTTTTGACATCGTAAATTAACCTAGCACTCCCTTCTCCTACCACTATTTTGGACATCTTACAATCAATGATGGCACTACCGGTAGCAAAGAATCCTCTTCCTACAAGCAATGGGCATGTCGGGTCCTTATTCATGTCTAGCACATGGAAATCCGCCAAAAGAGTCAATTCTCCTACGTGCACTACCATGTCTTTTATTATCCCTACCGGATATGCAATACTACCGTCCGCTAGACCTAAGATGGTTTCCGTTGGTTCTATCTTACCTAAGTTAAGGCTTTTATGGAGGGACAACGGAACAAGATTGATGCATGATCCTAAGTCGGCTAAAGCATCGAGAGGCTTGGAAGTTCCAAGCCTACACGGAAGAGTGAATAGCCCAAGATCGTCTAACTTCTTAGGTAAATTACTTTGCACAAACGCGGACCCATGTTTTCCAAGTTTAAGTTCTCGCGCATATTGTTCTTTTAAAGCATTATAATAAGGTGCATGAGCTAAGACTTCAAGAAATGGTTTTTCTTGATGGGTGATCTGCGCAAAACCGTCAAGTCAAACAGACTTAAAACAGCTCAGACACAAATGCAAATGAAGATCAGAGAATACAGTGGATTCCCGGGTCGTTAAGTCCCACGGAGACTCAATGGTGTGCAAACACAGATTCAGACGATAGAATGACCACTAATGATAGCGATCAGAAAAGATTAGGATGGATATTACATTACTGAAAAAGAGGATAAATCAAAAGCGACTTAAATACAAATTAAGAAAATTAAAAAGTTAAAATCTATTAAATAAACGCTATCACTATATTTAAAGTGATGAACGTTTAAAACTTAAAACTAAAAACTTACGTTTAAATAAAATACTACGCAGACGTACAAAATAAAAACGTGAAACTTACACAATATAAATCCTAAAAATATGAAAAATACATTTTTACAATACTAATAATATGAGAAAATTTATAGAAAAGGAAAATTTTTTTTAACACTATTTATCTAATTATTATTAATTAAAAACTATTTTAAACTATTAAATAATACTCTAAATAAAAAGAAAATATGAAATAAGACTAGAAAAATAAAATTAAGATTTAGAAAAATCTAAAATATGATAAAACTAATTTTAAAACAGAAAATATATTTTTTTAGACTTTTTAATTATTTATTATTAATTTAAAACTATTTAAAACTAATTTAAATTATTAAAAATACCAAATAAAAGGAGAAAAATAGGGAAAAATACTTTTTAAGCTTTTTATATTTATCTAAACCTAAGAAAATTGAAAAATTATTTTTTAGAAGCTTTTCTTATTTTTGTATTTAACACTATTTAAAAAGGATTAAAAACTAATTTAAATAAAGAAAAATAGCTAGACACCTTAGAAAAATATGAAAATTTAAGGAAAACTCTAAAATATTATTAGAAAGCTGGGAAAAATAGAAAAACAGGGGTTTATATGGAAGGATTTGAAACTGAAGTGGAAGAGCTTATTGAAATAAGCTCTTAAATAAGCTAGGAGGACAAAACAAGCACCAAACCAAAATAGAAGGTCTAATATACTAAAATAACCAAAATGCAACACAAATCAATAAGCTACAGCTACTGGATATCAAGATGCAATGATTTGGTGATATGAAATTTTGGCAGAAAAACAGTAAAGGGGTGCCCTCTTGCAGCCACCAAATAAGCAACCAAATAAGCTAGCAACCTAAAACTAAAACTTGGAACTTGTACAAGACCTGGGTGGGAGCTTATAAACCAAGGTACAGACCTAGGTGAGCTCACATGAGAACTGTGCAGGCCTTACAAAACCTGCACAAACCTGTGCAGGTAACAGTCCCCTGCACAGGGCAGTTTTGCAACTTTTAACAAGCTCATTTGGAGCTTGTAGAAAAATCACAAAAATATGCTAAAATGACCATAAGAAACTAGAGCAGTAGGGATTTTAAAAACAACAAGTTTCATTAAAAATGATTAAGAAATGAGCTCATTAAAAATCTTTCTAGTTGAGCCTACAACTGGTTTTGCAACATTTGACTTTTTAAGAAAAAGTGGAAAGTTGACTAAACTGATTTTTGATTATGATTTTTGGACTGCAAATGAACTTAATAAGTGTAATGAGCCTAATGCTAGCTTAATCTATGTATTTGGAACACAAAATAAGTTTTGGATATACAAAAAACTTCAACAGTGAGCTGCTAAATCAGTTGGAATGGGATTTTGACTTATGTGCTTCAAAGGCACATGTTTTTGACAGATTTGAGTTTAAAAAAACTACTAAGACTTGAAACAACAAGACTCATCCACATACTAAACCTCTAAGACAGTTTATAAGTATAATCCAAACACCCCTTAAAACTTGAAATGCAAACTTAAACTTAGATAAACACTGAACCAGATGTAAAGAAGATCAAACAAAGTTTAATTACTACATTTATCACTAAATAAACAGATTAGAACATAAGTAACTACAGATATATCTACAAACAAAAACTGCAATAGTCTGAAAATGAAAAATGGGAAAATCACTAACCACTGTCCCACTGTTGTGCAGACTAAAACAGAACCCAAACCTAACCTAATCTAGTCTATTACAACCCAATTCAACCTGCATCAACTCCATTATCCATTATGAACCAATGAGTGAAACGTTGACTTTCGTTGACCATTGATCAAATTTTCTAGAAACTGAAATATAAGCTTATGAAAAGCTTTAACAAGCTTAAACAAGCTTGTTTATACATGAAAAGAGATTATTTGAAGCTTTAGAATGAGACTTTGATATGTAAATTTTCAACAGTAAGCTTTGAACCTAAATTCTTAACAAAACTTGGATTTATAACTGGAAAGAGTTTATAAGGATACAATACACTTAATTAGATACAAAGAAACAAGAAATAACAGATTTTACACTAATTTGAAGACTTTAAATTAAAAACGACATTTGAAAATAAAAATAAAACTAGCTACTCTTTGAAACTGCTTCTCTCCTCCTTTTTATACCCAAGATTGCTTCTCTCTCTTCTCTTGATATAATCCCACCTTTGTTTTCAACCATTGGATGACCCAAGTGATTTTTGGCCATAGATGCATTTTTGGCGGGAAATAGTGTTTTGAGCAGTTGAGTGTTGAGTGAGATGAGGGTGAGGCAATTAATGTTATTTGGAGTGAGGTGTTGGTGGGGGGGACAAAGGAGATGGATAGGTGAGGAGGGGGGAGGCTTGTCTGGGATTGCAGGGCTTAGGTGTTGAAGAAAGCAGAAAAAGGGCGGGTTTTGGGGTGTTTGTTTGACTTATTTGACTGACCAGGGTAATATTAAAATGGGGGGGTCAAATGGGATAAATGACAGGGGTCCAAGGCTTATGAAAGGGTCCAAAATGGTGCAAAGGTCCAAAGGCACATGGATTAATACAAGGACTATTTTGTAAATTCTGAAAATTGCAAGGACCAAACCTGTCAATTCATCAAAGATGCTCCAAGGACTAAAAGTGATAATCCTCAAAAGTACAGGGACCAAAATTGCCATTTCCCAATTATCCAGGGGCCATTTCTGCCAAATTTGAAACTTGAAGGGCTAATTTGTAATTTTCTCAAAACTTTTCATATTTTTCACCAAAGGACTAAATTTGACAATTTCTGATTTTAAAAGGACCTTTGGTGACTTTTCTTTTGAAATTTTGGCTCAGGGACTATTTTTGACAATTTTATAAACTTGGGGGACTAAAACTGCAATTTTTGCAAATTTGATACGTTTTTCATCTGATTTTGATATTTTTGCATTTAAAACACATAAAACACTGATTTGTGATATTTTGATCATTTTGATGTGTTTCTGAGCGTTTTCAGATGATTTTGCAGTTTATATTGTACAAAAATGATGAGTATTTAGACACTCATCAATCCCCCACACTGAGATATTGCTAGTCCCTAGCAATGATTTGAGAAAAATTTAATGGATTTTATCTCTTTACCAAAAGCCATTACTTCTGGAGTAGCCAAATGTTTCAGTTCAAGTAAGAACCATGGTACACCGATAACCATGTGATTTTGAGCAAACCACCAGCTTTCAACGGATTTGATTTTGTCTTTACCAGAAGCCGTACCCTTCTGGACTAGCCAACTCTTAGATAAATTATCAATATTATCTTTGGTGAGCTGAATACCAATTATGGATTTTCCACTGCCTTTACCACAAGCCATAATCTTGCGGGCTAGCCAACTCTTCACTTTTTAGGATATGGTGAGCTGAATACCATACAATTTTGGGCAAATTGCAAGCCATATAAACGGATTTGAGAAATCTTTACCAAGAGCCGTTTGCTCCTGGATTAGCCAATCCTTTAGTCTTACAGACATGGCGGACTGATAACCAATTGAGTAAGTGTAGAACACTTACTCCAAAAAAATTTTGGCCAAAAACGGGGGAATTAGGCGGCATATACATATGAAATTCGTGAGAATTCCCCCCCACACTTAGAAATGAATATTGCCCTCAATATTCAAAGTACCGGCGGTTATGCCGAAACAAAGAACGTAAAAGGGAAATACTACGGCCATTATTTAGAAAGAACATTTTTTTTTTTTTTTTTTTTTTTTTTTTTAACTTGCATATATACACAACATGTGGGGCAACCCCCCCACACTAGGGTGGTAGAAAATAGAAAGAAGTCAGAAATATGGGTGAAAACCCATATGGCATGCTACTGTTTTTGATTACCGAGTCGCTAGCTTGACTCGACCCCGAATTCATTGGTTCATGGGGAAGCAAAGTGGAAGAAACAATCTCCATCGGACTTTCATTCAAGATGTTTGGACAAACATTTGAAGCACGCGAAAGTTCCACACCGATGAGATATACATAGAACCGGCTCAAAAATGATAAATGAAAATGCCGGGGTCAAAGATAGTGTCCTCACTCCCGAACGAGTGAAGAAGAGAGGAAGTCACCAGGTAGGTGAAGAAAAGAAGGAAAATCATGATGACGATCATGATAAGATCTTCTCCCTCAAGATCAAGTGCAGTTGCACTCGTTTGGATTTTGTTGGTTGAGCTCTTAGGCTTGGAAAGCATCTCGGGAGGAGGGTTGAAAATTTGTCATAGAAATACAAACTCTCATGATTGAGAACTTTTCCCCTCGATCATGATTTTTGCCATCCAAGCAATCTACTCGGCGGATCATGATATGAGTGAGTTCACCGGCGAACTCCTCATGAAGAGAATCATTCACATGATGTGAATTAGTGAACTCTTGTTCCATTGTGGGCTCATCACTATCCTCAATCTGAGTATCAAAGAGTGGATTCTCAGAAATTGAAGTGAATTCAGAGTCGAATTCAAATAGAGGATTGGTGAAAGTAGCTTTGAATGTTTCGGGAACAAAGTGATCAACATTCTCATTGGATTGTTGGATAAGAAGTGAGTGAACGATCATTATCAATGAGACTTTTCAGCTCTCCAGATTGGCTTCGAAATCAAAGAGTGGATTGATGTGGTGAGTCACGGTGAACTCCTCAAGAAGAGGATCAGACTGTGGGAGTGATGCCTCAACATACTCGATGTCTCCATAAGAAGCACAATCATCGCTAAAATCAGAGAAAGTTTCCAAATGATCATTTGAACACTCAAGAGGGGAAGAAGAATCACACATATGATCAGAAATTCCCTGTGACTCTCTCGGGATTGGGACAAGGTTCTCAACACTAGACTTATGAAGTCGTCCATTCCTTTTCAGAACAGTGTCAAGATGCTCGTCCCCATGTTCAGAGAGTGGGAGTGGGAATATCGGGTGTATAGCAGTTGTTGAGATGGAATCTCAACAGCTGGGATATCAACTGACTGAGGAGGTTGAGAAATATTATTTTTAAAAGGATTTATAAAAACCCTCATCGTATCATCATATAGAGCTGCCTTAAGAATTGGGAACGCTTAGAGCTGCATGCTCTCGGGCTAATAATTCTTCCCTTGATTGGCGGGCCTCTCGCTCTTCGGCTAGCAATTCCCAATGGTTTTCTTCACACTCACTGATTCTTAAAGTTAATCATCATATCCTCAAGTATTTTCATTGCGGTTTCAAAATCATGGGAGATTTCTTGAGACAACGGCTCAGGTGGAGTTTGAACCGTATGGTGCTGTGGAGGTTGGAAATGTCAAAAACGGAAGTATAGTAATTTTGATTCCACGGTTGACATTGAAGAGGACCTCCACAATTTGTGCAAGAACAATTGGTACATCTGAAACGATGTGTCATAAAACTTATAGCACGGTTCTTGATCAAATGAATACTGAGGAGGGTGGCTAAAATCGTTTTGAGGATAATTGGAAAAGTTCGGATAAGGGCATGAGTTTTCAGCTTCCGAAGCACAAAACGAACAAAAAATCCATCCGTAAGTTCATTTTCCACACCTCTCAGCAAAGAACATCGTTGACATCGAAAATCAACTAACGGATCCCCACCACCAAACAATTACGCTGATGAACGTAAAAGTTTGGGGTTGGGGTGGGTAGCGGAGAAATTTTCGGCTCATTGAAAAATTTTGATCATAAGAACAGGAATCCTCGAACCGCAAAACAAACAACTTCAGTTATGAATGTCATTACCGCATCGTTCGACGTACACCAACGACACGGTAAACCAAAAGGGGTTCTCCAAACCGAACAAGGAATCGATGATCCATCGAATAGAGAAGTTAGAATCAAAAGGATAGAGGGTAAAGGAATAAAGAATCAAAAAGGGTAAGAGGGTAAAGAGGAATATTTTTGGCATTTTTGAAAAACATGATATAAAAACAAAGAATGAAAATATTTTTGGGGTTGATAACACTTCAGGAAAAGTGTTAATGAACTTTTTGGATTTTTGAAAACTTTACAAAAAACTTTTTTACAAAGGATGGGATATGTGCAAGAATGGATCTGAAAAAGGCTAAACACACGCTAAAGCCTCCCCGGCAGCGGCGCCAAAATTTGATCTGCGCAAAACCGTCAAGTCAAACAGACTTAAAACAGCTCAGACACAAATGCAAATGAAGATCAGAGAATACAGTGGATTCCCGGGTCGTTAAGTCCCACGGAGACTCAATGGTGTGCAAACACAGATTCAGACGATAGAATGACCACTAATGATAGCGATCAGAAAAGATTAGGATGGATATTACACTACTGAAAAAGAGGATAAATCAAAAGCGACTTAAATACAAATTAAGAAAATTAAAAAGTTAAAATCTATTAAATAAACGCTATCACTATATTTAAAGTGATGAACGTTTAAAACTTAAAACTAAAAACTTACGTTTAAATAAAAATACTCGCAGACGTACAAAATAAAACGTGAAACTTACACAATATAAATCCTAAAAATATGAAAAATACATTTTTACAATACTAATAATATGAGAAAATTTATAGAAAAGGAAAATTATTTTTAACACTATTTATCTAATTATTATTAATTAAAAACTATTTTAAACTATTAAATAATACTCTAAATAAAAAGAAAATATGAAATAAGACTAGAAAAATAAAATTAAGATTTAGAAAAATCTAAAATATGATAAAACTAATTTTAAAACAGAAAATATATTTTTTAGACTTTTTAATTATTTATTATTAATTTAAAACTATTTAAAACTAATTTAAATTATTAAAAATACCAAATAAAAGGAGAAAAATAGGGAAAAATACTTTTTAGGCTTTTTACATTTATCTAAACCTAAGAAATTGAAAACTTTTTTAGAACCTTTTCTTAATTATTTGTATTTAACACTATTTAAAAAGGATTAAAAACTAATTTAAATAAAGAAAAATAGCTAGACACCTTAGAAAAATATGAAAATTTAAGGAAAACTCTAAAATATTATTAGAAAGCTGGGAAAAATAGAAAAACAGGGGTTTATATGGAAGGATTTGAAACTGAAGTGGAAGAGCTTATTGAAATAAGCTCTTAAATAAGCTAGAGGACACAAAACAAGCACCAAACCAAAATAGAAGGTCTAATATACTAAAATAACCAAAATGCAACACAAATCAATAAGCTACAGCTACTGGATATCAAGATGCAATGATTTGGTGATATGAAATTTGGCAGAAAAAACAGTAAAGGGGTGCCCTCTTGCAGCCACCAAATAAGCAACCAAATAAGCTAGCAACCTAAAACTAAAACTTGGAACTTGTACAAGACCTGGGTGGGAGCTTATAAACCAAGGTACAGACCTAGGTGAGCTCACATGAGAACTGTGCAGGCCTTACAAAACCTGCACAAACCTGTGCAGGTAACAGTCCCCTGCACAGGGCAGTTTTGCAACTTTTAACAAGCTCATTTGGAGCTTGTAGAAAAATCACAAAAATATGCTAAAATGACCATAAGAAACTAGAGCAGTAGGGATTTTAAAAACAACAAGTTTCATTAAAAATGATTAAGAAATGAGCTCATTAAAAATCTTTCTAGTTGAGCCTACAACTGGTTTTGCAACATTTGACTTTTTAAGAAAAAGTGGAAAGTTGACTAAACTGATTTTTGATTATGATTTTTGGACTGCAAATGAACTTAATAAGTGTAATGAGCCTAATGCTAGCTTAATCTATGTATTTGGAACACAAAATAAGTTTTGGATATACAAAAAACTTCAACAGTGAGCTGCTAAATCAGTTGGAATGGGATTTTGACTTATGTGCTTCAAAGGCACATGTTTTTGACAGATTTGAGTTTAAAAAAACTACTAAGACTTGAAACAACAAGACTCATCCACATACTAAACCTCTAAGACAGTTTATAAGTATAATCCAAACACCCCTTAAAACTTGAAATGCAAACTTAAACTTAGATAAACACTGAACCAGATGTAAAGAAGATCAAACAAAGTTTAATTACTACATTTATCACTAAATAAACAGATTAGAACATAAGTAACTACAGATATATCTACAAACAAAAACTGCAATATGTCTTGAAAATGAAAAATGGGAAAATCACTAACCACTGTCCCACTGTTGTGCAGACTAAAACAGAACCCAAACCTAACCTAATCTAGTCTATTACAACCCAATTCAACCTGCATCAACTCCATTATCCATTTATGAACCAAATGAGTGAACCAGTTGACTTTCGTTGACCATTGATCAAATTTTCTAGAAACTGAAATATAAGCTTATGAAAAGCTTTAACAAGCTTAAACAAGCTTGTTTGTACATGAAAAGAGATTATTTGAAGCTTTAGAATGAGACTTTGATATGTAAATTTTCAACAGTAAGCTTTGAACCTTAATTCTTAACAAAACTTGGATTTATAACTGGAAAGAGTTTATAAGGATACAATACACTTAATTAGATACAAAGAAACAAGAAATAAAGATTTACACTAATTTGAAGACTTTAAATTAAAAATGACATTTGAAAATAAAAATAAAACTAGCTACTCTTTGAAACTGCTTCTCTCCTCCTTTTATACCAAGATTGCTTCTCTCTCTTCTCTTGATATAATCCCACTTTGTTTTCAACCATGGATGACCCAGTGATTTGGCATAGATGCATTTTTGGCGGGAAATAGTGTTTTGAGCAGTTGAGTGTTGAGTGAGATGAGGGTGAGGCAATTAATGTTATTTGGAGTGAGGTGTTGGTGGGGGGGACAAAGGAGATGGATAGGTGAGGAGGGGGGAGGCTTGTCTGGGATTGCAGGGCTTAGGTGTTGAAGAAAGCAGAAAAAGGGCGGGTTTTGGGGTGTTTGTTTGACTTATTTGACTGACCAGGGTAATATTAAAATGGGGGAGGTCAAATGGGATAAATGACAGGGGTCCAAGGCTTATGAAAGGGTCCAAAATGGTGCAAAGGTCCAAAGGCACATGGATTAATACAAGGACTATTTTATAAATTCTGAAAATTGCAAGGACCAAACCTGTCAATTCATCAAAGATGCTCCAAGGACTAAAAGTGATAATCCTCAAAAGTACAGGGACCAAAATTGCCATTTCCCAATTATCCAGGGGCCATTTCTGCCAAATTTGAAACTTGAAGGGCTAATTTGTAATTTTCTCAAAACTTTTCATATTTTTCACCAAAGGACTAAATTTGACAATTTCTGATTTTAAAAGGACCTTTGGTGACTTTTCTTTTGAAATTTTGGCTCAGGGACTATTTTTGACAATTTTATAAACTTGGGGGACTAAAACTGCAATTTTTGCAAATTTGATACGTTTTTCATCTGATTTTGATATTTTTGCATTTAAAACACATAAAACACTGATTTGTGATATTTTGATCATTTTGATGTGTTTCTGAGCGTTTTCAGATGATTTTGCAGTTTATATTGTACAAAAATGATGAGTATTTAGACACTCATCAATGGGTTTCCTTGTACTCCTCCTCTAGATTAGGTTTGGTATGGTTGACGGGTTTCTCAAGAGTAGGTTTTACCAATGGTGCGGGGCCTTTGTACCTCATTTGGGATTTCTTGGAACCCTTGTTGATAGCATTTACCGAGTGGGACGTGGGTGTGAGGGGCATGCGTGCACTCTCCCATGGTTAACAAGAACATAAAGTCGATGAAATCGAACTCACTTTTGGGTTCTTTATAGTATCACTTGGGAGTGCTCAAATTTATCGGTCATTAAAGGCTTTTAAGAGGGCGTCAAGCTTGTTTGTCATCTCGTCTTTTCGTCGCTTGAAATTGGCTTCAAGCTTAGTCAATCGAGTATCTTGAAATGACATGAATCTGGACGCAATTGCCTCCAGACTAGTGGGGTTCCCGGTGTTTGGAGGGTTGAACCTATTAGGTGGAATAGAGGAGCTTTGGGGTGGGTTTGAATTTTAGTTCCACTTAAGGTTAAGGTTATTCCTCCATGAGGGGTTTATAGGTGTTTCCTAAGTTATTTTGTTCAGGCTTGAAAGTGTACCACTTCTCTCCGCCCTCGGTACGCTGGAGGCGTAGTCCGCAAAGCTTTTTCGGGGAGTCTTGTGCAATTCGGGTCGTGGGAACCACTACACAATTCTCAAGGTAGAGTGATTTTGTTCACTTGATGTGAAGACTTAGGATTTTTGTAGGAGCTCATTAGGAATTTAACTTGATCTTCAACCTCGATCATCCTACGATCGGAAAATTGTCAGTCAATGGTAGGGAAGGAGATTTCCTTTACGTTTTTGGGCAACTCACGGGGGTCATTCCAACTTTCGTTGTCATAGAGAGCAAGGTCCTCTATTATACCCCATGATTCTTCCGCGGTGAGATCACTAAGTTTTCCACCAGCCGCTTGATCAATGGATCGCTTAGTGGGGAAGTTGACATGATCGTAGAAGAGTTGGACTTGAAGCCAAAGATCAGTGCCGTGATGAGGGACTCTATGGAGTAAGTCCTTGAATCGAGTCCATTCTTCGTAGAGAGATTCACCTTGATGTTGTTGGAACATCAAGATTTCATTCCTAAGCTTAGTAGTTCTCCCTGGTGGGAAAATATGAGCAAGGAAACGAGAGCTGTGATCATCCCAACTTGAGATTGAGCCGGCAGGAAGTCGCTCAAGCCAATTACGAGCTTGGACCCGTAGAGAGAATTGGAAGAGACGCAGACGCGTAGTCTCCCGAGTAGTAGCATCGAGGTCGATGGAATCGACGATTTAAGGAAATCCTTAAGATGCTGATTAGGATCTTCGGAACGAAGTCCATGGAAGCAATCCGTTTGACACCCAACGATGATGTCGAATCGAAGGGCCGTAGTTTGGGCTTGTTTGGGAAGCTCAATGGGGTTCCTATAGCCTAGGTAGCTTGGTCTTGAATATTCACCAAGAGTACGGCCTCTCTGCGGGTCATTTGTGGTGGGTTGATGAGTGGTGGTTGATTATCACCTTCCATAATGAAAAGTGATGGGGTTACTAACAAAGGTCACGAAGAAGGGGGATAGACTACGAGGAAGCTAAAATTGGGAAAAAAGCTTACTTCATAGGAATCAAGCAAGGAAACCTAAACGAGGTGAACTCCTAACTAGCTATTCTATTCCCCGGCAGCGGCGCCAAAAAATTGATACGCGCACAAGGCGCGTTCGGGGTCAAAGGAACTTCCTTTTCGAGAGCAAGTTTTT